>CM034535.1:23053355-23653355 GCA_020002185.1 Paraescarpia echinospica | reverse complement strand
CTGTATATTTTCTCTGTTAGCTGTGAATGTTCTAACTATCATATATGGCTATGCGCATCAGTTTCCAAATATAACGGACTGTCATTTTTTATCCGAGTCGAACATACATCCGCTTACTGAGCAGCTAGCTAATGATGTTTTGCTAACGTCCCGACGTGAAATGTGGAGCCGACTTCAAATTTGACGTTACGCTCGGGTTTCGCTTTCGCGCATGACGCTTAATTGCATTAGCTGTCGACGTCTAACGTCTTGTGGACACAATTTCGAATCGTGAACGCAACACTAGTTGAGGTGGCGTAGCCATTACAACATCGGACCCTCACTCGATATACTCCTGGTCCTGGTCCAAATACTCTTGTTGCCGTTTCGAACTTTGGGCAAGTTCGATCACTCCAAGTTACTCTCGTTGCCATTTCGAAACTTGGGCACGTTCGATAAATCCAAGTTACTCTGGTTCAAGTAGATGCATGAATGATTACCTTGCTATAGACAGTGGTGGATGCAAGTGTTCGCATAGTATTTGTGCAGTAACTGCAGAGTGGCTGAAAGTGGAGATGATGTTCGTTTGAACTGGTCTGTCAGGGAGTAACGTGTAAAGCGCTTTGAACAGTCCTGGGTACTGGAGTCTGGGTACCGCGCTATATCAAAATTTACCCTTATGTTTACTTCTCCTAGTGTTTTTTGACCCGTTAACGCCGCGCCGTTAATGCCTCTGGGATCACGTAACGGGATGCTGGGCAACACACTTACCTATTAGTTTCCCCCGCGAAAATGCCGTGGAGCAACAGGTTACATAGGACAATTTCAGACAAATACTGTGGTCCAGTGCCTCTCCCCTAAAACGCCACTGACGGGTGCGGTTGATTAAGACGATTTTAAGAGAACACTCGTGCTTATGTGGTCATGAGATTGTTAGATCAACGCAACGACAAGTTACATTTTTTGTTAAGAAAGTGAATACATTACGCTTTTGATCGTTCCCACTACACTCGATTCCCACAGGAAGCAGGAGACACACTACCAAGACATTGACGCAGCTATTGAATATTGATTCAGTTAAATTCCAAATGCGTCTTAAGAATAAGACATATAAGAAATGTGTTGTCCGATCGATTGCTTCACGGCTCCGTCAGTATTCTCTTCGCATTTGAAACTACCAGGTAACTGTTCTCATCGTGGAAGTCGGCCCGTCATTGTTCTTTCATAAAGTAATGACGTGTGCTGCGCGCGCACTGCAATGCGTCCGATTGTACACAAGGTCACGCCCACACCGTGGGGCAAGGAATGATGTATTCGTGCAGGTCTTTTAGCGATGTTAATAATAAAATAGTGCACCACGAACAAACTGCATGTCACTGTGTTATTGCTGTCAGTGATAGGCGTTTCTGTTGCGATGGTGAGCCTGTTTTAATAACAATAATAGTAATAATAATAATAGCGATGCTGCACTGCAAAATTCAGCCCAGTTGTTGTAAGTTGACAATCTAATGTATGTTATATAGTCGTACTCAAACATGAACAGAAAGTATAATTTGGTGGATTGGTAGTCGTGAGAACTTTGAGTATTGTGTTTATTTCTGTAGTAGTGTATTCGGCACTAACTGGACATAGGAAAAGCCTTGTGTTCTGCATGTCGACCACTCCTGAAATTAAATTAGATACAGTATTACAAGTTATCAATTAGAACCCGATAGGCTTTTGTACATGTCGGAGAAAGACGGAAACAGTGGAGGAATTGAAAGGGGAACAACTGTCAAGTCAGCGCGAACGAGTTTAAGTTCACTATACTATTGTGGTGATAACTGCAGCCTAATGTCCGTTACTCCATGAGTTAGCCAATACCTAGTTCACGGCATTGACAGTGCTGCTACCAAGTGACCACTGTATCCACCAGCTGCCACATTCGTACCCTGTTTTTCTCTGAGTTTGCCACAACAACAATAATTACATTAACAACATTGTTTCCGAAAGAAACTGACGAAAATATGACAATAACAATAAAATCGCGGTCTAAGTATGTGACTTTGAATTGTTAGTTTTCTCGATATGAGGTTTGTGTTCTGGCAGTCATTTTCGAGAATGTTGGCACGTAACGTTGAATAAGCCGCATCGGGAGTTCGGGTAGACAAAAGCAAATTAGCAACGTGTACCAAGTAGTGGATTTTCGACAAAAAACTCGCGCCTTTCAAATTAAAGCCGTAAATTACAACCTTTTACGGTCACTTGATAATAATGCTGCGAAGGGTATGGAAGATACGAAACATGAAAGGTTGTTGTTGTCTGGACATCTTACAAACCTCCTTTTGTGATCGATTCGTAGATCACGCCGGGTTTGTAGAATAGGCAGCGAGCGTCACATTTAAACGTTTTTTTAAATGGTGTTTAGATAGTGTTCTTTAATTATTGTTTAGGTGTGGTTCACAGTAGCACAAAAACACTCTTTACGAGCACTTTCAAAGAGTTATTTTATGTCTTACCTAATTAAAATCTTTGACCTTCAGAGAGTTAACGTATAGTCACACCTAAAAGGTTTTGCGAAACCCTGCTAGTAACTGAAACCTGAAATCTGTGTCTGCTGTTCTTTGGCTGAAGGCTGGTGCAACTTTTAAAATAGGAAAGTGTTTCAGTATAGATGTGAACAACATCGCATAGTTATGTATGCCCATTTCTAGGACTGATATATCAATATATCTCCATTCAGGACTCAGTGTCTAAAGATGTAGACTATTAATGTCTAATAGAACACACCACTTAGCAGGACAACACATAGAAACCGTAATCCGACTAAGCCACCATGCGCACAAACGAGATGTGCCCTTGGCAGTGTAGCATAAAATGCGCTGAATACAACTTACAACACGTTGGTTGGCTTGCATAAATATCTCCACATACATCCTTCTTCCAAATGTCTCAGATGAGTAACATTCTAATAATTTTACACCCATCCCATCTCAATATCACTCAGCTACTCGAGAGAATGGTCGATTATTTGAATTCCCTAGATTCGGTGGCTTCGTTTTTGAATGTTGCGCATTTGTTTGCACTGTTTTCATGAATGGGACAGTCGTGACCAGCAGAGTCAATTACTAGGAAAAGGTACAACTGATTCAACACAACTTTTAAACATTGCGTATAGCGTCTGTCTGAGGTAGTGTAGTCTAACTACCAACTTAGGCTTACGAGGACGTCACAGCTAATCAAGGAGTTTTTCCATCACAGCTGATCAAATACTTGTTATCTCCATCTCCGGCATTTAGGTCTCCAGTATTCAGTAGCATGTCTTGGGGTCTTACTTCCTCTGTTGCTGTCTACAGTTGTCCATAAAAACTGTCCTTGTTTTCCTCTTCTGCATCTTTAGTAGGTTCATAGCATATAATCACTGTCAAATTAGTGTATCTTGAGTTGAATCTGGCCTTGAGATAGCTTGGTCGAAGTGGTTTCCATTATTTCATTGCTTTCCCCAGTTTGTTGCTGTTTATTAGGGTCACTCCTCCTGTGTGCTGATCGTCTGGTTTTCATCAGCTTTCGACCGCAATGTAGACGTAATTCACATAAACAAAGCACTACAAATATGCCACAGAAGAGTGTATATATGCATAATTTAAATATTTATTAATGTTACATTCGCCACGGAGGACGGTTCCAACCTCCTGCATGGCCGCGGGAACAAGATTAATTTACAATATAAAATCCGTGATAAACCGTGCAGTAAATTAAACAAAACGTATAAATAAAGTCGAACATTTAATTGTTACGTGAGTCTCTTTTAGCCAAACTATACATGTCTATAATGATACACCTGCAGAATCCACTAGAAGCAACACAAAGGTAAATACTACTACTTTTACTACAGTTAATACTATTCTATTAGTACTACTGTTGTTAATGCTGTTTGTTTTGCTGCTGCTGATAATACCACCACCACCACCACCACCACCACCACCACCACCACCACCACCACCACCACCACTACTACTACTGCTACTACAAGTACTATTGCTGTTACGACTTGCTGCTGCTACAACTAACCTCCAACACGTAAAGACACTGCCTGTTAATAAATACATCTATACAAGAAACTAACACATTGCTGTATCATTAGCTAAACAGTCTCTATGGAACGACGTCTTTGTCACACCGCAGTAGTGACTTATCGTTTGTTTTGTCGCATCCGTCTTCCTTCGTTCAGAATTGGAGCGGTTCTCGGGAATGCCGAGACTTCGACGAGACACCCGTTGGCCTGGTACTCGTTCAGCAGCTCCCGCCATATGCTGCTACACCGCAGTACGTGCTTGTTCCCTGAACGGCGACAGACAGTTGTGTTGTGAGGGGCAAGAACGAATGTGTTACGTTTAAACATCAGAATGTATCGCTTTTTCTGAATTAAGTGAAGCTTATAAATACTCAACTACATTAAACGATGGCACGAACACAACTGCTACTACTACTCTTACTGCTACTACTACTACTACTACAACAACAACTACTACTACTACTACTACTACTACTCTTGCTACTACTGCTACTACTGCTGATACCGCTGATACCGCTGATACCACTGATACCGCTGATACCGCTGATACCACTGATACCGCTGATACCGCTGATACCGCTGATATCGCTGATACCGCTGATACCACTGATACCGCTGATACCGCTGATACCGCTGATACCGCTGATACCGCTGATACCGCTGATACCGCTGATACCACTGATACCGCTGATACCGCTGATACCGCTGATAACGCTGATAACGCTGATACTACTACTACTACTACTACTACTACTACTACTACTACTACTATTATTATTACTACTACTACTGCTACTACTATTACTACTTCTACTACTACTACTACTTCTACTACAACAACAACAACAACTTCCACTACTACTGCGACTATTAATAGTAAAGCTGCGATCGTTATTTTATTCGTTTCTTTTATTCATTGCAACACAGAAGACAGAATATAGCTTTTTTTCACTATTTCCTCGAACATTCAAATACGTTTAGATTTTCTTTAGTTTGAAATGTACTTGAATCCTAATGGCTTACTCACCAATGATTATTAGTCCCTTCTTGGCGCGGGATAGACCCACGTTGATTTGGTTGTCGTCCATGATGAATCCCAAGTTCACCTTCAACCAACCAATGGTGGGGCGCTTGTCGATCTCGTGCTGAGGCATTGATCGCACAGTCGACAAGATCACGTAATCCCATTCGTCACCTGAGACAAACAAAGTGCTGAGAAACACCTTATATTTATATTAGCCTAACAATGTAAGCAATACAATGACTGCATGCATATACACCAACTATTGCGTGTTCTTGGGCATGCACACATGCACACATGCACACACACACACACGCTCACACGCGCACACGCGCACACGCACGCACGCGCGCACGCACACGCACACACGCACACACGCACACACGCACACACGCACACACGCACACACGCACACACGCACACACGCACACACGCACACACGCACACACGCACACACGCACACACGCACACACGCACACGCGCACACACAAACACACAAACACACAAACACACAAACACACAAACACACAAACACACAAACACACAAACACATCCTTACCTTGGCTGGCTATGACTGTGCTCACATTGGGTCGTTTGAACCCATAGATGTCCTCCAGATTACGAGTGATCTCCGAGCACTGCACTCTGTATTGGATCAAGACCATCACCTTGTTTTGCGGTACTTCACAGTCGTTCACCAGGTGAGCAAATATACGCACCTATGAACAGTTCACATATACATTATACACAATGAAATAAGGAGCACTGTGTTAAGACGTATTACCTTGTTAATTCCAATACCGAATTAAGTATACACTGGGTCATGCACTCATTTGCAATGTGTTCATGACGTGTTCAAACCATGTAGCGCCACTCTATATCCGCATGATAAACTAACGGGTGAGGCTATGTCTTCTTTGTTATAACATGGATAAGCCACTAGTTGTATAATTATGTATATTACTACGCTAACTGCTGATCTCCTACAAGGCGCCGAGGTACATTTATCTCTTTCTACATTCATTCGCGTCGTTGGTCCTTTGGCCTATAATCTACCAACTGGCGATGTATTTGTAAAAAAGGATAGTTAGTTAGAATTATTTATTTATTATTGAAAAGATCAAAATACTGTAATGTTGATAACTGTCGCATTTGGTATGTCGCTCCACAGGTGTGTGTTAGCTAATATTCTAATTACACAATGGAGTATTCGTGTAGTAACCTGATACATCACGAAGAGCGAATTGTATTGCGATACGAGTTTGTGAAACTGCATCACAAATGAAAAGCGACTGTAGAGATCACAATTTTTGAACGATGGACACAATCAACCGTTCCGTCTACTTACAGCGTGGTCTCTCTCAGCCATGTTGCTCTTTGACGCTTCGTTGCCGTCATCCGTTGATATCACAAGACTCTGCTCGGCTCCTTCCACGTGTCAGAACACAACATGACGTTGTCCGTTAGGCCACATTGCCTGTAGTCTTCTTTTGCTTCTCTTCGGATAGTCACCGAAATTCAACCTCGCATTGAAGCCGTCAGCTGTTTTCAGCCAGCCATCGTAGAATCGTTGCGACGGGAATTCACATATCGCTGGATGCTAAAAAGTAATTATTGTATCAATATTTAGAACAACAATCAGATCATATAATTTACTAAGTCCATGAATGTAATCTAAGCAGTTTACGTACATTTATATTTCGTTACGAATATTGCATTTTTGTAATTGAACAAGTCCCCACTTCGAATATGTACATCTTAGTAAACTCGTATAATGTAAGCATTCATAAATATCCGGTAACGATGCATTTCTTTGCTTCTAAAACAAAGACTAACCTAACGTCATAGCCAAACAGTTCTCGGTTATATTTTTTCAGTGACATGTTTCTGAGAGTGCAAAGAAAGTCGACATATCACTACATACATGTGTGCGTGATCGCATCCAGCGTTCATTTGAGCATTCCAATTTTTAAAATTACTCGAATAGATTCTTGGACAGGAATTAATTAAGTAAATAGTCTCTGCTGATCTTACCAAAACAACATACAGAAAGTTACAAAAACGAGATATCATGTAGCAGTGGTTACTATGAACTCTTGCTTGATAACAAACATCTGATATGATACGAGCGAAGAATTGAGGAGGAACCTACAATTACATTATTATTTAAACGTACCATTCTGTACTGCATGTCGAAAAGTTTTGCCTTCTTCTCGTATCGCTCAAAGAGAGATATCACGAGACCGAGCTCCCTGGCCGTCGGCTGCTTCACGATGGGTCTCGTTTGTTTGTGGTCTCCGATGAGGACGACATGCTGCGGTTTGTGACTCGTCAACGGAACGAGACTCTCCGGCTCCGTGCACATGCCGCACTCGTCGATGATGCACTGGATGACTTTGGCGGCCCGCGTGATACGGGGACTGGCTCTGTGAGAGCAAGTACACAGCACGATATCGTACTGCGGGATCTCGTGAATGGCGGCGTCCGTGATCAGCTTCGAGTACCTAAAACACGATAGTATGGCGTAGTTACAACATGCGCCTGTCTGTAGCCGGCAGTATTACAAACGGCTGCATAATCGCGCACATAGGCGCGCGTACGCACTCCAACACATACGCACTCACGTGTACACGCACGTACGTACGTAAGCACGCACAGTGAAATTTCCCAATCAGCTTATTAGTTATAGTAGTTGTGGTAATTATAATAGTTTGCAACGTAAAGCCAGCTACGCAAGCTTCTGCTTACTTCTCTATTTTTTTGTCGTCTATATTGTAGCGTCTTTTCATGTTCTCTCCGAAGAGCTGATCGTATTCCGCTATCTCCTCAGATAATTTATTGCCAGGTTTACGGATGAGGTAATGAAGAGCGACCTTCTTTTGATCTTCTCTGCCAATCAACTCAAACCTTCGCCCTTGTCCAATTGTCACTGAAGCCTCTCGTGGTATCTGAAACACCTGCCTCTCCAACTCTTCACTGTAGATTCGTAGAATCTTTGGGGCCTTACTCCCAAAACAGTCATGTAGTTGTTCTGAAATCACGATGATTGACATTATTGAAATTAGCCATGCTTATTATGATGTGTGCATGTACATTGTATGTGTGTGTGTGTATGTGTGTGTGTGTATGTTTGTGTGTGTGTGTGTGTTTGTGTGTGTGTGTGTGTGTGTGTGTGTGTGTGTGTGTGTGTGTGTGTGTGTGTGTGTGTGTGTGTGTGTGTGTGTGTGTGTGTGTGTATGTGTGTGTTTGTGTGTATGTGTGTTAATTTTGGAATCACACAAAAACGGTATATTGTTTTTGTTTGGGATAGGCTTATAGAATACAGTTATGTGTCGGGTGTGAACAATGGCAGTAAAATAATCAGACAGAGAAGAAGACAGGACAAGAGCAGATATATGGAGCTAGATCGTCATAGAAAGAGAGAGGGGTGGAAGGACGGACGGACGGAGACAGACAGAGAGAGAGAGAGAGAAAGAGAGAGAGAGAGAGAGAGAGGAGGGAGGAGGGAGGAGATAGAGAGAGAGAGAGAGGAGAGAGAGGGAGAGAGGGAGGGAGGGGGGATAGAGAGAGAGGGAGAGGGGGAGAGAGGGAGGGTGAGTGTGTGTGTGTGTGTGTATGTGTGTGTGTGTGTGTGTGTGTGTGTGTGTGTGTGTGTGTGTGTGTGTGTGTGTGTGTGTGTGTGTGTGTGTGTGTGTGTGAGTTAGAGAGAGAGAGAGAGAGAGAGAGAGACAGTGAGAGAGAGAGAGAGAGACTGACAGACATACAGAGACAAAGACAAATATATATGTGCGTCCACTATTTATGATATGATTTTTTACGTTTGTGCTGTGATGACGCTGTATTGTTTGTGATTTTTAAAACACGGCGATATCTACATAAGTTTCGTGACTATGTTGGATCAACCAGGAGAAGACGGGGACCTAATATGAGGGAGAAATGTCAATATAAATCTTCGAAGGGCAGATATGAACAGACGGGAGTGGGAGAATATAGCAGAAGATCGTGACGTATCGAAAAAAGGGATGAACGCACCGAATGTTGTGGCCCCCACCTCTCAAGGAAGAAAAAAAAGAAAGAGGAGAATATGATGAAGAAAAGAGAGAAGAGGAAGAAAAAGAAGAAGGGGTGGATGCAAAGAGGATGAGGAATTGTTTACGTACTGTCTGCGACGTCGACAGCTCCGTTGGAAGGTCCGCAGTACAACACTTGTCGTCTCGTAGTTTCTCCGCTGCCAAAGTCCCGTTTACGGTTCATCTCTACGAACCAGCAGGCGAGCTTCACCGCAGTCTGCGTCTTCCCGGTACCTATATGGACAATTCGTCTTATAGTCTATTTGTCAATTAATGATCAGATGCAGAAGGTCAGGTGAAGGTCAAATTGGGCCTTTTGGTGGACAATGAATGGACACTTCTACTAAATTATTCTTAGTCTATTTGTCAATTCATGAACCTATAAATGTTCTATCCTATGAACTTCTGTTGTTGATTTGCACTCACATGGTGTCCTAGAACGAATTCAGCTTGGTTGCCCAAACAACAACTTTGGGCAACTATGGTAATTTGCATAAATCCAAGATGGCCACTGGTCGATATCTTAAAAATTAAACTTTTGAACCACTTGTCCTAGAATTATGTATAATATTTCTTTTAACGGGTTTTGGGGTGCGTAGAATCCATTGCTGGTGTTACAGTTTCAATTCAAGGTCAAGATCAGATGCAGAAGGTCAGGTGAAGGTCAAATTGGGCCTTTTGGTGGACAATGAATGGACACTTCTACTAAATTATATTTTAGTTTATTCCTGCACATAAATGGATAATCTTACAATATTTGACGGATTTGTTCATGAGAAAAACGGTATTAAATTATATTTGAAACACGTAGTCATATCTGTAGTGTATAGTGCAAATATCGTTATGAACATTGGTATTCATATTTTTGCATAAAGTAATCAAGTAAGAAAGTCATTGTAGGGATGTTACAAGGATTGATATACATAACTATAGATAAAGGATAGCTTTACACAATGCTGCGATATACGTGTAAGTTTTACGTTATCTTTGTAACTGCAGATATAGCCTAATAATGTTCACTTTTTAGTTACTCCCACTGATCATCCCATTCATTAATTAAAACGTAAAGGGAAGAATAAAAAATATCAGTCCAGAGGTGAAAAGTGCAGTATTTATAACTTTCTTCGTCAAGCTTTGCTTTACCAACGGCATTTACTAATGTAAACATTGTAGGTATGGCAAATGTGCATTACATTACGTGGGTGGCATGCCAGCTGTCAACAAAATTTTCAGGAATTTCAATATGATATACAACAGAATGTCCGATAAATTCAGTTGGTCGTCTGACATTTAAAAAAAATTGACTGACATTGTCGTTTAGGGCAACCGATGTCGTGATGGATGCATTGATTGTATTACCCGTACTGTTCTGGATGCAGACATGATATTGAATGTTAATGTCTTCTTTGTGGTGTTACCTGGCGGTCCTTGGATCACGGTAAAGTTGCCCGTTAATCCGGCTCTGATGGCCCTCAGCTGTGATTCGGTACATTTCGGTAGATGTATTAATGCTTACGAACGTACCGTGTCTATCTGGAGGTTTTCTGGGCACATCCGTTCCAGATCAGGATCTACAAAATGCATATATTTCACATGCTATCTGTGGTGAACTAAACATTTGGTGACATCACAGTTGGCGGTTTTCCTTTTATTCTCACTTCGGTTTTTTTTATATTTATTATAAGAAATTACTCTCTCGTTACAACATTATTACAACTAGTGAATTATGTGCAAAAGAGAATATCAGTATTTTATGTGGTACAAAAAGTGTAACCTAAGAATCTATGCGCACCTGGTTTCGGTACTGGTTTTGTAAGCACTATAGCCTTGCACAGTTCTGCTGTTTCTTGCAGGTCCCGAACCGCGTCTTCCTTCCTTCTGTAAAGTAATTTGACGCATTGATCACACTCCATCCATCCATGGAGCAACAGCACAACTGCCATCACCACTACATATGTTTGACCTTACGTTTGCTTCTAGTAGCTATTTACTTTCTGCTTTCGCTAAATACGTCATGCTACCCGATATTTCCGACTAAATCGAACTTACAGTTACAGTGGCACCCTCTGTAGGAGAGTACCTCACGATTCAATTCGTCCATTGTTTCCTTACTTTTCCGACATGTAAACATTATCTCAGGTGATCATAAAACACTAATGCAATAATTTAAAATAAGAGGCGACTGATCATCGATACCTGGGAGGATATAATGCTAGATTATCTCCAAAATTAGCATGTTAATGTAAAGTTCATGCATTGTCCGAGTAGCAAGTATTTTACGCGCAGTTCTCAGTTATCAATATTAGTGCAGACGCAAGAGAGGAAGGTCAGCATACCAACTGACAAAAGAACAATTAAAAACAAGCAAAGGAGATTACTGGAAACGTGTCGTAGCTTTAATTACCTATCAGTATTCATCTTGGGCATCAGCTCCAACGTGCAAGCAAAGCCATGCTTTTTCTGCAGCATTGCCAGAGGTGGGTCTGTGGTCGAGTTTTGGACACGGAACTCCAGGTAGATTTCTCCATCGTCTTCGTCGTTGTCGTCATCTCCGTTGATGATGCGAGCGTTCTGTGTCAACGCGTGGCCAACCCATACATTTCTAGATTGATGCTCGGCTCCCTGTCCAGGAATCGCAGCGCAGCGAATGCACAGATAGCTATCCGTTGCAACCTCGTCTTGTTTCATGTTCTCAATCAACGCGATTTGCCGCATCTTGCAGAATGCCTTGTGTGAAACTTCCACGCAACTTGTTGCCCTCCCGTTGAATGGCAACTTTGACGTTATGCACAACAGTTGGGTCTCCTTCCTTGACGGCACCCTCCGCTGCTTCCATCTCCATCATCGGCAGCCAGATCTCCTGGTATTCCTCGATGTTTTTGTATATCTTCTTGCTGTGCAGTACCGCAGTCTCCGCGAAGCATTTCACCGGTTGATCCATGTGTTCGATGCACAGGTCTAGCTGCCGGGTGAGATTGAGGAGTCTAACAGTCGGCTCGAGAAGGCCGCGCACTAACTCTGCTCCAACCTGTAGATTAAGCGGGCACAAGTCGTGAAATACAAAACCAATCACGTTGGACAGAATATACTATCAATTGTTTGGTAAACAAGTTCACACTGATGAAGAAGACTGACTTATTTACCGATGTTGGTATGCGTTCGACGACTGCACGTCAACTAGATTATGCGAACTACATTCATGAAAATGGAATTAGAAAACGATTACAAAAGCGTTCTAACACGTTGATGTAATGCATAATCAGACATGTGACACAGTCGAAGCATATTCGTAAAAGAAGATTGCTGTCAATGACGTGATTGCTACACGAACAAAATGAATTTTCCGTTTATACACTTGTCAACATGTAAAAACGTAATTAATTGTGTTGACAGTAACAGAATAACAAAAGGTAAATAGGGCCTACCTGGAACATCAAAGTGTCGTTTCTCTTTAGCGACAAATGAAAGTCGCAAGCCTATCTCCACAAAATCTCACCCTTCTTCATTTCAGATGTCACTTCCGGTATCAACTCATTGGAGGAGGACCTCGCATTGGACAACATATCGCTTACAGTGAGCAGCGCTGTTTCCGTATCTGAGCCGATGATGGCTCGCCGGATATCGTTCCACTTGTCACGCGGGACTCGTACAACGTGTGCATCCGTAGCTAGTCGCAGCGATTCGTTCACGGCATACTTTGCCCGCGGGTGAGCTGGACATCCTCCGGTGTCGAAGATCTTCCTGCTCCAAAGCAATGTCACGTCGTCTGGCGGGGAGTCGCCAACACGTTTTGCTGTCATCGCCTTACGAACTCCCAGAAGGCCATATTTCACGTCTTTTCGGAGATGCAAATGCGGCAGATACACGCTGAAATGACCCTCGCCAATTTCTTCCACGACACCAGGCAGGAACTGAGCAGCCGAGTTTAGCGAGCAAGCTGCCTTCAACGACTTCATGTCATTGTCATACCGCTTCTGCTGTGTCATCTTGTAGTTGAGATGACGACACAGTTGGTCGATCTGGTCGCGGGTGTACGGACACGGCTGTCCATCTATGGCAGCTTTGATCAGACGGTGCACAACGGTATCGAAGTACCGTCGGATGGGAGACGTGAAATGCGTGTAGACGTCCTCGCGTAGTGTAAAGTGACGACAACTCGTTCCGTTTCCTGATCGCGTGTATTCTGACTTCTCTTGTATGCCATACCAGCTGGGGAAGAGAAGTGCGAATTCTGGGTGCAGTTGTTCTGACGACACCAACGTCGTCGCTCTCGCTATGTCTCCCGCCTGCACAGCCTCCCTCAGCCCTCGCGCAGTGTCAGCGAGAAGTGGGAAGTCACCGTCCGCTCCTTCGTCACAGCCCGCCAGCAACTCGTTGAACGACTGAAAGTAAAAGGTTCGTCGTGCCACGGTAGCGTGTTTTGTTTGCCAACAACGCAAGTCGTCATCCTTTGGATTAAATCGGGGAATTTCGCAACAAGGAACTTGGCGACTTCTTTGTTCGCCAGGAGCATGAATTCTTCTACCAATTCATGCGCCTCTGCCGCTTGATCATCGTCTTCAAACAGCCCGTCGTATTGAGAGTAGAATCGCTTGTCTTGTAGTCGTTTCTGTCGACTTTGAGAAAGATCGTGCAGCCATACGAGTCTTCTGCGAAGGTTGTCATCTACGTCGTTGCCCTTGTTCTGTCCAGTGGACAACAACATCTCATGTACGTCTGCGTACGTCAGTTGTACATTGCTGTTGATTACTGTTCGTGCGACTTTCGGACTGTGCTCTAGAAGATTGCCGTCGTTGTCTAGTGTCAACCGCACCGAAAGCGCGAGCCTGTCTTTGTCAGGCAATAGACTGCACAGATCTTCGCTCAGCCTCTCTGGCAAGATGTGGAAGGCTGAATATCTTACTTCCGGGTAGAAGGTCGTTCCCCTTCGTCTTGACTCGATGTCGATGGGATCCGACGGCTTTACGTAATGTGTAACGTCAGAGATATGAACGTACACCTCGTAGACCTCAGAACCATTCCTGGCGCATTTTCTAACTGACAGTGCGTCGTCGATGTCCTTGCTGCCCGGAGAGTCTATAGTGAATGTGTACTCTCCACGCATGTCGCGTCGTCCGCCCGGCACGTCTGACGCTCGAACACTTTCCGCGTGGCTGAAAACGTCCGTCGGGAGCTGTTGCTGTACTTGGTACTGCAGGTTCAGGATCCTCTGACCGCTCGGCAGATCTATCCCGGGGTCTATGACTTTCACGACACACCCCAGTGGGTACATAAACTTTGTATTCCACTTGATGTACCTGACGACAAACAACTTGCTCTGGCGATCTTTCGGGTTCGATGCGTTTGCGGTGAAACCTGCCATCCCTTTTCTCGTAGACAGTCACGAGTTGATTTCGGATGTTGTCGTATTTCTCTCTCAGGTAACTATCTATGACGTGAATTTTCGGTGCAGTTCCACAACGTGGCACCATAAGGCAGGACATGTACTCATCTACGTTGCAGACAAAGAAATGTGAGCACCTCTTGACACAACCTCCCACCACGCCAGCCACTCGTCCGCTCAACACGGTCGATTCCTCGTCTAGCTCCTTCGTGCGGATCATCTCCACGACAACTTCGTCGCCATCGAAGGTGGGGCCGCAGTTCGTCCTTCCCTTTATTGTGATCTTCGATAAGTTGCCGGCGGCAACCTCCGGTGTGCAGACAGCACTGTGTCTGCCCGTCAGACGGAGGGTGCATCGTTTGTATCTGTCTGGTTTGTCACGCAGCAACATGTCTAGCTCATGTTCCACATGTATCTTGTAATATACGTCCCCATCTTGACAGATGAGTTCTAGTGTGTCGTCATCTTGGTCGTTGTCTCTTGTTAATATGTCTTCGTCATACATATCATCCACCGTACATGTTGCGATGTCGTTTTCCAAGCTTGATGACTCGCTGATGCTCTGATACGGGTCACTTTCTGTCGGCGACTCGCTCTGCTCTGGTCTGTTACGATAAGATATCTGCCTTTGCTTCGATCGAGCGCACTCTTCCACGAGATCATGCGTAGTGACAACATTATCAATCGTTGGTTCTGAATAGGACTTTGTCCCATTTTCTACCTCTTCGAACAGGCACACCATGTTTACCCACGGATGCCCTCTTTTGCACACCGACCAGTGCTTTGTCTTCGTAATTGGCCTGTCAGGATCCATGTCGAAGCATGTCTTACAAACGAAAACATACCGTTGGTCCAACGTGAGTTTCGACACGATATACATGGCGCGTAAGCGCGAACAGAATCTCATATCTCGGACAACAGACCGAATATCAACATCGTTCTTCCACAATTCGCCCTCATAGTCGTTGTGAGGACGACCCTCGGACCCGTTCCACGTCGGCGGCCGCGACTTGACGTGAACCCATTCCGCCTGGGAAACTGACCCGTTCTTTTTCTTTCAGTAGCAGCATCTCCTCGCGACACTCGTGGTCAGTCACGTTGTTCTTCTCCCTCGCACACTCACCACACGCAAGGCGAATATCGTACTTCTTTGATATGATTTCAAATGTTTTGACTGAAGGTGAAGCAGGTGCTTTCGTTTCAGTTGTGGTAGTGGTAGTTGCAGGCTCTGCGTGTGTTACACCAATTGTTGACCCTGCGTAACGCAACAATGTTTGGCGTTATATGGAAACCAATCTCGGGTTATTGATCATACTTGATAATATTTGTTGCATTAACAGTGCTTTCACTTAAACAATGGGTCCGGATAATATATATTAGCCATTTTTATAAGGGTCAGTTGTTCATAAGGAGTGGATGGACTGCCAAGAGTGGGTTTTCCCAATATGAATATTTGCAATGGTTTTTCTTGGTTACGATAGCAGTGAACAGCTAGTTGGATTGTCTCATGTGAATCTAGCCTGTGAATTTGTCTACATCCCAATAACGTTCTTTATTTGTACGTATATTGTTCCAGTGGACATTTAGGAATATCCTAAGCTTTCTGGTGTAACTTCCGTCGAGTTTTCTTTGTAGTTCTTTTGTGAAGGACCACGTATCCATACATCAATCAATATACTTTCGATGACAGATCAACAATTTAAGGGATATGTTTTGATGTTTCACTTTGATACATGGTCTATTTCAATAAGTAATTGTTGTTCCTCTTTCTGGATCTGCAATAGTTAATACGAGGCTACACGTAGTCATACATCTATTTAATTTAAACGCAGAAAGCGAAGTTTCATCACATTTAACAAGATTTAACAAGATTGCCATCCAGAAAATTACTCTGGATGGCAGGTGGACAAGGAAGCCTTTTGGCTTATCGAGAGTCCAATACTTTTTATCTACATGTATCCCGCCTTTTTAAGGTGTGTGTCGATTTTATTTTTAAACATATTCACGCTACTAGCACCAACACAATCAGGAGATAATCTGTTCCATTCATTTACAGTCCTTTGTGAGAATGAGAACTTTCTTATATCTAATCTACACTGCTCCTTTACTAATGTAGCTTCATGTCCTCTGGTCCTTCTATTTTTCTTAACTGAGAAAAAAATGTTTCTATCAATATTTTCATAACCATTCAATATTTTAAACACTTCTATGTGATCTCCTCTCAATCTCCTGGTCTCTAATGTTGTTAAACCACATTCTTTTAGGCGTATTTCGTAACTAAGATCCCTCAGATTTGGTATCATTTTAGTCGCTCTCCTCTGTACTCTTTCTAGCATATCTATGTCCTTCTTGCGATATGGCCTCCATGCTTGTATACAATATTCTAAATGAGGCCTCACTATTGTTTTGTACAGCGGTACTATTAATTCTTTTTTCTTATACGCTATATTTCGCCTAATTAATCCAAGGATTTGATTTCCCTTTGACGCTGCAATTCCGCACTGCTCTGAAACCTTCATATCAGCACTAATGGTTAACCCCAAGTCCTTTTCTTTTACAGTAGTACTTAGAACAGTACCCCCATTTTATATTTTACCTCTTCATTCCCATGACCTGTGTGGAGGCATTTACATTTCCCAAAATTGAACAGCATTTGCCACTTTTCAGACCATTTGATCAACGTATCAAGATCATCTTGTAAATGCTGTCTGTCTCCATCACTTTTAATCCTTCTAAACACTTTTGTATCATCCGCAAATTTTAACACCTTGCTTGTTATATCATCGTCCAAATCGTTGATATATATTAAGAATAATATAGGTCCTAGTACTGATCCCTGTGGTACCCCACTCAATACCGATTTCCAGTTTGAAGCCTCCCCATCAACTACTACACGTTGTCTTCTGTCATTCAGCCATTTTTCTATCCAGTTTATTATACCATTTCCTATGCCATGGGCCTTTAGCTTAAGGAGTAATCTTTGATGTGGTACTTTGTCGAAAGCTTTTTGAAAATCTAAATAGATGATATCTACTGGTGATCCCTCATCTACCCACCTAGTGATGTCTTCCAAAAAACATAACATATTTGTTAAGCATGACCTCGCTTTTAAAAACCCATGTTGAGATGGGTTTATCAAGTTATGTTTAACTTTTATGCATGACGTGCTAACGTGTTTTATGCATGACGTGCTAACGTGTGTAATTGCTTTGCAGAACCTAACGGCGAAGCGTACAGTAAACAAATCACATTTACATTCACCACTGCTAGATGAGAACAATTCTTCATGTTCTGAGATAGCTTGGTCAACTAGGTCGTAACCTCGACGTGGGCAGGACTTCACCTTTGGTTTGTTCTTTTTCGTAGTCTCTGCACCGGCTTCAGCGTATTCATTAAAATAATCACATTAGCATTGATATGATGGTACGGCGATGACGTTATCATAAGATAAATGTGCCTGTCTCAATTTAAGTTTACAAAAATAATAATGCATGCATTGTATGTTCTACAGTAAACGTAAGTTCAAACATATAGCGCCGTATCCGTCTTTAAGAATGCTGACAATGATTTAGTTTTAACCCCCGCCAGACTTGTTCAATCGAAAGTAATCTAAATTCTTCTCTCCTGAGATGAATGTAGCCATTCTAAGTAGATATATTGAAATAACAATTGTTGTCATAAATATATTTGGAATGCAGATGAAGTCATAGATAGTCATGCGCATACACTTACTCTTATTGTTATGTTGTTGTTTCATTAATGTGAATATTATTATGTATATGATCTTAAGTGGTATACTTACATTGCCCCCTTTTTGATGTACTTGACCTCTTCTTTGAATCGGTACTGCAACTTGGTGTCGCCTAGCATGTATGATATATATATATATATATATATATATATTTATATATATATATATATTTATACACGTTATACACGCATATTCAAAATATCAACACATTATTCGTCGTCGGACTAGGAGTAACAGGCTTGTCACAGACAAACACCTGCTCGCAAGCATGCACCAACACACATGCACATAAACTCGAACGAAGACTTGCCTACATATACACTTCGTTTTAGTATTATTAGTGAGTAATATCAATATGTTTTCGCCCAAACAAATTTAATATATTTTATTTTATAATAATAATTGTATTACCTGTTCAGTGCGAAACCTTGTCAGTTTATCCATCACCTCCTTAAATTCGTCGTCGTGAATGGAACATAACAGCGTTACTGTTAGCAGCTGATTTCGTACACACGCACGCACGCACGCACACACCCGTATATATATATATGTGTGTGTGTATAAATGAGTATATGTATATATATATATATATATATATATATGTATATATATATATACATATATATATATATATATGTATTATATATATATATATATGTACATATATATATATATATATATATATATATATATGGACTAAACATATGGACTAAAATATATACTTGAAAGTACAATTATAAAGCTTCGCAATGAATTGATTGAATTCACAAGAATGCAATGACCGAGTAACAATTATTTTATTGCGAAGTTCAACTGTCGTCAGCTGTTCTTTTTAAGACCTGGTTAGCTGTTAAAGAGAAACAAAAGGCAATTATGTGGGCCTATGCACCTTTACACGCTTAACACTATACTCTCTGCTGGCAGATCTGGCAGAACATCAACTCATCATCTCTGGGAAGCAATGTAACCGTTTGCAATTACATTCAAGGATATCACGCCTGTGGTTTACTCAGATTTTTTTCAAAGTGGTGGATTCTAGTGAAATCTACGATACAGTTTCCTGACATTTTAAGACACGCCCCTGATACTTGACCAAGGAGCTTCTTTGACTATGACGCGGCGGTGACTCGTCGGATGCCCCTGTTACCTCGACACATATACATGAATAAATATTGTTTTCTCGTATTCACTTCAATTCAGAATTACACTTATAACAACTAATATAATGCCATACAGTGCACCATACGAACGTAGGTGCACTACCATTTTAGTAGTTACAGCGCCAAATCAAATTCAGCGATGCAAAGTAGAGTAATATGAGTGAAGAGGTTCATCAGACTGGGTGGTTCAAATTCGTGATATTTTTACATATTTCACAGTCAGCTTTGTTTCGTTTTGTCAGGTGTGTGTCCCCGCGGCAAGAGAATGAAGTCAACAGCAGGAAGAAGACTGTGAAGAAGACAAGGACAAAGGCATAGTGGTACATCCGTATGTCCAAGGATTATTCGAAACCACATCATGGTTCATGAAGAAATACAAGGTGAACACAGGTATGAAACCTCACAACACTATCAGGTGGTTGGTAAAACAAAGTGGAACCCCAAAAGATGTGCGAAGTGGTGTACGTCATATTGTATAAGATCTGTAGTGCCACCTAGATCGGAGAGACGAAGCGCACATTAGGAACCCGCATCAAAGAACATTGAGAAGACACAAAGAAAGCAACAACAAATGGACCCTACACCAGAAACAACAAAACATCGGAAAAGGAGATGCACCAATGAGTCATCACAGATTATATAACTAAAAAATCACATAATAGACTGGGAGGGGGCCAACTTTTTAGTCATGTAGTCGGACTAAAGAACAAGAGGCATAAAAGAAGCGATTTAGATTAGAAACAACGAACACCCAGGGCTCAGCCGCAGTGGGCACACACCAGAGTGACTCCGTCTGCGCAGCATTACCGATCGCCATCTAGCGGTAGTCGTCTGAGGAAGCTGCTGGAAACAGCCGAAACGTCACGGGAAAAGTGAACTGACTGTGAAATAAATATCATTAAAACTAGAACAATATTCTCAGTTTCGCGACAGGCAAATTGGGACGAATAGGCATTGGTGACGTTGGACTTTCTATCTCAATGGCGAAGTCCGTGCAATTTAATTGATGTGTCTTGAACATGGTTATTTTAGTAAATTGCTGGCATACTATCCTTGATTGTAGTTGCTAATGGCTAGTTTTTATTAACTCTTTTAGATGCATATGACGAAAAAGATGCCTTTTGTTTCCCTATAACATACGTCATGGCGTACGTTTCGCTGGATTTATACAAGTCCTTTTACAATAAAACGTGATTGTGCAATATGTCACACTGTTCCTCTTATGGTTATAGCAATACTACAGTGGATAATAAAGAGCTGTCTTTTCCGTTTTACTGTGAATAAATAGACCATCACGCGCTGGGCTTTGGACGAGCTTTTACTTTCTGACAAAACCATGAAAACGACCACCTAGAACTACCAAACAACATCGTCTCATATATATGTGTATATTATATAAATTTATAATTATATATATATATATATATATATAGGTATATTGATATAACATACACATACACAAAATATACATTATAAACAAAATACACTGACATTTTTATAACAATAAAAATTTGTGGAAAACTAGTTGTAAATTAAGATAATCAGAAGCAATTCTCAGTTACCCTCACTCAATAATGAAGCGCCATTTCCTGCACTTTGTTTCCCTAACAATGAAAGACAACAATTTAGTGGATAATGGACACTTTTAAAATGTATTACACATGATGTTATGCAAAAGAATATGCCACTAAAATTACCTCTTTATGTTCTTGGATGTTATGGGGAATGTTCAACCACATCTTCAGCACGGTGACGCACTGCCACATACCAACAATTACACCGCTGTGGCTACACTCGGTCAATCTCATGGCTGAAACATGCATGCGTACATATCAACCAAATGCAGCAGATCTTTTTACAAGCTACGACTTTTTCAAAATAAACCATACTTGTTTACATATTTGCAATTGGTATCTTAAGAAAAGGAAATAAGTAATTGTAATGTATCACCTAATGTTGTGAACCCCGACGTGTGTACAGCTTCTAGCGTGTCTGCGGGGGATATCGAGTAGTAGAAAGATTAGGTAAGAGAGGGCGCAGTTGTTGCTACCGAGAACAACGCGCTCACATGCGCTCATACACACACACACGCCCACACGCCCACACGCCCACACGCCCACACGCCCACACGCCCACACGCCCACACGCCCACACGCCCACACGCACGCACACGAACACGTACACACACACGCGCGCGCGCGCACAAACACACCACACACACACAATGACCATGATGTTTTCCTCGAAGTTCCCTCTATATAAGAGTGAAGTACATACGTCTTCATATAGCTGCTGTGTAATAACATTACGTGGTCGCCTACCTTCATACATTTCTTCCACGCTTTGAATCATCTTGTTCTGAAACGCGATACGTGTATTTTTGAAAAACGTTTTCAGCATTATTTGAATGATGCTTAACGCAGTTAAACACTGATACGCTAACGTCAAATAATTGAAATATAACATTGTTGGTGTTAATTGTAGACTGTTGCAGACAACAGACAGCGATGGAGGGAAACAACATGAAAAGCAGAAGAAGCAACTAAGTGACGTGAACCCCACCCCGCAAGGTAGCAAGGGAAGAGTGGGATGTTGAACTATGATCCCCTTTGACAATTCGTTTCTAATTTGTTCATTTTGGAATGGAACTCTAATGTTTTTACATTACTGTGTATCGACGTCAATGGCTTCGTGGTTCTAGTTTTGTAGCAAAATAACCATCAAACAATAATTATTTGGTTTAATTAATAATGAATTTCATTTAGAATTTCCGCAGGTGTTGTAATTATTGTAAAAACAGATAGTCAATAAGTCGTCGGTAAAACTGGGCATAATTAATGTCTTTCATCACATATTCGTCGTTTGAATACCTGGCAGTGTTTAAGCACAGACAAGCAGTGATGCAGGTCCATCCACAAAAGATAACGAAAAGGTTTAATGAATTTTTATTTGGATATTCGGACAAGTGAGTATAACAAATTATGTCTCTGTTCCTCTAATTAGTTACTGTACCTACAAGCAATTCCATCTTTCTACTAGACTGCCGGACAAGAAGAAAATGTCACGAATTTCAAACTATACGACCATTATGACGACACGCTACATTTATCACTTCGTATTATCCTGAAGAATAACAACAGCTACATCACACATTAACACGCTATCTATCCACACTAGAAATACCAGTAACTACTACGCATGTGTACATGATGTCTGTCAACTCGTACTCGTCTTGTAGAACAACAGTAACTATAATACACGTGTCTAACATCTCGTACTTACCTGAAGAATACCAATAACTATTACCAAGGTTACCTCACTATCATACAGGGTTAATGACACCAACATATGCGAAACTGCATTGAAACAGTTGAATCGTCGCGATTGTAGTGAAATACACTTGAAATTGGACATCACGTCATCTTTTATTTGGCGACCATTTCGAAAAAGTGATTCCTATTAGAGGAGTCAGAAACCATACCTCATAGTCAGTTGCAGCTTCAAGCGCGGCTGAACCTTCTATTTTCGGTGTTCCTTCCTGGTCTCTCGACCCTGGCTCTCTTTCATCTCGCGTATGCCCAAACATTTGGCCCATAGTTGTTCTTCGCTTCCTTACCTTTTTTCGTAATATGTCACTGTAAAGATAAGCAGTAATGTTTGACTATGTACCCCAATATGTTAGGCACGTCCGAACGCACATATGTACACGCACGCTCGCACACACGCACTCACACACACACACACCCACACGCGTGCACACGCGCGCACACGCGCGCACACACACGCGCACACACGCGCACACACGCGCACACACGCGCACACACGCGCACACACGCGCACACACGCGCACACACGCGCACACACGCGCACACACGCGCACACACGCGCACACACGCGCACACACGCGCACTCTGGCATGAACACTCGAACGCACGACGAAAGTCTCTTGGCTGCACTTGATAAATACATTACAACGGTGTTCAGAAGCGCACAAAAATCATTCAATGGTGACTGCATATTTAGTGGTCCCGTTCTGAAACGACGACAACTGTATGAATTAAATGAGTCATTTCGCATTACGCTTGTGCTAGAAACCACAACCGACGGCTGCGTATGGTATTGTTGATTTCAGCACAATATCGCTGTAACAAAAGAACAACAATTTGTTATGCCTTACATTGTGATATATCGAGACGTATAGTTAAGTCACGGGAAGTGATATAACCCCACGAATC
The DNA here is from genome assembly GCA_020002185.1 of Paraescarpia echinospica. Lineage (NCBI taxonomy): Eukaryota > Metazoa > Annelida > Polychaeta > Sabellida > Siboglinidae > Paraescarpia > Paraescarpia echinospica. The sequence goes on along the minus strand of CM034535.1, from coordinate 23,629,702 downwards.
AAATCTCACCGCATCGAGAATTCCCACGCACCCTCCTATCAGACAGGAATATGACATTCATACCACGGTATGTCAGTATGACAATGTTGACATGTTTTAACAGAGCATGCCAAGTCCTGACTATAAACGTATTCGTGATAGCTATCCGGCCTTTCCCATAACTTTCCAAGATATTGGGACTTATCAGATTTCAGTATACATTCGACGTATCAAACGTTTGATCTCCTGTCGTTGCCATGGAAACGAAGAAAACAAACCGGTTTTTGCATATATGTTATGAACCGTATATGGTTACTTTTTACGAATCGTCCAATGGGAATAAATTTAAAATTATTTATATCACGTTTTCCGTTTGGTTACTAATAAACAACATATCGACGTAATCGTGAAATAAATTTGGCTACCTTAATTACGAAAACTGACTTTTGAGAACATTTTGAACTTGCGAGTCCACGTTGCTCGATATCGAGCGTATACATACATGCCTTATATTTAACGCATATATACAGCTTTGACTATCTGCTTAGGGGGCCTGAGGGTACGTGTCCTCGTAGACGTTTAGAATTTCGCCGCGATACAGTGGCGTGCCCCGTAGAACTGTTGAGTGTGTCCCCTTTACATGCCCCCAGAGGTTCTGAAATTATGAACGTCTCCCGTCTTCCGATGTAAAGATCTGACAGTGGAGTAACCGAACCCCCGGCTCAGGTCATCCGATATGAAATTGGTTCGGCCGCCAATGTGGATCTTTCTGTGGATCCGCCCTTGATCTGCAGGGTAGATGTAGGCTTATTTTGGTTGTATTTCCTCAGTCAAAAGCATGTTCATGATTGTGAATCGAAATCAATAACACGTTTAGCAGTTTTATATTTTTTGTTATACAATTTGTGATTGTTGGCTACATAGTCTTTCCTCGTTTACAAAAGACTAAAGATCATGTAATTACTTGTCAATTAAGTGGAAATTGCATATATATCACCATCGTACAGTTATGCAATGAATAAAGCACTACATTTTTAATGAAGCATTACTTGTGCGGATCTCGTTATGTGTAACCTTCCTGGATATGTTTAAACTGTGTATACGCGGAACGTAATTTTTCATTTTCACTTTACAAAATAGCAATGGTGGTCATAGACGGAGTTCATCTCCCGTTGGTCGGCGTCTAACTGATTCCGGATGATCTCCTGTTTGTTGGCTTTTGAGTGTTTCCGGATTATCTCCTGTTGGTCCGCTTCTGACTGATTCCGGATGAGCTCCTGTTGGTCCGCTTCTGACTGATTCCGGATTAACTCCTGACTGGCGTCTGACTGATGCCGGATGATATCCGCTTGGTCGGCTTCTGACTGATTCCGGATGATCTCCTGCTGGTTTCTTCTGACTGATTCCGGATGATCTCCTGAATGCTGGCGTCTGACTGATGCCGTATGATCTCCTGTTGGTCGTCGGCGTCTGATTGATTCCGGATGATCTCCCATTGGTCGATTTCTGACTGATTCCGGATGATTTCCTGTTGGTCGGCTTCTGACTGATTCCGGATGATCGATCTCCTGTTGGTTGGCTTCTGACTGAAGCCGGATGATCTCCGGTTGGTCGGCTTCTGACTGATTCCGGATGATCTCCTGATTGCTGGCGTCTGACTGATGCCGGATGATCTCCGGTTGTTCGGCTTCTGACTGATTCCGGATGATCTCCTGTTGGTCGGCGTCTGATTGATTCCGGATGATCTCCTATTGGTCGATTTCTGACTGATTCCGGATGATCTCCTGTTGGTCGGCTTCTGATTCATTCCGGATGATCGATCTCCTGTTGGTTGGCATCTGACTGAAGTCGGATGATCTCCGGTTGGTCGGCTTCTGACTTATTCCGAATGACAGTGACAGGCGTTAGTTTCTATACATTACCAGCTGGATTTAAAAATCATCCTTGTGGCAGAAACCGTAATAAAAACTATTGTATTAAAAAAATTAAATTTGGTGTTTGTGTCAATTAAATGGTTAAGCCATATAGCATATCATGTTTAGGTAATCGATACCATACATAATCTTAGACAGCTAGCACTATTATAAAACATATTAGGACGCATATTAGGCACTACAGAACGCGTGATATAAGATATTTCTTGCAAAATGTTTAATAAATAATTAACAGTTTCGGCGGTGATTATAATTGTTTTATGTTATCCTTGCATCCATCCATCCATCCATCCATCCACCCATCCATCCATCCATCCATGTTTCCATCCATGCATCCATACATCCATCACCATTTGAGTGAAAAACACCCAGGGCAGTAATCTTTATAACACGACGTACTTTTCACCATTAGTAAGTTTCCAACCAGCACTATGGCATGTACTTTCATTTTGCATTGCCTAATACGGTTACAACAATTAACGTATCCTTTTTATATTACCAACTCTTCTTCCATTATTTCCAACATATCGCATCTATATTCAACAGAACCCACGGCTGCACTGGATTTATTACAGTTCGCAGTCATGCAAAAATCGATCCAGGCTTCAGCTACGTTGTACAACGAAATCTGCGACCGTTAGTGGGAAACCGAAACACGGCAACAGTGAGTCCTTTTTGTGCGATTTAATTTACATACGCTTTTGTATCGTCTATATGCTTGGTGTCGTGTATACGCTCGGTACCGTCAGCGGTGCAGCTTCCATTAAAAATAAGAAATGTGGACAATGCTTCTGATCTATCAGTATTACTTACCTTATTAGTTAAGGGGTATCTCAAATACGTGAAGCAACCATGATTAATATTTAAAACTGTGACCTGGGATAACATTCGGTAACGTAAAACACTATCCCATGTCAAAATAGGTCTATTGGGTTTTATTACAGATTCCTAAATTCTTCGATGCCAATTTAAGCAGTGCACGTTTTTATCTAGGTAGTTTAGCACAGTACTCGGATTTGTATAAATTGTCTTTTTATTATTGTTTAATCTTGCGTATTCTGTGAGCGTACTTTCAAAGCACTACCGTAATGTTTTGAGCGTACTCTCAAAACAATACTGTCATGCTCAAAACACTACCCAATTTCAAAACACTACCATCAGTGTATTTTACTAGTCAATTACACCAGTCACCTTTTGGAATCATCCTATACAATAGGGTCTAGTTGGACTCAGTTAGTGGACGAATATAATAGTTAGCATGAAATGTCATACAAATATTGATAATTATTAAGCTTAATGTCATTATTGTAATTAGTGATGGTTTCAATTAGTTATGGTTAGGGATAGTGTTAGTTATAGCGTAATCTTTTAAAAAAGTGAGACGACGGAAATAAATAGTTAGTGTGATAATCACATGACGGGACTAAATAATGTTTCGTTAGGGCTAAGGCATTTATTATAATTAGGTATGGTTGGAGTCAGCTATCATAGGTTAGGGTTATATATAGCATAATCGATAAAACCAATCAGACAATTGAAATAAGTAGTTATTGTGAAACATCGCTATTAATTATGGGTCAGGTTATTATTAGTTATGTAATCGTAATCTATGGAAACAATCAGACGATGGGAATAAACAGTAAGTGTGAAGTGTCATTATACAATAGGATTAGGGTGTGTGTGCATATATATATATACACCCCAATATTTCCATAATTTCGTTAGAATGCACTCGCGGATTTGGTTAAGATACATGAGCCTGAAGTCCATATCCGCAGCTATTTGCCTACCCCCTACAATATTTGGTTTATGTACATCCCCCGGATGTTTTCCCAGACGTTCCCGATAAGGCAATATAAAAAAGTGCACCCCATGAACGTACCGTTGACACGACGAGGTTAATTAATACCGTGACTGTAGTGTCAGCAGCTGCATTTTTAACCGTTACGTATGCCTTGCCAAGATGCCACCTCCCCATGTAAATCTTAGTGATGTTTGCCCGGGTATCTCATAACCTCCCGCCAAGAGACGTACTTTATGGATGGCTCCTAATCCATAGACATTTTAAATTGGGTAAAAATGTAAGGGTAGTGTTTTGAGCTTAACAATAGTGTTTGAGCGTACGCTCAAAACACTACCGTAGTGTTTTGAAAGCACGCTCAATACAAAACGGTAGTTTTATGAGGATACGCCCAAAACAATACCGTAGTGTTTTCGAGGGGTAGTGTTTTCAACTTACTACACCGGCGCTGATGTTGTATTCAATCGACTTACGCGAGGACCTTGTAGCGATCGGCAGGCGCACATACCGCTCACATCCTCTCCTGTACGTTGATTGATTCAGTCGACGATTCTACTTGCTTCTGTCATTCTGTGAATCTGTCCGTCAGCCGGGCCAGTGTTTCCCTTTATAGCTGGATAAACACCCGCGCGACTTAAATATAAGTCGTCACAATGGAGGCACAGCCGAGGGAACGGAGCACTTTCCAAAAAATCACGCGGAAATCCTCGGTTTCGATATTTGTCAACAGCATGTGATCTGCTCTGCAGACGAATGAACACACGCCTACTGGTCAAACATCTATATTTTTTCTACTAAGCACCTACATGTTGACCAATTTAATTTGCATAAAAACTTCGAGGGATGACCAACTATACTTGTGGTGAACACGGCCAATCAGTGCTGATATTAATTACGCCTTAAGCGTATTGCTGTTAACCTGACTGCCTATGGTGAACGCGGTGATCTTAAATAGTCACCTTGTTTGTAGAATGTTTGACGCATTCGCTACTTCAAAATTAAATGGGTTTACCGGAATGGATATATATATATATATATATAGGAAGTGAGTGAGAGGCTGTGTGTGTGTGTGTGTGTGTGTGTGTGTGTGTGTGTGTGTGTGTGTGTGTGTGTGTGTGTGTGTGTGTGTGTGTGTGCGTGCATGTGCGCGTGTGTGTGCGTATGTGTGTGTGTGTGTGTGTGTGTGTGTGTGTGTGTGTGTGTGGTGTGTGTGTGTGTGTGTGGTAGATCAGAGAGAGAGAGAGATCGAGATTAATTAGTAATCAACTATCAATCGCATGACCTCATGCTGGTTGCTACTTCCAAAGTCGATATCAGTGACCTATTTCCGGGAATGTTGAAGTATTACCGACTATTAAAAAATTGTATGCATAGAAACATAACGAAAGTGGTATTTTTGCTAAAAACACACACTTCTCAACAGTTTCTATTTTAACGACATCATTAATTATTTCTGACCATGCATGCAATATATTACGGTAATGGAGTGAACAGCATGCACAGACGTTTCAGTTGTGTCTTTTGTGTGATAGTCGTGACCTGAAGTTCTTTAAGAGAGGTTTGATTAGGTACTGGAACCAGAACAACCATGACACACATAGAATGCAGCTTTACACACGCACGCATGCACACACACACAAACACGCACGTACACACACACACACGCCCGCACGCAAGCACAAACACACGTACTCACACGCACGCACGCACAAACACACACACACACACACACACACAGAGTGCCAGACGAATGACGTCATGCTGAGTTTACCTTACGTCGTGTTTCCAATCTGCGTGACCTATATTCTGGGAATATGGATATATCACCGACATTGCGCAATAGCGTGTGTAGGTCAGGTAGTTAATAGCGTGTGTAGGTCAGGTAGTCAATAGCGTGTGTAGGTCAGGTAGTCAATAGTGCATGAACGTGGCCAATAGTAAACCACAACAACCCGTCGGCTGTCGAAGTCACAGGGGCCTAGTATGACTCATATTAATGACCGGTTATGATGGAGTATTACAAATATCAGTAGACTCTATGCCCGGATAACATAAAACAGTCGGTGGGCCTACACATGTCCAATATCACTGGCGTCGGAACGTAGTGAATATTCGGAGGGCTGAGAATCACCAGAAACCTCCAATTAAAGATCAGACCACATTAGACTACGTCAGACTGCAGTGTATCGACCGGCACCGATTGTGCCAAACAAACCGGCGTGACATCATAATCACGTGAACTTGAATACCGTCCAGTGCGTCGATTGTAGTTGGTGTCGGTCTGCAGTACTCGAAAGTTTTCAAGTTTACGTGATTATGTTGACACGCTGGCTTCAAGTATGGCACTTTGGGAGCCAGTCATTTAGGCGGACACACTGCAGTCTGACGTAGTCTGATGTGGTCTGACGTGGTTTCGTCTGGTCTAGTCTGGTCCGGTCTGATCTGGTCAAGTCTGGCAAAAGTATCAGTGTATCCCGGCTTTTAGGATCATCCCAGAACGCCGGTGTCCGATATCTGACGAAATAATTTCGTTTTGGGGAGGAAGGATTCATAGGCAGTTTCGTTTGGCGTCGGACATCGATAGTTTACGTTTCGGATAGATTAAGTTACAGCGGCGCAGCGGCGAAAATTTTTCAACACCACCTCCCATCCCCGGTCTTCCTATGTACTGATCCGACAGCGCGACAGCGGAGTCGTGCTGAAGCTCCGACACCCAATATGAATTTGGTTCGACAGTTAGTGTAGGTTTTTGTGTCCCCCAGACTACCCTCTCTGAATCCGCCCCTGCATATTATTCGACTTGTGCTTTGTTGATTGATCTCCTTTCAGTATAAGCGAGACAATCGCTGTGCGGTTGTAATATCATGGTTTGGTCATATGTAGGTCTACGCACCTTGATAATATATTTCTGTATATATTGTACTTCTTGATTATATAATAATACAATGTATCCATATAGCTCATATTGACGCTATTTAAAATATATTAGTGATAGTATTGATAAGTGCTTTATTATGATTATTATTATTATTATTATTACAAAACTGGATACTATACAACGTAAATTAGTTCTTAAAATATAATCCGCATATCTAGTCACTCTGGTGTTGTTGTTCAACCGGTGTGTTCGGCTGAATTTCAACCGGTGTGTTGGCCCGAATTGGTTCAACTGGAGTAACCAGAGGATCATCTTGGGATGGGATATCCATGGACTTCTCGACCAACACGTGAGTTTGTGGTTCATGTGTTCTTCTTATGTGTACACGGTTGTGCCTGAACACCATTCCCTCACTATCTTCAACTTGATAGGGCCTTTCATCCAGTCGTCTCACCACCTTTGCTTCCATAACTTGACTCCAACGGCTTCATTCGGACGATATCGCCTTGATGCGGATGTGGGAGACCTGTTGCAGATTTGTCATAGTACTTGGCTTGATGGCATTGAATTATTTTCGTCCACCTACCTAGTAGCCTCCGTGCAGGACTACTATCCATTCCTTGAATTTGGGGGTTGCGGATATTCAGCAGTGCTAAATATTGGTCATCACCAGAGCATTGTGCTTTCTTCATCATCTTCGTTGCAGCTTTCACTGATGATTCCACCTTGCCGTTTGAGCGATTGTGGTGTGGAGATGTCGTCGCATGTTCGATGTTCATTTTTACTGAAATGAGCGAACTTGTCTGACACCAGCTGTGGACCATTGTCAGTAACTACAGTGTCCGGGATTCCCATCCTAGCAAAATGAGCTTCGAGCTTTGTGATTTCTGCCTTGTAGCTAGTGGTTGGTAGGTAATCTATTTCCTAGAAGTCCGACCTGTAGTCAGAGGTGACTAAGTAGTCCTTTCCTTAGTAAGAGAACAGGTCGACACCGACCTTTCTGCCATGGACGGTCCGGCACATCATGGCTCATCAGAGTTTCCTTAGTCTGAGAACGTTCGAACTCATGACAGGCTTCAAACGTTTGGATGTATTCTTTGATTTTGCATTCATGCCAGGCCAGAACACCAACTCCCTTGCTCTTCTTGCTCTTCAATGCCAACATGGCCTAGGTGAACATCCTTCTTAATTTGTGATCTCATGGATTGTGGAATCACAAGTCTTTCGCCGCGGAAGACCAACCCATCAGTGACGGCCAACTCATCTCTGAAGTGGTAATAAGGCACAGCAGGTGGCGGCACATCTGGTTTCTCGGGCCAACCATATTGCAGGACCGCTGTCAGCTTTTGTAGATTGGCATCTTGCTTGGTGACATTACGAATGTCCTGGACAACATCTTCTTCCATGGGCAGATAATTCACGGCTTCGAACTCAGTGGTCGGTTGTTCCTGTCCAGCTGCAGGAAGGCACGTGACAGGGTGTCTGCCAGAGACATCATCTTGCCTTCCAGGTACTTGACATCGATGTCATACGCAAGTGCAAGTAGGAGCATGCCCTGTAGACGTTTGGGTGCTCTGTCCAGAGGTTTCTTGCCTCAAGTGGCTTGTGGTTACTGTAGACGAGGATGGGGCGACCACAGGTGAACTGATGCCACTTCTCAAGAGCAAAAACGACGGCCAACATCTCTTTCTCTATAATGGCATATCTGGTCTCTGTGTCAGTCAAAGTATGACTGGCGTAAGCAATTGGATTTCTTTCCTGAAGTAGTGCACATCCCAGGCCATACTTGCTAGCAGCACACTGAATGACCAGTTGCTTACTCGGGTCAAAATAAGCCAGAGTGGGTGCCTCAGCCAGGAGTTGTTTAAGTGTTGTGAAAGCTTTCTTCTGAGCATCTCCCCACATCCAGGCAACACCTCGTTGTACAAGAGCAGCGTTGGGACGGAATACATCAGTCAACTTGGGTACGTATCTCGCCAGGTAAGTTAATGTACCTCTTAGCCTCTCCACAGCTACCCTGTCACACGGACTCTTCATTTTCAGAACAGCTTAGACCTTGGATGGTTCAGGTTTCAGACCATCAGCTGTGACAACATGGCCAGAGAACTGGATTTCATTCTCACGGAAGCGACATTTCTCACAGTTCAGTTTGATCCCATGTTCCTTGCATCTTTGGAGCAGCTTCTGGATCTTGACACAGAGATCAGAGTCATCAGATCCATGATTAATAGTATCATCAGCAACACAGTGAACATTATCCAGCCCTTCCAGTGCCTGTTGCAGACGTTTTTGGAAAATGTCACAGCTGACGTTCAAGCCGAATAGTAGTCGTCGCCTACGATATCGCCTAAACGGTGTTGCGAAAAAAGTCAGTAGACTAGATTCTTCATCCAGTTCGTAGTGTAGATATCCTTGTTGTAAATCATACATAGCAAATTTCTTGGAGTTCACAAACTTCGATAGAATGTCGTCCAGCACTGGAAGCGTGTAGTGTTTACCGAACACTTCAGGATAGTCTTCAATGCATGGGGTTTGAGTAACTCTACAGCTGCAGACTGAAGATACAGTTTCAAAATTCTCGTAATTCACCGTGATGAGCTTCGTGCATTCAGCAGCTTTACGGCTGAGTAGTGGTGTCAGTTCGGCATGATCCACTATGACATAGTCCATTTTGTACTTGTCTCCTGTAGCAGGTTTTGCGGTTTTAGCTCGGCACTTGCCGAGAGCTTCAGTCTTCACATTGTTCCACATCTTCAGAGTGATTGGTTCTGGGCGGATATATTTCTCCTTCACATACTTCTTGGGCAGTATACTGACAGTTGAACCAAGTCAACCTGCATCTTAACTAACTGCTTTTCGACCATGCTGGTCGAAAAGCAGTTAGTTAAGATGCAGGTTGCACAAAATGGAACCATCTTGTGAGGAGAGTGCGTGCACATCGGCAGAGACACAGCTGATATCACCAAAGCTAGCACCGGAGCTATCTGATTCTGACCCATCTTGTACACTGTGAACAGTCTAAAGCATTGTGCAGAGCCTCTGAAATGGTTTCGGCCCCTGCACGCATCGCACGTCTTGCCCCATGCAAGGCAGAGTTCTTTCTTCATGGGCTGCGTTTTACAGCAGAATTTGCATTTTCGCTGATTAGCAGATTTTATTCCACCGAATGTTGACTTGGTAGTGTAGCGTCTGTATCTGGTGTCAACTCGATTTACTGCTTCTGTTTTATTCCGAATTTTGTATTGTTCTTCAGCCTCTTGTATGCAACGGCAGATGTCTACTGCTCTGGGTAGATCAAGTTTCAATTGTGAAATGAGTTTGTTGCGGATTGTCACTGAGGGTTATCCTGTCGACAATCAACTTGTCTCGCACACAGTTGCAAAAGCCACAGCTTTTTGCTAGATTTTTCAACACTGAGTAGTATTGTTCAAACGACTCGTTTTCCTGATTCCGGGTGTTAAACTTATACCTTTCAAAGAATTCGTTTACTTCGCCCAATATATATTCGTCACATTTTCTGATGATTTCAGCAGGCTTGACTGACGCGTTCTTCTTTCGTCAAATCCATACCATTGAAGACGTGTAGTGCGTCTTTCCCAATACAGTGTAGAAGAAGTGCCGTCACATAACTGTCTGGCTTAATGTCGAGTCCAGACACGATTAGATAGTTGTCCCACATTTGTTTCCACAACTTCCAGTTATCGACCTGATTGGTTTCCAGTTCCAATGCAGGTGGAGGCGAGCCACTGGGCAAGTTCACACAAATGTGATTCTGAGACCGAGGGTCATCGACATTTCGATCAGCCACAGTAGGTGTCCCGACAGCGGCCACGCCCGCCGTTACAACTGAATTATCGTCAGCCATAGTTCACTCTTTAACACAAATGCCTTGCCATACTCAGTTACCTTCCATATCTCACCGGGGCCACCTTGTTACGATATTCACTCGGGCGTATGGATTTTAGAATATACAGGCAGAATAGAGACGACAGTGCTGCTAAACCAAACTTTATTAAACGTGGCTGCCGCGACAAGGGTGCGGCTTGTTATTTCACTTTCTAGGGAGACATCATTAAGTGACATTGTTACACACACATTTGCATACTAGAGGTTCCATTGATTTAACAAGATTTAACAAGATTGCCACCCAGAGAATTTTTGGCTTATCGAGAGTCCAACCCTTTTTATTTAGGGCCTACGTGTATCCCGCCCTTCTGAGGTACGTGTAAATTTTATTTTTAAACATATTCACGCCACAAGCACCAGATAATCTGTTCCAATCATTTACAGTCCTTTGGAAAAATTATAACTTTCTTGTATCTAATCTACACTGCCCCTTTACTAATGCAACGTTATGTCCCCTAGTCGTTATATATTTCTTTACTGAGAACAATATTTCTATCAATATTTTCATAACCATTCAATATTTTAAACACTTCTGGCTGATCTCCTCTCAATCTCTAGGTCACTAGTGTTGTTAAACCACATTCTTCTACGCGTATTTCATAAATAAGTTTTGGTATAATTTTAGTCGCTCTCCTGTGTATTCTTTCTACCCTATCTATGTCATATATTTCGTCTAATTAATCCAAGGATTTGATTTCCATTTGAAGCTGCAATTCCGCACTGCTCTGCAACCTTCATATCAGCACTAATTGTTAACCCTAAGTCTTTTTCGTTCCCGTGACCTGTGTGGAGGCATTTACATTTTCCAAAATTGAAGAACATCTGCCATTTTGCAGACCATTTGATTAACCTGTCAAGATTATATTGTAAATGATGTCTATCTCCACCACATTTATTCCTTCTAAACAGTTTTGTATCATCCGCAAATTTCAACATCTGTCTAAAATTGCTTTCAAAACGAACAAATGGAGATATATCTTGAAAATAGAGCTGATATTCTAAGAAGTGTAAAAAACAATATGTTTGAGATCATCTGTTTCAATTTGCATTTCACGGTTCCGACCAGTCTTCGCTAATGTCCGTTTGTGAGGTACTTAGCGCTACCACCACAACTTTAGCAACATATAATACAATGACACCAAATGGTTGGGTGCCCGTTTTGATTTGGTTTTGTACGATGTTCCCTTACCTACTTCGAAACGCCTTTTGACAACGACGTGCCTCCATTACCTTTGGGCGGTTTCATGAACTAGCTAAACCGCCTGTTGAGCTTTGGTTCAAAAACATTCCCTGATTGATTTCAAACTTGCGCTGTGTGTAGAAGAAGTATGGGAAGATATGGAGGAAAATATATCTTATGTTGTATGTGCTACATTGAATTACGGGGTCCCGCCTATGAGCGCCTTATCCTTTACGAAATGATAATTATACAATTTTTCAGCTCGACCATAACCTATTATTAGTCAAACAATATTTGATCAAATTTAAAGGCGTCAGATAGTAAGGGTTTTTGCATAAAAATAAAGAATGTATGTCTTGCTGAAATATAGCCTGATGTGTTATTGCTGACGTTTCTGCAACGCATGTACATAAACGTAAGTGTTTAAATCGTGACCTTACGAATTTGTGCGTGAAGTTTAATGTGCCGCCCTGACGGCTGATGATGTCATACGGCGGATGCCACAAATATGTCACGCATAGTGCAGTCCGGTTTTGATGCAAACGACTTTGATAACTATTTCGGCAGTGATGACGATAAGCCAACATTGGCCAAATATGTTGGTTATTTTTCGATACAACGGTACTAGGATGAACTAGCAGCTGAACGGACGAATTAGCTGAACACCCGGATCCATGTATACGAGGTCAATTTCGAACATCGCGCAGTCGATTAAGAAAAAAGGCAAAACTTGGACAACATTGTTTTATTACGGCACATACACATTACAACACGTGTCTGGTAGTTGCCACAAATAAGCACATATTCCATTAAAGTAGTTAACAACGGGAGATCTTTTAAAGAAGTATCCGTGACGACAAACCTGCGTGCGCGCCCTGCCTTGGCATATATAATAATAATAATAATAAGATAACTTCTATTGCGCCTAAATCCTTGGAAACCAAGCTCAGAGGCGCATCAAAAAATCCATAAGTAGTTTTCCAGTTGTCAACAGATGGGTCAAGGCGCTAGGGAGCTACGGTGGATAAGCAAGCTTGTAAAGATACGTTTTTAAATGAAGACGGATTTTTTAAATATTTTCAACTGATCTAACACTAAGAGGGAGCATATTCCAAAGAGTTGGTGCAGTAACAGAAAAAGCCCTAGTTCCAATGTTCCAATGCGTGCCCTGCCTGGGCATATATGACAAGTCCCCGTCGCGGGATAGACCCTACTACTCCGGCGTTTACCAGAACACTCGCAACATTCGTATAACATATATACTGCAGATATCTTCAGTTACTAAGATAATATATAAAGTGCCTATTTACCCTTTGCATGTCTCGTTTGTGAAATACTGAACATCTCACAGAGCCACAGCGGCACCGCCACCGACAATCTGATCTGTGCCAGTGCCGAGGGCGCCTGTATACCAGCTGAGGAGAACGGTCGGAAATGCCGTCTTGACGTGGATCCAGCGATGTGAAAATTCCCTTTCGTATTCTACTCGATAAAGACACTTGGAAGGAAAGTTGGCTGCATATATAATGATTGTCAGGATCCGAACTTGTTTATATATTTAGATTCAGGGATAGTGTAAAACTTAACAAAACAAAAACAATGTACAGATTTCCATAATTTATTCCCCCCACCGAACACAAAAATAAAAGTATTCATAAATCTCCTTGGAATAATATTAACTTCTCAAACTACTCATAAAACATTCCTGAGTGAGACTCGTCAGCCTCATACACACTCATATCATCGATATGATATGAACATATGAACATATCTTCCAATTCAACTCTTATCTATACACATTGTAAAATAAACCAATTCTTCCCTCATAGTCAACACAAACAACCACGACAGGCTAATACAACCTTATGCGATTATTAAAGATCTGGGTACTGTTACCCTCGAGGCCATCGTAATAAGTCGAATTGTGTACGAGTCCAACGATATCCTATTTCGACACGGACATCAACTCGATTCAGTTCAAGCCGTCGTTAACCTTCCGAAGTCGACTCAGTTCAATTGTTGGGAATTCCCCTCTTTTCACGGGAATTCAATCGTGACGCCGAAACCGCCTGTTCGCGTGTACCATCGCTACAGGTCTGTCGGCCTCACGAGCAAACGTCTAAAATTTGCTTGTTGTCACTCTGACCCGACACTAAAGTAAATGTTAACGGCAATAATAAAGTATTCCTACCCTTCATAGTATTTGTAATATCCAACAACATAATACACAATCATAATACTTATGTATATCTTCGACGTATACATATTAGAGCAAAATATTCAATTTGTCTTCATTAAACAGTCCCAACACCAAAAGTATTCCAAGTTTTATCAAACACCCGTGAATATCATCCGTGACAACAATAATACAATCCACGTTCGATTATCGTTATTACACAACAATTGCATAGCTGAGCGATGATTCGCTACTCCGTGTAATCTTCGCGATATCAGTATCGTCGCGCTAACCAAGGTTCGTTTATTCTCGACCACACCCTTTTACAACTTTCACAATATAAAAACAGATAACCAAGACACTACCTATCAGCTAACATTCGCTCGGGTGCACACAGAACACGTGTATTTTACTTACATCCGGTTTTGTCTATTTACGCAAACGCTCGGTATGACTTCTCTGTCTTGGTTTCATAACCACACCGTAGTAATATCTGTTTACAGTGGAGAACAGGCTATATCCTCCTTATTGTGCATAACTCTGGACTCTGTCTACTGCGCATCTGTCATGTGACCCCTGCTAATGCTGACATCATTGTAAGAATTTCACCGCCTCATAGGTAATACAATAATTCAACATGTATATAATTCTTCATTATAGCGACATTCCTATACGCTAAGATATCATTCTGCATAAATTTCCACCTGTACCACAGCTCCTATTCACACAAAGCTGCCTACCATTCCATAATCATTACATGTTAGACTCAACTATCCTACCTGTCTACTCTAACTATAAGGTAAGGTTTCCAATGTTCTTTAAAAATCTTACCCTATGCCACCTCCCCAGTGCAGTCATACTATTGTATTGCGTAAGCACTAGCCACCAGTCTATACCCGTACAGGGTAATCCCTATTGTAGTCTTTCACAGTCGATAGCAACCTATGCTAAGTTCTCAATACCAAATCGTGACTATGATACGAAGTCGATTTCCAGTGCGACCAAGCAGTCTGGACGATCCGACGTCGTTTATAGTGCTTGCAGGCAACAGTGCGTAGTTTCGTCAGGAAACTTGTGCAATGTAGTGTTTAATTTTGGCATTCAACCGATAGGGTAAGTCGTTAGATATTGAACAAGCTTGCAAATCGTACCTCTGACTTAAGAATAGCTGTTACATGAAGCTTTCTGATTGGTTGTTATTTTGAGAGCTTACTAGCTTTTGGATATTTAGCGGAAAACACAATGGCGTATCAGAATCAACGTGGAAAGCAGTAAGTATTTTCATGTTTTGTGGTCACTGTCACTGCTATGATAATACTGATATGAACAAGGTGTGATTTCGAACCATAAGCCGTTAGTTTGAAAGACGTAAGTCATATTTTTAATACTGCAGCCACAGCTGGTGAAACAAACGACTGCCTCGGCTAACTGTGATTCGCTATTTTTTAACGATGGATCCTCATGTAACGTCGGTAGTGTACTGTTTTCTATTCACCATGTATTCAAAACGGACACAGGCTCATGAAACACGACTACGTTTATTTCCCCGTTCTCCAAGCAGCGGTGTCCCCTCTCCGATAGTCTCCCCCATATATTTAATGATGCTCACACCACATCCTCCTTTCTCAGGAATGCTCGCACACATTAATAGTTCAGTGTCCCAATTGGCCAGAGGTTACTAGCATATAGCCACAGTTCAGGTAATTTTTTTAATCGATTGTCTACAACCTCATCCGGAATCGCTATATTCTTGGCAGAAGTTCGCCAAGTGTCTTCTTTCCAAGAAATGATACGAGAGGCTTGTGATCCGTCTGTATTTGAAATGACGTGTCGACAAGGAAGTCGTTGTGCCTCTCGCAAGCCCATGTTGTTGCTTGCTATTATTCTTAATATATATAAACGATTTGGACGATGATATAGCTAGCAAGGTGTTGAAATTTGCAGATGATACAAAAGTGTTTAGAAGGATTGAAAGTGATGGTGATAGACAGCATTTACAAGATGATCTTGACAGGTTGATCAAATGGTCTGAAAAGTGGCAAATGTTGTTCAATTTTGGGAAATGTAAATGCCTCCACACAGGACATGGGAACGAATATGTAGAATATAAAATGGGGGGAACTGTACTAAGTACTACTGTAAAAGAAAAAGACTTAGGGCTGACAATTAGTGCTGACATGAAGGTTTCAGAGCAGTGTGGAATTGCAGCTTCAAAGGGAAATCAAATCCTTGGATTGATTAGGCGAAATATAGCATATAAAGAAAAAGAACTAATAATACCGCTGTACAAAACAATAGTTAGGCCTCATTTAGAATATTGTATACAAGCGTGGAGGCCATACCGCAAGAAGGACATAGATATGCTAGAAAGAGTACAGAGGAGAGCGACTAAAATGATACAAAACTGAGGGATCTTAGTTATGAAAAACGCCTAAAAGAATGTGGTTTAACAACACTAGAGACCAGGAGATTGAGAGGAGATCAGATAGAAGTGTTTAAAATATTGAATGGTTATGAAAATATTGATAGAAATATGTTTTTTTCAGTTAAGAAAGATAGAAAGACTAGAGGACATGAAGTTACATTAGTAAAGGAGCAGTGTAGATTAGACGTGAGAAAGTTCTCATTTTCACAAAGGACTGTGAATGAATGGAACAGATTATCTGATGATTGTGTGGGTGCTAGTAGTGTGAATATGTTTAAAAATAAAATCGACACATACCTCAGAAGGGCTGGATATATGTAGATAAAAGGGTTGGACTCTCGATAAGCCAAAGGGCTTCCTTGTCCACCTGCCATCTAGAGTTAATTCTCTGGATGGCAATCTTGTTAAATCTTGTTGTTAAATCTTGTTAATACTTCTTTCTCAATTTTAGCATATTGTTGTTCGACTGCCGACATTGCTCTTGAAGTACACGCGATTGGTCGTAGTTCGCCATCTGGTTGCCTATGTAGCAACACTATTCCAAGGCCATACGAGGATGCATCTGCTCAGACAATTGTTTCTCTTCGTACATCTACATGCAGTGTGAGCACTGGAGCTGACGTCAGATTGTCTTTCATCTGAGTAAAGGCTTTCTGTTGTTCATAGCCCCACTTACAGTCATTCTTCTTGCTCAGAAGATCTCGTATTGGTTTTGTGCTGTCCGGTAGGTTTTCTGTGAACTTTCCCATTTGATTAGCCATTCCGAGAAATCGTCGCACACCGCTGACGTCTGCAGTTGGCGCTGACATTTCTTAATTGTCTTGACCTTCTCGGGATCTGGGCTCACTCCAGATTCGTTTATGATCTGGCCTAAGAACTTCACTACTGGAACAGAGAACTGACACTTCTTCTCGTTCAACGTGATCTTGGCACCTTGGAGTCTTTTGAGAACAGCCCTGATGCTTTCATCGTGATGACGTTGTGGATCGCCAAAGACTAGTATGTCATCCATATGACACAGCACTCCGTCTATGCCTTCCAGAATTGTCGACATCCATCGCTGGAAGTGTTCTGGTGCCGATGAAAGGCAATCGGTTGAAGAGGAATCTGCCAAATTGTGTCATGAATGTTGCTAGTAAGGCAGATTCTACTGACAACGAGACCAACCAAAATCCAGAATTTGCGTCCAGTTTGGTGAAGATTCTCGCTCCTGGCAACTGTCCTATTGTATATTCCACAGATGGCATTTAGTGACATTCACGAAGTACGCATTCGTTGAGCTTCGTCAGGTCTACGCAAATCCTAACATCATCTTTCTTTTTTCACGACAAACCATCGGTGCACACCAGTCAGTAGGCTGTTCGATTCTCGTTATCACTCCCATTTCCTACATCTTTTTCAGTTCTTTCTTTGTTTTAGCCATCAGCGCCAGAGGTACTCTTCTTGGTATGGTGATGACGAAAGGCTGGGTATCTTCCTTCAAAGTTATTGTGTAAGGACCTTCCATCTTGCCTAATCCTTCGAAGATATCGGGGAACTCATTCTGGTAATCATTTGTGCCTTCGACAGACTCAACTCTTCTGATCATCTGGAGGGCACCTATTGCTTGGTTGCCCAGCAATTACTTATATATCCCTCTAACAACGTAACTATTCTGGGTTACTGCCATGGTTTTTCCTCGAAAGACGGCTGTGAACATGCCTACCACTGTTAGCACGCTTTGGTTGCCAACACCAAATAGTTTCTTGTCTGGTACTTTGAGAGGACTGACATCTTGCAGTTCGTTGTACACTTCTTCTGGGATAACGGTTTCGTCTGCCCAAGTGTCAATGCGAAACTGAATGTTTGATTTCCCCAATTATAGTGCTATCAGCCATCGCTCGTTGCTTGTGTTATCTTCAACCGAGCCCTTAAATGCGTAACCATCACCACTGCTGTAGTTGCCCACTGCTGTAATTACCCACTGCTGTAGTTGCCCACTGCCGTAGTTGCCCACTGCTGTAGTTGCCCACTGCTGTAGTTGTCCACTGCCGTAGTTGCCCACTGCCGTAGTTGCCCACTGCCGTAGTTGCCCACTGCCGTAGTTGCCCACTGCCGTAGTTGCCCACTGCCGTAGTTGTCCACTGCCGTAGTTGCCCACTGCCGTAGTTGCCCACTGCCGTAGTTGCCCACTGCTGTAGTTGTCCACTGTTGTAGTTGCCCACTGCTGTAGTTGCCCACTGCCGTAGTTGTCCACTGCCGTAGTTGCCCACTGCCGTAGTTGTCCACTGCCGTAGTTGTCCACTGCTGTAGTTGCCCACTGCTGTAGTTGCCCACTGCTGTAGTTGCCCACTGCTGCAGTTGCCCACTGCTGTAGTTGCCAATGCTGTAGTTGCCCCCTGCTGTAGTTGCCCCCTGCTGTAGTTGCCCCCTGCTGTAGTTGCCCACTGTTCCTATTTGTTTGCTGGAGACAAACTGACACAAAATGTCCCGTTTTTGCGCATTTGTGACACTTCACGTCTCTCGCCGGACTTTGCTGTTTTGGGTGTGGTTCCTTGCCACATCGTCTGCCTGCCTTCTGAGCGTGGTGGGAAGTTGATCTGTACCATTTCGGCATTGCTTT
Organism: Paraescarpia echinospica; assembly: GCA_020002185.1. Taxonomy (NCBI): domain Eukaryota; kingdom Metazoa; phylum Annelida; class Polychaeta; order Sabellida; family Siboglinidae; genus Paraescarpia; species Paraescarpia echinospica. The sequence goes on along the minus strand of CM034535.1, from coordinate 23,610,821 downwards.
TACCCCGACAACTAGTCTGTCCCTTACAAGATCATCTCTTAAATCGACATAACCACAAGTGTCTACCAGTTTGTAGAGTGACGTGATGATTATGAAGGAATCAGTAGATTCACCAGACTCTTGTTTTCGCTGGTTGAACTTTGCCCCTTTCGTATATCACGTTTCTGCTTTCGACGAAGGTTACATTCCATGTAGAAGAAAATTCCACATATATTCAACAAAGAGAAATAAATGACTGGAAAAATATGGTTTTCGGGTTTTCTAAATAAAAACACCCAGAACTGAAGCTACGTCAACCAGAGGCAAGTTCTCAGGCTTGCAAAGAAGCGTTCAAGAAAGAAGATGTCCACCACTTCTTTTACATTCTTGAGAGAACAGTCGAGGATCATCATATTGATGCTCCACGTATATACAACGTCGACGAAGCATGTTTGAGCACAGTGCACAAACCTTCAAAAGTAATAGAAAAGAAAGATGCCAGTCCGGACAGCCTTCTACCTCCTCCGACCAGATATGGCAGCCTTCTACCTCGTCCGACCAGAGAGGGCAGCCTTCTACCTCTTCCGATCAGAGAGGATAACTTTCTACCTCCCTCGGCCAGAGAGGACAGCCTTCTGCCTCCTCCGACGAAAGAGGACTGCTTTCTATCTCCTCCGACCAGAGAGGATAGCCTTCTACATCCTCCGACCAGAGAGGAAAACCTTCTACCTCCTCCGACCAGAGCGGTCAGCCTTCTACCTCCTATGACCAGATAGGACAACCTTCTACCTCCTCCGACCAGAGAGGTCAGCCTTCTACCTCCTATGACCAGAGAGGACAACCTTCTACCTCCTCCGACCAGTGAGGTCAATCATCTACCTCCTCCGACCAGAGAGGGCAGCTTTCTACCTCCTCCGACCAGACCGGGCAGCCTTCCACTTCTTAAAAGCAAAGTGGGCAGCTTTTCACCCCTCATAAGACAGGGCAGCCTTCCTTTATGTCTTACGACAGTGGTCAGTCTTCTACTCTCACAAACCAAAATGGACTGCCTTCCTCTTCTTCCCACACAAGTTGGGAGCAACATATCTACGCAGGGGATTGTGACTTTCAATCACATAGAAGAGTGCTAATTGCAGAAATAGCTCTTCTCAGCCGGTTAGGCAACCCAATCTCATGAAAAGGATATTCAGAAAGACTAAAACCCAAATCGTAACCACCAGCCTAGCCTTTATTACCCAGGCGCCATGAGGTGGCAGCATTGGAGAAGTCACGCAGCCAGGCGAGAGTCGTTTAAACGAGACTACTACTAGCCCATACAAGATGCTATACGTTGCGCATGTCCATCGTGGACCTTGTTGGTACACACCGTTTAAATTAATTCCTGAAATTGCTTACGCCGTGTATGTCCCTCGTTCGTGGACATTGTTATACACGGTTTAAATATTTCTGTGAGATTGCTATATACTGTTATGTCCATCCTGGATATTGTTACACAATATGTATGTCAGTCGATACAGAAATTGACAATCAAACTGCTATGGAGGATAACAAACAAATGCACGAATATGAATTGGGTACCCTTAGACGCAGATATTCTCCGGAACAAAATTACAGATTTTCACAAATTGAGGATAGGCAGGATAAGAGGGACTCTACCATGAAGTCATTACAGAAAACGTTGATACACATTGCAGAACGACTAGATTCAATCGAGGCCTCAGCTCTAGAACTATATGCTTGGACACTTCAACACAGTTAAACGTGGACACCGTCGCCCCTGTCTCATCGTCATGCTGATATTAGGGAAAGAGAGGAGGTGAGTCCACTGCAGCACAACGATATCCAATATCCCAAACAACTACGTAGCGTTGAAACGCTTGCGACGGCTTCACAAACCCGTTATATTGGAACAAGTGATATCGCATCACAAACCACGAGTGCACATGTTGTGAAATATCACGCTAAACAAATCACAGTGTCTAATGTTGTGAGAAATGTCTTAAATAGTAATTCTTCACACACTACGTATAGTCCAACGTGTACTGTATTGCTTCACTTGCGGAGGAAGAAATCACAAGTCATGCGTTTGAACGTTACCTAAGACAAATTGCTTCTCGTGCGGTGGCTACGGCTTTGTAACCCTTAATTGTCCCAACTATCAAGCAACGTCACGGAAACAACGACGTCGTAGGAGTGCCCCACACGCGCGTGAGTGCGATGGTAGCCACTCCCCGGGAACACAGGACTCTACTAGTGGCAGGGGCTGCGACCATTTATTATTTGGTTTTTCCAACCATCTTAAACCACGGAGGCATCGACGTCCTAGGAGTGAATCATACCCGCGAGAGTACGGTGGGAACCACTCTCTCGTGGTAGTGGGATATACGAGTGACTCCGGACAATATCACAGATCTCCCTGTTGGCCAGCGACAATAACCGGAGTGGTGCCATCTCAAGATGAATTCAGAATTGAAGATAATTATATTTTCTTTTAGTTAACACTTAAAAGCGTGATTATCAAAGTTTTGAAACTGCCTTTTTGTTGTTTTTTTGGTGACAATATGAAAACACAGGTTTCAATATTGTACCAGCTGGAAACCATCTAGTACAATATTGATGATAGGGTTTTGATATTGGATCATTTGTAGAATTTTGTTTTTGGCTCTGTCTCCAAAAAATAAGGAGATACAATCATATAGTTTTTCGTGACGGCACTTTGATATATCTGCCTTCGATCTAACTTTGTTAGCAGACCCTTCTTTGTTTTATCGTGAAATTATAGCCGTTTCTCTTTAGGGGGTACAATATCTAAGGACTTGCCCTACTAGGCCTATCTTGTACAACACACGTCTTTACTATGTTGGTATCAACAAATATCCATAATAGTACAACATCAAGCGAAACAGCTATGTAGGAGGCGAATAATTTGCGATATTTGTTGTATTAAAGTTTAGTCCAAAATCAATTAACTTTAGGCCTACATTCTATTCTATCATAGTCAACAAAGAGGTAACTCTTCCTTAGATTACCTTTTGAGATGGTCCATCTTTTAAATACAAATTTCCAATGAATCAATGTTCTCCATGCATTATATTATTAACTTTCCTCAACACCATATACATTTGTTAAAATAATATGCAGTTTTAAGATAAAACGGCACAAAAGACAACATATTATATCCGCTTATTATTCCGCTGGCCGGATATGACGACCAGTAATTAAGCATAAGGGGTCATCCATATAATACGTCATGCTTAGGGGATGGGTGGGATCAGCGTGACGAAGCATTCCATGCGGGTTGGGGTATTTGGGCATGCGCTATGTACCGACTAAATACGGCAACCTGTTAGCGCGTTTGGGTGACACCATCAGACTGATAACAATAATTACTGTCATTTACAATCAGTAGTGTGTATGTGTGTGTGTGTGTGTGTGTGTGTGTGTGCGTGTGCGTGTGTGTGTGTGTGTGTGTGTGTGTGTGTGTGTGTGTGTGTGTGTGTGTGTGTGTGTGTGTGTGTGTGTGTGTGTGTGTGTGTGTGTGTCGTGTAGTGTTTTAATTTCCAAAATAACCCAAATTTGCCTTAATAGCATAAATTATTTTTTAAATGCTTTCACATTTTCTGTATCTGACCTAACTCAATCTACTCGCCTACAGTTTTTTTAATGTACCATTCAGTTTTCAGTTAAGATTAAATGGTGTCCAGTGGTACTTTGTAACTGTTCAAAGGCAATGAATTGTATTTTCAACTACCATTGAGAGTTCCATTTAGGCCTACTGATGAAAGTACATAAAAGTACGTTTATTTCCAGTGTGGTCCTCAACCAGCTCTGCATGGTTCAGATAAATATGAATAATATATATATATATATATATACACACACATTATTTATACTACATTATTTATACTTACCTGAACCATGTATAGAGCTGGTTGATGACTACACTCAATGGTCCAGTGGTACTGAATGGTATGTTCAAATACCATTGAGAGTACCACTGGGACATACTGATTTATTATTGAATGGTATTGAATGATATGTTCAGATACCACTAAGAGTACCATTAAAACCTGATTTATCATTGAATGGTCCAATGGAACTGAATGGTATTTTTAAATACCATTGAAAATACCACTGAGTCCTGCTTATATACCATTAAATGGTCCAATGGTACTGAATGGTATGCAATGGTATTCAATGATATACCATTGGCTCTTTTTTGTAAGGGCGGTGGGTGTGTGTGGGGTGTTGGCGACACTCGGCCGGTACACAGACGTGCTCACTTGGCGGACAGCGGCCATCGTGTCGACGGCGTCTGTGGTTCCTCTCATCCACGTCCACCTCTCGCTGAGGGTCGACATCAACGACCTACTTGTGAAGATCCGCGAGAAGGCGCATGCGTAGAGCTTGATCCGGTACCAGTTGGAGGACCTTGAGCGTCGACTGCGCGTGCTCCAGAAGAGCTGTGTTCCGCCGAGGATGGGCGGTAACCGAGCACGGTATATCACCGGCCGGTGCAACAGCGTACCTATTGGCACCAGGTCGCCGGGGTTCCCGGTAGCACTGCGCTGTGACAATGTGAGGTTTACATTCACTGGGTGGCGTGATAAGGGTTTACAGGCGCAGTGCCAGATGGTTGATAGCGACCATCTTGTGTATAATTATTATAGTTTATTTTCCTTCAAAGTGGCAATGTGAGGTTATGTGATTTTATATCTCAGTTTGTTTGGAACACGCTTGTTCTACTACATATATAATAATGTAGAATTTTTTTAAATTGTGTCACATTGTAAGTGCGTGGGTTTCGATTCAGAATAAAGACGACGATAAATAATATGAATCGTCTATATATTATTACGTTATCTTTTGTGGCAGCATGGTTTTATCTCCTCCCAAATGTCGAGGTTCACTCACCTCTTTGATATACTATTTAGCGACGCATTAAAAATACAATACAAATTAGAGTTGTCTACTTACAGTGGAGGAATTGGGTGGTGAGCAAATGTGAAGAGAGGTTTTAGAGTTTAAGATCAGCATACTGTACTGCAGATCCATGAGTATATGTAAGCTAATACCTAGTTGATAGCATTGACAGTGCTGCTACCATGTTAGCATTGTAGCCGCCAGCATTCTCACTCTTACCCAGTTTGTCTGTGTTAGCCATAGTTCATAACAAGACATAACAAACGACGACCATGACTGGTGATATTCGTTCCCTGTCAGAAATGATAGAAATAACCACAAGACATATTTACTGTTTGCGCTCAAAGGTGTTGTAGCGCTTGGTGTTAAGAGACAGCCAGCCACCTTTGACCTCACCCTAGAAATCCATATGTTTTGTCACCGTCAGTTCCTGCATTTTTTATGTCAGCGGTTTATACATGTACTTCATAGATGCACTCTGAAAGAGATTTAATCAAACTGTCGTTATACTACATATTCAAATACACCGCCTCTTAAAATATATTTCACTTTATCAGACAAAAATGCTATGTTGCAAACACTGTGTGTGGTCGCTATCGTAAACGTAATCCCACTAACAACAGACACCATTAGTTAACCCAATTACGTGTAACGCGACCCCAGTTTCGAACCAAACGGCAAACGTTAATTGCTAAAAAGTGCAGGCTACGTCACAGGTGTTTGAGGTCCAATCAAAGGTCAACGGCAGACCTGCAGTTCGACGCGGCGTTCGTACGCGAGAAAGGGAAATTCGGCGTGTGCACAAACGCCCACTATTTCGTACGTAAATACTTATTATTAATTGAAAATTAACTACGCGGTGTGGCAGCTCGACCTCTTACGGACACACACACGTATTCAGTAAGTTGAGTTTGAAATACCAGTCAGCACATTTGGCGAGTTTTTAATAGACCTACAAGTCGCTTATTGACAACTACAGTGATCCAGCTAGGCGATGTGCCGAGCCTTTCGCAGCGAAACACAATAAGTTTATTGGACTCTTTTGGCTTTGTGTTATGTCTGTATATTTTCTCTGTTAGCTGTAAATGTTCTTATTATCATACATGGCTATGCGCATCAGTTTCCAAATATAACGGACTGTCATTAATTTTTTATCGGAGTCGAACATACATCCGCTTACTGAGCGGCTAGCTAATGATGTTTCGTTAACGTGCCGACGTGAAATGTGGAGCCGACTTCAAATTTGACGTTACGCTCGGGTTTCGCGTTCGCGCATGACGCTTAATTGCATTGGCTGTCGGCGTCTAACGTCTTGTCGACACAATTTCGAATCGTGAACGCAACACTAGGTGCGGTGGCGTAGCCATTACAACATCCGACTCTCACTCGATATATTCCTGGTCCTGGTCCAAATACTCTTGTTGCCGTTTCGAACCTTGGGCAATTTCGATCACTCCAAGTTACTCTTGTTGCCATTTCGAACCTTGGGCAAATTCAATCACTCCAAGTTACTCTGTTTTAATTTGATGCATGAATTATTAGCTTGCTATAGACAGTGGTGGATGCAAGTGTTCGTATAGTATTGGTGCAGTAATTGCAGAGTGGCTGAAAGTGGAGATGATGTTCGATTGAACAGGTCTGTCAGAGAGTAACGTGTAAAGCGCTTTGAACATTCCTGGGTACTGGAGTCTGGGTACCGCGCTATATCAAAATTTACCTTTATTTTTACTTCTGCTAGTGCTATTTGACCCGTTAACGCCGCGCCAGTGATGCCTCTGGGATCACGTAACGGGATGCTGGGCAACATACTTACCTATTAGTTTCCCCCGCGAAAATGCAGTGGAGCAGCAGGTTACATAGGACAATTTCAGAAAAATACTGTGGCCCAGTGCCTCTCCCCTAAAATGCCACTGACGGGTGCGGCTGATTAAGACGATTTTAAGAGAACACTCGTGCTTATGTGCTCATGAGATTGTTAGATCAACGCAACGACAAGTTACATCTTTTGTTAAGAAAGTGAATACATTGCGCTTTTGATCTTTCCCACAACACTCGATTCCCGCAGGAAGCAGGAGACACACTACCAAGTCATTGACGCACCTATTGAATACTGATTCAGTTAAATTCCAAATGCGTCTTAAGAATAAGACATATAAGAAATTTGTTGTTCGATCGATTGCTTCACGGCTCCGTCAGTATTCTCTTCGCATTTGAAACTACCAGGTAACTGTTCTCATCGTGGAAGTCGGCCCGTCATTGATCGTTCATAAAGTAATGACGTGTGCTGAGCGCGCACTGCCATACGTCCGATTGTACACAAAGCCACGCCCACACCGTGGGGCAAGGCGTGATGTATTCGTGCAGGTCTTTTAGCGATGTTAATAATAAAATAGTGCACCACGAACAAACTGCATGTCACTGTGTTATTGCTGTCAGTGATAGGCGTTTCTGTTGCGATGGTGTGCCTGTTTTAATAACAATAATAGTAATAATAATAATAATAATAATAGCGCTGCTGCACTGCAAAATTCAGCCCAGTTGTTGTAAGTTGACAATCTAATGTATATTATATAGTCGTAATCAAACATGAACAGAAAGTCTAATTTGGTGGATTGGTAGTCATGAGAACTTTGAATATTGTGTTTATTTCTGTAGTGGTGTATTCGGCACTAACTGGACATAGGAAAAGCCTTGTGTTCTGCATGTCGACCACTACTGAAATTAAGTTAGATACAGTATTACAATTTATTAATTAGAACCCGATGTGCTTTTGTACCTGTCGGAGAAAGACGGAAACAGTGGAGGAATTAAAAGGGGAACAGCTGTCAAGTCAGCGCGAACGAGTTTAAGTTCAATATACTATTGTGGTGATAACTGCAGCCTTGTGTATGTTACTCCATGAGTATGTGTAAGCCAATATCCAGTTCAATATACTATTGTGGTGATAACTGCCGCCTAATGTCCGTTACTCCATGAGCATGTGTTAGCCAATACCTAGTTCACGGCCTTGACAGTGCTGCTACCAAGTGACCACTGTGTCCACCAGCCGCCCCATTCTTACCCTGTTTTTGGGTGGGTCTAAGTATGTAACTTTGAATTGTTAGTTTTCTCGATTTGAGGTTTGTGTTCTGACAGTCATTTTCGCGAATGTTGGCACGTAACGTTGACTATGCCCCTTCGGGAGTTCGGGTAGACAAAAGCAAATTAGCAACGTGTGCCAAGTAGTGGATTTTTGAGGAAAAAAAATGCCCCCTTTCAAATTAAAGCCGTAAATTACAACCTTTTAAGGTTAGTTGATAATAATGCTGCGAAGGGTATGGAAGATACGAAACATGAAAGGTTTTTGTTGTCTGGACGGCTTACAAACCTCCTTTAGTGATCGATTCGTAGATCTCGCCGCGTTTGTAAAGAATAGGCAGCGAGCGTCACCATTTAAACGTTTTTTAAATGGTGTTTAGATAGTGTGCTTTAATTGTTGTTTAGGTATGGTTCACAGTAGCTCAAAAACACTCTTTACGAGCAGCTTCAAAGAGGTATTTTATGTCTTACCTAATTAAAATCTTTGACCCGCAGAGAGTTAACATTTGGTCACACCTAAAAAGTTTTGCGGAACCCTGCTAGTAACTGAAACCTGAATTCTTTGCCTGCTTTTCTTTGGCTGATGACTAGTGCAACTTTTAAAATAGGAAAGTGTTTCAGTATAGATGTGAACAACATCGCATAATTATGTTTGCCCATTTCTAGGACTGATATATCAATGTATCTCCATTCAGGACTAAGTGTCTAAAGATGTAGAATATGAGTGTATAAAAGAACACACCACTTAGCAGGACAACACGTAGAAACCGTAATCCGACTAAGCCACCATGCGCACAGACGAGATGTGTCCGTGGCAGTGTAGCATAAAATGCTGCGGTTGTTAAATAACGTTGTACTGACCAGTAATGCGCAAATCCGGAAGTAGAAGTTCGAATATTCTCCTCCGAAGTATCAGTTATTTTAGCACTAAATATCTGTTTTGGCTTGTTTGAAGATAATCTGTGCTGAATACAACTTACAACACGTTGGTTGGCTGGCATAAATATCTACACATACATCCTTCTTCCAAATGTCTCAGATGAGCAACATTCCAATAATTTACACCCATCCCATCTCAATACCACTCAGCTACTCGAGAAAATGGTCGATTATTTGGATTCCCTAGATTCGGTGGCTTCGTTTTTGAATTTTGCCCATTTGTATGCACTGTTTTCATGAATGGGACAGTCGTGACCAGCAGAGTCAATTACTAGGAAAAAGTATAACAGATTCAACACAACTTCTATTCATTGCGTATGGTGTCTGTCTGAGGTAGTGTAGTCTAACTACCAACCTAGGCTTGCGAGGACGTCACAGCTAATCAAGGAGTTTTTCCATCACAGCTGATCAAGTACTTGTTGTCTCCGACTCCGGCATTTAGGTCTCCAGTATTCACCGACATGTCACGGGGTCTTACTTCCTCTGTTGCTTTCTGCAGTTGTCCATAAAAAAACTGTCCTTGTTTTCCTCTTCTGCATCTTCAGTAGGCTCATAGCATATAATCACTGTCAATATTATAGTGTATCTTGAGTTGAATCTGGCCTTTACATAGCTTGGTCGAAGTGGTTTCCATTATTTCAGTGCTTTCCCCAGTTTGTTGCTGTTTATTAGGGCCACTCCTGCATGTACCCGGCAGCGGGAACACGATTCATTTACAATATAAAATCCGTGATAAACAGTGCAGTAAATAAAAAAAAACATATAAATAAAGTCGAACATTAAATTGTAGCGTGAGTCTCTTTTAGCCAAACTATGCATGTCTATAATGATACACCTGCGGAATCCACTAGAAGCAACACAAATATAAATACTACTACTGTTACTACAATTAATACTATTATATTAGTACTACTGTTGTTAATGCTGTTTGTGTTGCCGCTGCTGATAATAATACCATCACCACCACCACCACCACCACCACCACCAACACCACCACCACCACCACCATCATCACCACCACCACTACCAATACTACTACTACTGCTACTACAAGTACTATTGCTGTTACGACTTGCTGCTGCTACAACTAACCTCCAACACACTAAGACACTAGCTGTTAATAAATACATCTATACAAGAAACTAACACATTTCTGTATCATTAGCTAAACAGTCTCTATGGAACGACGTATGTGTCACACCGCAGTAGTGACTTATCGTTTGTTTTGCCGCATCCGTCTTCCTTCGTTCAGAATTGGAGCGGTTCTCGGGAAGGCCGAGACTTCGACGAGACACCCGTTGGCCCGGTATTCGTCCAGCAGCTCCCGCCACATGCTGCTACACCGCAGTACGTGCTGGTTCCCTGAACGACGACAGAACAATTGTGTTGTGAGGGGCAAGAACGAATGTGTTACCTTTAAACATCAGAATGCATCGCTTTTTCTTAATTATGTGAAGCTTATAAATACTCAACTACAGTAGACGAAGGCACGAACACAACTACTACTACTCTTACTGCTACTACTACAACTACTACTACTACTATTACTACTATCCTTGCTACTACTGCTACTACTGCTACTCTTGCTACTACTGCTACTACTGCTGATACCGCTGATACCGCTGATACCGCTGATACTACTACTACTACTCCTCTTGCTCCTACTACTACTACTACTACTACTACTACTACTACTACAACTACTACAACTACTACAACTACTACTACTACAACTTCTACTACTCTTGCTACAACTGCTGCTATTACTACTACTGCTGATACCGCTGATATTACTACTACTACTACTATTATTATTACTACTACTACTGCTACTACTATTACTACTTCTACTACTACTACTACTTCTACTACAACAACAACAACAACTTCCACTACTACTGCGACTATTAATAGTAAAGCTGCGATTGTTATTTTATTCGTTTCTTTTATTCATTGCAGCACAGAAGACAGAATACAGCTTTTTTACTATTTCCTCGAACACTAAAATACGTTTAGATTTACTTTAGTTTGAAATGTACTTGAATCCTAATGGCTTACCCACCAATGATTATTAGTCCCTTCTTTGCGCGGGTTAGACCCACGTTGATTTGGTTGTCGTTCATGATGAATCCCAAGTTCACCTTCAACCAACCAATTGTGGGGCGCTTGTCGATCTCGTGCTGAGGCATTGATCGCACAGTCGACAAGATCACGTAATCCCATTCGTCACCTGAGACAAACAAAGTGCTGAGAGACACCTTATACTTATATTAGCCAAACAATGTAAGCAATACAATGACTTCATGCATATACATCAATTATTGCGTGTTCGTGGGCACGCACACACGCACACATGCACACACACATACACACACACGCGCACACGCACACGCGCACACGCACACACGCACACACGCAGACACGCACACACGCACGCACGCACGCACACACATCGTTACCTTGGCTGGCTATGACTGTGCTCACATTGGGTCGTTTGAACCCATAGATGTCCTCCAGATTACGAGTGATCTCCGAGCACTGCGCTCTGTATTGGGTCAAGACCGTCACCTTGTTTTGCGGCACTTCACAGTAGTTCACCAAGTGAGCAAATATACGCACCTGTGAACAGTTTACATAACATTATACACAATGAAATAAGACGCACTGTGATAAGACGTATTACTCTGTTAATGCCAATACCAAATTAAGGATAGACTGGGTCATGCACTCGTTTGCAATGTGTTCTTGACGTGTTCAAAACATGTAGCGCCACTTTATATACGCATGGTAAACTAACGGGTGAAGCTATGTCCACTTTTTGAGAACCAGGATACGCCACTAGTTGTATCATTATGCATATTACTACGCTAATTGCTGATCTCCTACGAGGCGCCGAGGTATATTTGTCTCTTTCTACATTCATTCGCGTCCTTTGTCCTTTGGCCTATAATCTACCAACTGGCGATGTATTTCTAAAAAAAGGATGGTTATTTAGAATTATTTATTTACTATTGAAAAGATCAAAATACTGTAATGTTGATAACTGTCGCATTTGGTATGTTGCTCCACAGGTGTGTGGAAGCTAATATTGTAATTACACAACAGAGTATTCGTGTAGTAACCTGATACATCACGAAGAACGCAATATATTGCGATACGAGTTTGTGAAACTGCATCACAAATGAAAAGCGACTGTAGAGCAGATTCTCATAATAAAATGACATCACAATTATTGAACGATGGACACAGTCAACTGTTCCTTCTACTTACAGCGTGGTCTCTCTCAGCCATGTTGCTCTTTGACGCTTCGTTGCCGTCACTCGACGATATCACAAGACTCTGCTCGGCTCCTTCCACGTGACAGAACACAACAGGACGTTGTCCGTTAGGCCACATTGCCTGTAGTCTTCTTTTGCTTCTCTTCGGATAGTCACCGAAATTCAACCTCGCATTGAAGCCGTCAGCTGTTTTCAGCCAGCCATCGTAGAATCGTTGCGACGGGAATTCACATATCGCCGGATGCTAAAAAGTAATTATTGTATCAATATTTAGAACAACAATCAGATTATATAATTTACTAATTCCATGACTGTAATCTAAGCAGTTTACGTACATAAATATTTCGTTACGAATATTGCATTTTTGTAATCGAACAAGTCCCCACTTCGAATATGTACATCTTAGTAAACTCGTATAATGTAAGCATTCATAAATATCCGGTAACGATACATATCTTTGCTTCTAAAACAAAGACTAACCTAACGTCATAGCCAGACAGTTCTCGGTTATATTTTTTCAGTGACATGTTTCTGAGAGTGCAAAGAAAGTCGACATATCACTACATCACTACATACATGTGTGCGTGATCGCTTCCCGCATTTATTTGAGCATTCCAATTTTGAAAATTACTGGAATAGATTCTTGGACAGGAATTAAATAAGTAAATAGTCTCTGCTGATCTTACTAAAACAACATACAGAAAGTTACAAAAACGAGATAGCATGTACTAGTGGTTACTATGAACTCTTGCTTGATGACAAACAACTGATATGATACCAGCGAAGAATTGAGGAGAAACCTACAATTACATTATTATTTAAACGTACCATTCTGTACTGCATGTCCAAAAGTATTGCCTTCTTCTGATATCGCTCAAAGAGAGATATCTCGAGACCGAGCTCCCTGGCCGTCGGCTGCTTCACGATGGGTCTCAGTTGTTTGTGGTCTCCGATGAGGACGACCTGCTGCGGCTTGTGGCTCGTCAGCGGAATGAGACTCTCCGGCTCTGTGCACATGCCGCACTCGTCGATGATGCACTGGACGACGTTAGCGGCCCGCGTGATGCGGGGACTGGCGCTGTGAGAGCAAGTACACAGCACGATGTCGTACTGCGGGATCTCGTGAATGGCGGCATCCGTGATCAGCTTCGAGTACCTAAAACACGATAGTATGGCGCAGTTACAACATGCGCCTGTCTGTAGCCGGCAGTATTACAAACGGCTGCATAATCGCGCGCATAGGCGCGCGTACGCACTCCAACACACACGCACTCACGGATACACTTACGCACGTAAGCACGCACAATGAAATTTCCCAATCAGCTTATTAGTTATATTTTCAATTGTAGTAGTTGTGGTAATTATAATAGTTTGCAACGTAAAGCCAGGTACGTAAGGTTCTGCTTACTTCTCTATTTTCTTGTCGTGTATATTGTAGTGTCTTTTCATGTTCTCTCCGAAGAGCTGATCGTATTCCGCTATCTCCTCAGTGAATTTATTGCCAGGTTTACGGATGAGGTAATGAAGAGCGACCTTCTTTTGATCTTCTCTGCCACTCAACTCAAACCTTCGCCCATGTCCAATTCTCACTGAAGCCTCTCGTGGTATCGGAAACACCTGCCTCTCCAACTCTTCACTGTAGATTCGTAGAATCTTTGGGGCCTTACTCCCAAAACAGTCATGTAGTTGTTCTGAAATCACGATGATTGAAATTATTGAAATTAGCCATGCTTACCCGTGATAGTAGATTATGATGTGTGCATGTACATTGTGTGTGTGTGTTTGTTTGTGTGTGTGTGTGTGTGTGTGTGTGTGTGTGTGTGTGTGTGTGTGTGTGTGTGTGTGTGTGTGTGTGTGTGTGTGTGTGTGTGTGTGTGTGTGTGTGTTAATTTTGGAATCACAAAAAAACAATATATTGTTTTTGTTTGGGATAGGCTAATACAATACAGTTATGTGTCGGGTGTGAACAATGGCAGTAACATAATCAGAGAGAGGAAGACAGGAGAAGAGCAGATAGATGGAGCTAGATCGACATAGAAAGAGAGAGGGGTGGAAGGACAGACGGACGGAGACAGAGAGAGAGGAGGGAGGATATATATAGAGAGAGGGGGTAGAGAGAGAGAGAGAGAGAGAGAGAGAGAGAGAGAGAGAGAGAGAGAGAGAGAGAGAGAGACAGAGACAGAGACAGAAACAGAGAGAGGAGAGAGAAAGAGAGTCAGAGACAGAGATAGAGAGAGGGAGAGAGAGAGAGAGGGAGAGAGAGAGAGAGAGAGAGAGAGAGAGAGAGAGAGAGAGAGAGAGAGAGAGAGAGAGAGAGAGAGAGAGAGAGAGAGACTGACAGACATACAGAGACAGAGACAAATACATATGTACGTCCACTATTTATGATATGATTCTTGACGTTTGTGCTGTGATGACGCTGTATTGTTTGTGATTGTTAAAACACGGCGATATCTACATAAGTTTCGTGACTATATTTATGACATGATTGTTGGCGTTTGTGCTGTGATTCTTAACGTTTTTGTCGTGATGACGCTGTATTGTTTGTAACACGGCGATATCTACTTAAGCTTCGTGATAATTATTTTGGGTCAACCAGGAGAAGAGGGAGACCGAATATAAGGGAGAAGTGTGAAGATAAATCTTCGAAGGGCAGATATGAACAGACGGGAGTGGGAGAAAAAAAATGCAGAAGATCGTGACGTATCGACAAAAGGGATAAACGCACCGAATGTTGTGGTCCGCACCTATCAAGGAAGAAGAAGAAGAAAGAGGAGAATATGAGGAAGAAAAGAGAGAAGAGGAAGAAAAGAAGAAGGGGTGGAAACAAAGAGGATGAGGAAAGGGTTTACGTACTGGCTGCGACGTCGACAGCTCCGTTGGAAGGTCCACAGTACAACACTTGTCGCTTCGTAGTTTCATTGCTGCCGGAGTCGCGTTGACGGTTCATCTCTACGAACCAGTAGGCGAGCTTCACCGCAGTCTGCGTCTTCCCAGTGCCTGTAAAGGACAATACGTCTTATAGTCTATTTGTTAATTCATGAACCTAGAAATGTTCTATCCTATGAACTTTTGTTGTTGATTTGCACTCATATGGTGTCCTAGAACAAATTCAGCTTGGTTGCCCAAACAACAACTTTGGGCAACTATGGTAATTTGCATAAATCCAAGATGGCCACTGGTCGATATCTTGAAAATTAAACTTTTGAACCACTTGTCCTAGAATGATGTATAATATTTCTTTTAAGGGGTTTTGGGGTACGTAGAATCCATTGCTGGTGTTATTGTTTCAAACCAAGATCAGATGCAAAAGGTCAGGTGAAGGTCAAATTGGGCCTTTTGGTGGACAGTGAATGGACACTTCTAATAAATTATATTTTATTTATTCCTGCACATAAATGGATAATCTTACAATATTTGACACATTTGTTTATGAGAAAAACAGTAATAAATCATATTTGAAACACGTAGTGTATAGTGCAAATATCGTTATGAACATTGGCATTCATATTTTTTGTGAGGAAAATTCTTGCATAAAGTAATCATGTAAGAAAGTCAGTGTAGGGATGTTACAAGGATTGATATTCATAACTATATATAAAAGATAGCTTTACACAATGCAGTGCTATAACTGTACGTTTTACGCTATCTTTGTAACTGCAGATACAGCCTAATAATATTCACTTTTTAGTTATTCCCACTGATCATCCCATTCATTCATTAAAAGGTAAAGGGAAGAACAAAATATCAGTTCGTGGCGGATGTCATCTTGTAAAATGCAAGTCCAGAGGTGAAAAGTACAGTATTTATAACTTTCTCCGTCAAACTTTGCTTTACCAACGACATTTATTATTGTAAACATTGTAGGTATGGCAAATGTGCATTACATTACGTGGGTGGCATGCCAGCTGTCAACTAAATTTTCAGGAATTTCAATATGATATACAACAGAATGTCCGATAAATTCAGTTGGCCGTCTGACATTTTGAAAAATTGATTGACATTGTCGTTTTGGGCAACCGATGTCGTGATGGATACATTGATTGTATTACCCGTACTGTTCTGGATGCAGACGTGATATTGAATATTAATGTCTTCTTTGTGGTGTTACCTGGCGGTCCTTGGATCACAGTGAAGTTGCCCGTTAATCCGGCTCTGATGGCCCTCAGCTGTGATTCGTTGCTTTTCGGTAGATATATTAATGCTGACGAACGTGCCGTGTCTACCTGAAGGTTTTCTGGGCACATCCGTTCCAGATCAGGATCTGCAAATTGCATATATTTCACATGCTATCTATAGTGAACTAAACATTTGGTGTCATCACAATTGGCGTTTTTCTTTTTATTCTCACTTCGGTTTTTGTTATGTTTATTATAAGACACTACGCTGTCGTTACAACATTATTACAACTAGTGAATTCTGCCCAAACAGAATACTAGTATTTTATGTGGTACAAAAGTGTAGCCTAAAAAACTATGCGCACCTGATTGCGGTACTGGCTTTGCAAGCACTATAGCCTTGCACAGTTCTGTTGTTTCTTGCAGGTCCCGAACCGCGTCTTCCTTCCTTCTGTAAAGTAATCTGACGCATTGAGCATATTCCATCCATCCATGGAGCAACAGCACAACTGCCATCACCACTACATATGTCTGACCTTACGTTTGCTTCCAGTAGCTATTTACTTTCTGCTGTCGCCAAATACGTCATGCTAACCGATTATGTCCGGCTAAATCGAACGTTACAGTGGCACCCTCTGGAGGAGAGTACCTCACGATTCGATTCGTCCATTGTTTCCTTACTTCTCCGACATGTAAACATTATCTCAGGTGATCATGAAACACTAATGCAATAATTTAAAATAAGAGGCGACTGATCATCGGTACCTGGGAGGACATAATGCTAGACTATCTCCAAAATTAGCATGTTAATGTACAGCTCATGCATTGCCCGGGTAGCAAGTATTTTACGCGCAGTTCTTAGTTATCAATATTAGTGTAGACGCAAGAGAGGAAGGTCAGCATAGCAACTGACAAAAGAACAATTAAAAACAAGCAAAGGAGATTACTGGAAACGTGTCGTAGCTTTAATTACCTGTTAGTATTCATCTTGGGCATCAGCTCCACCGTACAAGAGAAACCATGTTTTTTTTGCAGCATTGCCAGAGGTGGGTCTGTGGTCGAGTTTTGGACACGGAACTCCAGGTAGATTTCTCCATCGTCTTCGTCGCTGTCGTCATCTCCGTTGATGATGCGAGCGTTCTGTGTCAACGCGTGGCCAACCCATACATTTCTAGATTGATGCTCGGCTCCCTGTCCAGGAATCGCAGCGCAGCGAATGCACAGGTAGCTATCCGTTGCAACCTCGTCTTGTTTCATGTTCTCAATCAACGCGATTTGCCGCATCTTACAGAATGCCTTGGGCAGTGTGAAACTTCCACGTAATTTGTTGCCCTCCCGTTGAATGGCAACTTTGACGTTATGCACAACAGTTGGGTCTACTTCCTTGACGGCACCCTCCGCTGCTTCCATCGCCAACATCGGCAGCCAGATCTCTTGGTATTCCTCGATGTTTTTGTACATATTCTTACTGTGCAGTACCGCAGTCTTCGCGAAGCATTTCACCGGTTGATCCATGTGTTCGATGCACAGGTCTAGTTGCCGGGTGAGATTGACGAGTCTAACAGTCGGCTCGAGAAGGCCGCGCACTAACTCTGCCCCAACCTGCAGATTAAGTGGGCACAAGTCGTGAAATACAAAACCAATCACGTTGGACAGAATATACTATCAATTGTTTGGTAAACAATTTCACACTGATGAAGAAGACTGACTTATTTACCGATGTTGGTATGCGTTCGATGACTGCAGATCAACTAGATTAAGCGAACTACATTCATGAAAAGGGAATTAGAAAACCAGTACAAAAGCGTTCTGACACGTTGATGTAATGCATAATCAGACATGTGACACAGTCGAGGCATATTCGTAAAAGAAGATTGCTGTCAATGACGTGATTGCTACGCGAACAAAATGAGTTCTCCGTTGATACACTTGTCAACATA
Source organism: Paraescarpia echinospica (assembly GCA_020002185.1). NCBI lineage: Eukaryota > Metazoa > Annelida > Polychaeta > Sabellida > Siboglinidae > Paraescarpia > Paraescarpia echinospica. The sequence goes on along the minus strand of CM034535.1, from coordinate 23,592,566 downwards.
TAAAAACGTAAATAATTATGTTGACAGTAACAGAATAACAAAAGGTAAATAGGGCCTACCTGGAACATCAAATTGTCGTTTCTCTTTAGCAACAAATGAAAGTCGCAAGCCTTTCTCCACAACATCTCACCCTTCTTCATTTCAGAAGTCACTTCCGGTATCAACTCATTGGACGAGGACCTCGCATCGGACAACATATCGCTTACAGTGACCAGCGCTATTTCCGTGTCTGAGCCGATGATGGCTCGCCGGACATCGTTCCACTTGTCACGCGGGACTCGTACAACGTGTGCATCCGTAGCTAGTCGCAGCGATTCGTTCACGGCATACTTTGCCCGCGGGTGAGCCGGACATCCTCCGGCGTCGAAGATCTTCCTGCTCCAAAGCAATGTCACGTCGTCTGGCGGGGAGTCGCCAACACGTTTTGCTGTCAACGCCTTACGAACTCCCAGAAGGACATATTTCACATCTTTTCGGAGACGCAAGTGTGGCAGATACACGCTGAAATGACCCTCGCCAATTTCTTCCACGACACCAGGCAGGAACTGAGCAGCCGAGTTTAGCGTGCAAGCTGCCTTCAACGACTTCAAATCATTGTCATACCGCTTCTGCTGTGTCATCTTGTAGTTGAGATGACGACACAGTTGGTCGATCTCGTCGCGGGTGTACGGACATGGCTGTCCATCTATGGCAGCTTTGATGAGACGGTGCACAACGGTATCGAAGTACCGTCGGATGGGAGACGTGAAATGCGTGTAGACGTCCTCGCGAAGTGTAAAGTGACGACAACTCGTTCCGTTTCCCGATCGCGTGTATTCTGACTTCTCTTGTATGCCATACCAGCTGGGGAAGAGAAGTGCGAATTCTGGGTGCAGTTGTTCTGTCGACACCAACGTCGTCGCTCTCGCTATGTCTCCCGCCTGCACAGCCTCCCTCAGCCCTCGTGCAGTGTCAGCGAGAAGTGGAAAGTCACCGTCCTCTCTTTCGTCACAGCCCGACAGCAACTCGGTGAACGACCGAAAGTAGAAGGTTCGTCGTGCCACGGTAGCGTGTTTAGTTTGCCAACTACGCAAGTCGTCATCCTTTGGATTCCCCTGTCTGCGCAACGGAGTGCAATCGGGGAATTTTGCAACAAGGAACTTGGCAACTTCTTTGTTCACCAGGACCATGAATTCTTCTATCAATTGATGCGCCTCTGCAGCTTGATCATCGTCTTCAAACAGCCCGTCGTATTGAAAGTAGAATCGCGTGTCTTGTAGTCGTTTCTGTCGACATCTTTGAGACAGATCGTGCAGCCATTCGAGTCTTCTGCGAAGGTTGTCATCTATTTCATTGCCCTTGTTCTGTCCAGACGACAACAACATCTCATTTACGTCTGCGTACGTCAGTTGTGCATTGCTGTTGATTACAGTTCGTGCGACTTTCGGACTGTGCTCTAGAAGATTGCCGTCGTTGTCTAGTGTCAACAGAACCGAAAGCGCGAGCCTGTCTTTGCCAGACAACAGACTGCACAGATCTTCGCTCAGCCTCTCTGGTAAGATGTGGAAAGCAGAATATCCTACTTCCGGGTAGAAGGTCGTTCCCCTTCGTCTTGACTCGATGTCGATGGGATCCGACGGCTTCACGTAATGTGTGACGTCAGCGATATGGACGTACACCTCGTAGACCTCAGAACCATTCCTGGTGCATTTTCTAACTGACAGTGCGTCGTCGATGTCCTTGCAGCCCGGAGGGTCTATAGTGAATGTGTACTCTCCACGCATGTCGCGTCGCCCGCCCGGCACGTCTGGCGCACGAACACTTTCCGCGTGGCTGAAAACGTCCGTCGGGAGCTGTTGCTGTACTTGGTACTGCAAGTTCAGGATCCTCTGACCGCTCTTCATATCTCTCCCGGGTTCTATGACTTTCACGACACACCCCAGTGGGTACATAAACTTTGTATTCCACTTGATGTACCTGACGACAAACAACTTGCTCTGGCGATCTTTCGGGTTCAGCCTTTCGGGTTCGATGCGTTTGCGTTGAAACCTGCCATCCCTTTTCTCGTAGACAGTCACGAGTTGATTTCGGATGTTGTCGTATTTCTCTCTCAGGTAACTATCTATGACGTGAATTTTCGGTGCAGTTCCACAACGTGGCACCATAAGGCAGGACATATACTCATCTACGTTGCAGACAAAGAAGTGTGAGCATCGTTTGACACAACCTCCCAACACGCCAGCCACTCGTCCGCTCAACACGGTCGATTCCTTGTCTAGCTCCTTCGTGCGGACCATCTCCACGACAACTTCGTCGTCATCGAAGGTGGGGCCGCAGTTCGTCCTCCCCTTTATCGTGATCTTCGACAAGTTGCCCGCGGCAACATCCGGTGTGCAGACAGCACTGTGTCTGCCCGTCAGACGGAGTGTGCATTGTTTGTATCTTTCTGGTTTGTCACGCAGCAACATGTCTAGCTCATGTTGCACATGTATCTTGTAATTTACGTCCCCGTCTTTACAGATGATTTCTAGTGTGTCGTCATCTTGGTCGTTGTCTCTTGTCAATATGTCTTCGTCACACATATCATCCACCGTACATGTTCCAATGTCTTTGTCCAAGATTGATGACTCGCTGATGCTCTGATACGGGTCATTGTCTGTCGGCGACTCGCTCTGATCTGGTCTGTTACGATCAGATATCTTCCTTTGCTTCGATCGAGCGCACTCTTCCACGAGATCATGCGTAGTGACGACATTATCAATCGTTGGTTCTGAATAGGACTTTACTCCATTTTGTACCTCTTCAAACAAGCACACCATGTTTTCCCACGGATGCCCTCTTTTGCACACCGACCAGTGCTTTGTCTTCGTAATTGGTCTGTCGTGATCCATGTCGAAGCATGTCTTGCAAACGAAAACATAACGTTGGTCCAACGTGAGTTTCGACACGATATACATGGCGCGTAAGCGCGAACATAATCTGATATATCGGATAACAGACCGAATATCAACATCGTTCTTCCACAGTTCGCTCTCGTAGTCGTTGTGAGGACGACCCTCGGACCCTTTCCACGTCAGCGGCGGCGAATTGACGTGAACCCATTCCGCCTGGGAAACTGACCCGTTCTTCTTCTTCAGTAGCAGCATCTCCTCGTGACATTCGTGGTCAGTCACGTTGTTCTTCTCCCTCGCACACTCATCACACGCAAGGCGAATATCGTACTTCTTTGATATGATTTCAAATGTTTTGACCGAAGGTGAAGCAGGTGCTTTTGTTTCAGTTGTAGTAGTGATAGTTGCAGGCGCTGCGTGTGTCACATCAATTGTTGACCCTGCGTAATGCAACATGTTTTGACGTTATATGGAAACCAAACTCGGGTTTTTGATCACACTTGATAATATTTGTTGCATTAATAGTGCTGTCACTTAAACAATGGGTCTGGATAATAGCCATTTCCACAAGGGTCAGTTGTTCCTAAGGAGTGGATGGACTGCCAAGAGTGGGTGTCCCCAATATGAATATTTGTAGTGGTTTTTCTTGGTTACGACAGCAGTGAACAGCTAGTTGGATTGTCTCATGTGAATCTTGCCTGTGAATTTGTCTACATCCCAATAACGTTCTTTGATTGCACGTATATTGTTCCAGTGGACATTTAGGAATATCCTTAGCTTTCTGGTGTAACTTCAGTCGAGCTTTCTTTGTAGTTCTTTTGTGAAGGACCACGTATCCATACATCAATCAATATACTTTCGAAGACAGATCAACAATTTAAGGGATATGTTTTTATGTTTGACATTCATACATGGTCTATTTCAATAAGTAATTGTTGTTCCTCTTTCCGTAACTGCAATAGTTAATACGGGGCTACACGTAGTCATACATCTATTTAATTTAAACGCAGAATGCGAGGTTTCATCACATGACCTGCTAACGTGTGTAATTGCTTTGCAGAACCTAACGGCGAAGCGTACAGAAAACAAATCACATTTACCTTTACCACTGCGAGATGTGAACAATTCTTCATGTTCTGAGTTAGCTTGGTCAACTTGGTCGTCATCTCGACGTGGGTAGGACTTTACCTTTGGTTTCTTCTTTTTCCTAGTCTCTGCACCGGCTTCAACGTATACATTAAAAAATCACATTAGCATTAATATGATGGTACGCTGATGACGTTATCATAGGATAAATGTGCATGTCTCAATTTAGGTTTACAAAAATAATAATGCACGCATTGTATGTTCTACGGTAAACGTAAGTTCAAACATATAACGCCGTATCCCTCTTTAAGACTGCACGAAATGATTTACATTTAACCCCCGCCAGACTTGTTCAATCGAAAGTAATCTAAATTCTTCTTTCCTGAGATGAATGTAGCCATTCTAAGTAGATACATTCAAATAACAAATGTTGTCATAAATATATTTGGAATGCAGATGAAGTCATAGATAGTCATGCGCATACACTTACTCTTATTGTTATGTTGTTGTTTCATTAATGCTTGGTCAACCAGGTCGTAACCTCGACGTGGGTAGGACTTCACCTTTGGTTTCTTCTTTTTCCTAGTCTCTGCACTGGCTTCAACGTATACATTAAAAAATCACATTAGCATTAATATGATGGTACGCTGATGACGTTATCATAGGATAAATGTGCATGTCTCAATTTAGGTTTACAAAAATAATAATGCACGCATTGTATGTTCTACGGTAAACGTAAGTTCAAACGTATAGCGCCGTATCCGTCTTTAAGACTGCTCAAAATGATTTACATTTAACCCGCCAGACTTGTTAAATCTTGTTAAAATCGAAAGTAATCTAAATTCTTCTCTCCTGAGATGAATGTAACCATTCTAAGTAGATACATTCAAATAACAATTGTTGTCATAAATATATTTGGAATGTAGATGAAGCCATAGATAGTCATGCGCATACACTTACTCTTATTGTTATGTTGTTGTTTCATTAATGTGAATGTCAACAGAAGGTGTGCCATGGTCAGACTGCACGATTTCTTCGCACTCCTCGATTTGGGGGTGAGAATGTAAGAGAAATGCTCTGAAAGGTCCCGTGTTTTTGCTGAAGTGAACAAGGTCGACTAGTGGACATTCAGGAACGCGGTGGGTGTTAAATTGTGATATTTTCTTGAGCTTGCACGCCGGTAAAATATATCGGATCGTGTAACAACCATATTGTCGCCCACGACACGCTCAAAACCGCCAACGTTTGCTGCTTAGCCTGTGATTAGACCCTACTATTGCGTAACAGACAACCACCAGCAACAATGAGCAAGAAGAGACCGACCTCGACCACCGTTGAACTTGTAGAACAAATCAAGCTAGCGCTAAGTGACGATGACGTAATCGCGGCCCTTGCTACCCGGATTGCTACAATAGTTGCTGACAAAATAAATAGAAGGCTCGAAAATCTTGAAAAGGAGTTGACAGACAAGGATGCACGAATTGAACAACTTGAGCAAGCTGTTGATAATCTGGAGCAGTACAGCCGTCGGTCCTCGGTACGCATTACAGGAATAGTTGAAAACAAAGACGGTGAACAAATTGATAAGATTATCACTGACTTGTTTAACGATATGGACATGCCATTAAAAATGTTCTTGTGCCGGACATTAAAGAAACAGCACAAGATTCTCGACTGTTGGTCGTATGATGGAAGGATTGTCATAAAGGACCTAAAGGGAACAATCAAAACCGTCAGTCGAGATGATGAACTAAATGCACTGTAATTGCGTTGGACATTGGCCCAAGTCACGGTGGATATTTTATATCTCTAGTCGGCCTATCATGGTGCTTGTTCACATAGGGACTGTACCATTCATGGACTCATTCATGGACACCTTCGTATTCTACATATGGTTCGTGTTTTATTTAATTACTCATATATACTTTATTACTATATGTTATCGATACATATCATGTATTCTAACTAACCTACTACAACTTAACAGATGTCACATAACGTTGTTTTTTATAAAACGGTCTGTAAATGTTATATGCAGCTATAGAAGCATTATTGTGTACCGTGTGAATATGTATGTATATACTGCATTTCATTGCTATGAGCCAATTACGTAATACTACCTTAGGTGATGTACAAGATTATGAAACTGGCAATGCTGCAATGCGGAATATAGATCCCGATTGTAATTTACTCACAACAGATAGCTTTGTAAATACTAAATATTATCTTGAGGATGATATAAATGAAGTTATAACAAGAAATAATATCTCTGATGAAGAGTTTTCACTTATGCATTTAAATATCCGTAGCTTGCCAAAGAACATTAGCAAATTGGGTGATTTCTTGTCACTGATCGATAACAGGTTCTCGGTCATCGGTCTAAGCGAAACTTGGTTACATAATGACAATCTTGATCTGTATGAATTGCCAGAGTACAAAAGTATACATTTGACTAGGCCCTCCAAGAAGGGAGGTGGTGTATCCTTATATGTTCGTAAGTCCCTTGAGTGTACTGAATTACCAGAAATGAGTGTCATAACTGAATATCTGGAATGCGTTTTTATTGAAATCAAGACTCGGTCTAAGACATGCAATAACAAAACAACTGTAGGTGTTGTCTATCGACCACCTAATACAAACATTACTGCTTTCACAGAACATGTTATCAATATTATACAAACTCTCAATGTTGATAATAAACAGTGTTACATAATGGGTGACTTTAACATTAATCTACTTAATTATGATAGTCACACGGAAACTCAAGATTACATAGATGCAATGTTCCAACAGGCATTTATACCCCTTATCAGCAAGCCTACTAGAATAACAGCAACAACTGCCACTGTCATCGATAATATATACAGCAATGATTTAATTGGTGCAAATTATCAATTGCATGGAATAATATATACAGATATTTCTGACCACCTACCAATATTTTTGCTCACTAAACATACTGATAGCACAAAGGTAGAAATGACAATAGCGACTAGATTATATAATGCGCAGACTACTGCTACATTCAAAGAGAGTATAGATAAAATATGCTGGGATGACGTTTATGCATGCAGAGATCCACAAGAATGTTATTCTCTATTCATTAATGAGATATTAGTTGCATACAATAATTCATTTCCGTTAGCTAACACAACTATTAGGAAAAGAAAACATAAACCGTGGATTACTATGGGACTCCGACACTCCATTAGAACTAAAAACAAATTGTATATGTATTACTTGAAAAAACCGACTGTCTTCAATGAAACTAATTATAAAAGATATAGAAATAAAATAAATTGTCTTATTACTGTAGCAGAAAGAGAATACTATCGACATGAGCTTCAACAGCACAAGGGTAATTTAAAAAAAACCTGGATAGTCTTAAAGAGTATTATAGGAAGGAAGGAAGCATTTTTATCTAATGACAAATTACTAATTGACGGTAAATTAACAAAAAATTAAAAATGCATAGCTGATACATTTAATGAATATTTTACAAGTATAGGTCCAGAACTGGCTGATAAAATACCAGTCATATCAGAGAGACCTGATGAATACCTCCAAGGAGTCTATAAAAATTCAATGTATTTGTCGCCAACCACACCAGATGAGATAAAGGGAATTATTAAGAATTTTAAAAACTCTAGTCCTGGATGGGATGGCATAAAACCTATTATTGTCAAACAGGCCTTCTCCAACCTACTTGATCCTTTAAGTTACATTGTAAATTTATCATTTGATCAAGGATATGTTCCTGATCAACTAAAAATAGCTGATATAGTTCCTGTTTTTAAAAATGGCGATACATCATTAATTAATAATTACAGGCCTATTTCTGTCTTGCCTGTATTTTCAAAGGTTTTTGAAAGATTAATGTACAATAGATTAATGAATTACATAATGAAACATAACATCTTGTCTAATTCCCAATTTGGATTTAGGAAAGGATATTCTACTGATATGGCTATTTCACTGCTAATTGACAAAATTAGTAAGGCAATTGATACCAAAGAGCACGTAATTGGGTTATTTCTGGATTTAGCCAAAGCCTTTGATACCGTTAATCATAATATATTATTGAGAAAATTAACACATTATGGAATCAGAGGAAATATACTCCAATGGATTCGTAACTTTTTAAGTAACAGACAACAACGAGTAAAATTCTATGGAACAAAATCTTCCCTTAAAAACATAACATGTGGTGTTCCGCAGGGTTCAATTCTGGGACCTTTACTCTTTCTTATCTATATAAATGATTTATCTACTTTATCTGACTCAACGTTTACCATTATGTTTGCTGATGACACGAGCATCTTTATACAAGGCAACAATATAGATGAAATGGAAAATGTTTTGAACTCTGAAATAAAAAAACTATCTTTATGGCTTAACATTAATAAACTTTCTTTGAATATACAGAAAACTCACACAGTGACCTTTAGTAATACGATCAGTATAAGAGAGAGGTGTAATAACATTTGCATAGACGGCATACAAATTAACACTGTACATGAGATAAAGTTTTTGGGTTTGCTTATAAATAATACATTGAATTGGAGCACACACATTAAATATATATCAAATAAAATTTCTAAGAATATTGGTATTATAAAAAAGGTGACAAACAAATTAGATAACAAATCATTGTTAAACCTGTATTACATGTTTATATACCCATATATTACTTATTGTAATGTCGTCTGGGGAAGGGCCCCGAATATATACCTTGCTAAAATTCATTTACTCCAAAAACGAGTTTTGCGTGTAATAAGTCATGTAGGATTTATTGAACATACGCAGCCTTTATTTACATCTTATCAAATAATGAATATTTATGACGTAAATAAATATTTATGCTGTATTCTAATGTACAAGCATAATAGGGGTATGTTGCCAGATATATATCATGATGTATTTGTCCTGCAAATATCCACACATAAATATAATACAAGACAGGAAGTAACATATAAAATACCATTCTGCAAGACTAATTGTAGACAACTGTCTTTGGCTTATGTTGGTCCTAAAATCTGGAATACATTTATTACAAATAACTATTTACAATATTGTACATCTATTCATATGTTCAAACAAAGGACCAAGCGTCTAATTCTAGCAAACATATGCTAAATGCTGCTTTAATGAAATTTTGTCATGTTAAGATGTACCCTGTGTTCAGTGTTAGGTACTCGTATAATGTTGTCGTGTTAAGATGTACCTGGTGTTCAGTGTTACGGTACTCGTGTAATGTTGTCATGTTAAGATGTACCTGATGTTCAGTGTTACGGTACTCGCATAATGATGTCATGTTAAGATGTACCTGATGTTCAGACTTACGGTACTCGTATAATGCATTATTAAATAAATTGTTAGTTTATTATGAAGATATTTTTTTTTTTTTATTATTTTTTTTTTTAACACGAATCATAGATTTCATTGCATATATGACATGAATAAGGAACACAAGCAATGTGTTGCTTCGTTCCATTTGATACGTAATGTATACATGTTTCATGTTACTGCTACATCTGTGATATACTTAACATTATGTATCAATAAAGATTATTATTATTATTATTATATGTATATGATCTTAAGTGGTATACTTACATTGCCCCTTTTTTGATGTACTTGACCTCTTCTTTGAATCGGTACTGCAACTTGGTGTCGCCTAGGATGTATAATATATATATATATATATATATATATATATATATATATTTATTTATACACGTTATACACACATATTCAAAATATCAAAACATTATTCGTCGTCGGACTAGGAGTAACAGGCTCATCACAGACAAACTCCTGCTCGCAAGCATGCACCAACACACATGCACATAAATTCGAACGAATACTTGCCTACATATATACTTCGTTTTAGTATTATTAGTGAGTAATATCAACATGTGTTCGCCCAAACAAATTTTACATATTTTATTTTATAATAATAATTGTGTTACCTGTTTAGTGCGAAACGTTGTCAGTTTATCCATCACCTCCTAAAATTCGTCGTCGTGAATAGATCATAACAGCGTTACTGTTAGCAGCTGATTTCGTACACACGCACGCACGCGTATATATATGTGTGTGTGTTCTATATATATATATATATATATATATATATATATATGGACTAAACATATGGACTAAAATGTATACTTAAGAGTACAATTATAAAGCTTCGCAATGAATTGATTGAATTCACAACAATGCAATGACCGAGTAACATTTATTTTACTGCGAAGTTCAACTGTCGTCAGCTGTTCTTTTTAAGACCTGGTTAACTGTTAAAGAGAAACAAAAGGCAATTATGTGGGCCTATACACCTACAAGTGTTAGTACAATGTAAAAAGTAAAGGAAAGTTCTTATATAGCGCAGTATCCAGTCCTCAAGACTGCTCAAAGCGCTTTACACTATACTCTCTGCTGGCAGACCTGGCAGAACATCATCTCAACATCTCTGGGAAGCAATGTTACTGTTTACAACTACAGTCAAGAATATCACGCCTGTGGTTTACTCAGATTTTGTTTAAGTGGGGGACTCTAGTGAAATCTACGATACAGTTTCCTGACATTTTGAGACACGCCCCTGATACTTGACCAGTAAGCGCACGGAGCTTCTTTAACTATGACGCGGCGGTGACGCGTCGGATGCCCCTGTTTCCTCGACACATATACATGAATAAATGTTGTTTTCTCATATTCCCTTCAAATCAGAATTACACTTATAACAACTAATATAATGCCATACAGTGCAATATACGAACGTAGGTGCACTACCATTTTAGTAGTTACAGCGCCAAATCAAATTCGGCGATGCAAAGTAGAGTAATATGAGTGAAGAGATTCATCAGACTGGGTGGTTCAAATGCGTGATATTTATACTTATTTCACAGTCAGTTTATGTTTTTATCAGGTGTGTGTCCTCGCGGCAAGAGAATGAAGTCAACAGCAGGAAGAAGACTGTGAAGACGACAAGGGCAAAGGCATAGTGGTACATCCGTATGTCTAAGGATTATTCGAAACTACTTCATGGTTCGTGACGAAATACAAGGTGAACACAGCAATGAAACCTCACAACACCATCAACAGGTGATTTGTACGACAAAGTGGAACCCAAAAAGATGTGCGAAGTGGTGTACGCCATATAGTGTAAGATCTGTAATGCCACCTAGATCGGAGAGACGAAGCGCACATTAGGAACCCGCATCAAAGAACATTGAAAGGCACAAAGAAAGCAACAACAAATGAACCCTACACCAGAAACAACAAAACATCGGATGCACCAATCAGTCATCACATATTACATGACTAAAAAAATGAAATAATACACTGGGAGGGGGCCAACTTTTTAGTCATGTAGTCGGACTAAAGAACAAGAGGCACCAAAGAAACGATCTGGATTAGAAACAACGAACACCCAGGGCTCAGCAGCAGCGGGCACACACCAGAGTGACTCCGTCTACGCAGCATTACCGATCGCCATCTAGCGGTAGTCGTCTGAGGAAGCTGCTGGAAACAGCCGAAACGTCACGGGAAAAGTGAACTGACTGTGAAATAAGTGCAAATATAATTAAAACTAGAACAATATTCTCAGTTTCGCGACTGACAAATTGGGACGAATAGGCATTGATGACGTTGGACTTTCTATCACAATGGCGACGTCCGTGCAATTTAGTTGATGTGTCTTGAACATGGTTATTTTAGAAAATTGCTGGCATACTATCCTTGATTGTAGTTGCTAATGGCTAGTTTTTTATGAACTCTTTTAGATGCAAAGGACGAAAAAGATGCCTTTTGCCTTTTGTTTCTCTATAACATATGTCATGGCGTACGGTTCGCTGGATTTATACAAGGTCCTTTTACAATAAAACGTGATTGTGCAATATGTCACACTGTTCCGCTTGTGGCTGTAGCAATACTACAGTGGATAATAAATAATAAATGTCTTTTCCGTTTTACTGTGAATAAATATACCATCACGTGCTGGGCTTTGGACGAGCTTTTACTTTCTGACATAGCCATGCAAACGACCACCTAGAACTACCAAACAACATCCTCTCATATATATGTGTATATTATATAAATATATTATATAAAATATATTATAATTATATATATATATATATACGTATGTTTATATAACATACACATACAAAAAATATACTGACATTTTTATAACAATAAAAATTTGTGGAAAACTAGTTATAAATTAAGATAATCAGAAGCAATTCTCAGTTACCCTCACTCCATAATGAAGCGCCATTTCCTGCACTTTGTTTCCCTAACAATGAAAGACAACAATTTAGTGGATAATGGACAATTTTAAAATGCATTACACATGATGTTATGCAAAAGAATATGCCACTAAAATTACCTCTTTATGTTCTTGGATGTTATGGGGAATGTTCGACCACATCTTCAGCACGGTGACGCACTGCCACATACCAACAATTACACCGCTGTGGCTATACTCGGTCAATCTCATGGCTGAAACATGCATGCGTACATATCTACCAAATGCAGCAGATCTTTTTACAAGCTATGACTTTTTAAAATAAACCATACTTGTTTACATATTTGCAATTGGTAACTTAAGAAAAGGAAATAATTAATTGTAATGTACAGTATCACCTAATGTTGTGAACCCCGACGTGTGTACAGCTTCTAGCGTGTCTGCGGGGGATATCGAGTAGTAGACAGATTAGGTAAGAGAGGGCCCAGGTGTTGCTACCGAGAACAACGCGCTCACATGCGCTCACACACACACACACACACACACACACACACACACACACACACACACACACACACACACACACACACACACACACACGCACACACACGCACACACACACACACACACACACACACGCACACACACGCCCACACACGCCCACACACGCCCACACGCCCACACGCCCACACGCCCACACGCACACACGCACACGCGCCCACACGCACACACGCACACGAACACGTACACACACACACACACACACACACACACATTCACACACACACACACCCGCACGCTCGCACGCACGCACGCACGCACGCACAAACACACACACACATAATGACCATGATCTTTTTCCTCGAAGTTCCCTATATATAAGAGTGAAGTAGATACGTCTTCATATAGCTAGTGTGTAATAACATTACGTGGTCGCCTACCTTCATGCATTTCTTCCACGCTTTGAATCATCTTTTTCTGAAACGCGACACGTGTATTTTTGAAAAACGTTTTCAGCATTATTTGGATAATGCTTAAAGCAGTTAAACGATGATACGCTAACGTCAAATAATTGAAATATAACATTGCTGGTGTTAATTGTAAAAAAGGTAAATAGTTCATAACGTAGATTTCTTCATTACAAAGCATTAGGTACATGGCCACTGTTGCCCACGTCGTTAGTTGTAACCTGTTCGTGTCTAGTTATAGTGATATAGTGGGATGGTGGGCTGTTGCAGACAACAGACAGAGATGGAGGGAAACAACATGAAAAGCAGAAGAAGCAACTAAGTGACGTGAACCCCACCCTGCAAGGTAGCAAGGGAAGAGTGGGATGGTGGACTATGATCCCCTTTGACAATTCGTTTATAATTTGTTCCTATACAACCTGTTTACCTTTACATTTTGGAATGGAACTCTAATGTTTTTATGTTACTGTGTATCGACGTCAATGGCTTCGTGGTTCTAGTTTTGTAGCAAAATAACCATCAAACAATAATTGTTTGGTTTAATTAATAATGAATTTAATTTATAATTTCCGCATGTGTTGTAATTATTGTAAAACAGATAGTCAATAAATCGTCTGCAAAACTGGGCGTAATTAACGTTTTTCATCACACATTCGTCGTTTGAATACCTGGCAGTGTTTGAGCACAGACAAGCAGTGATGCAGGTCCATCCACAAAAGATGACGAAAAGGTTTAATGAATTTTTATTTGGATATTCGGACAAGTGAGTATAACAAATTATGTCTCTGTTCCACTAATTAGTGACTGTACCTACAAGAAATTCCATCATTCTACTAGACCGCCGGACAAGAAGAAAATGTCATGAATTTCAAACTATACGACCATTATGACGACACGCTACATTTATCACTTCGTTCTATCCTGAAGAATAACAATAACTACATCACACATTAACACGCTATCTATCCACACGAACTTGTCCCAGAAACACCAGTAACTATTACGCATGTGTACATGATGTTTGTCAACTCGTACTCGTCTTGTAGAACAACAGTAACTATAATACACGTGTCTACCATCTCGTACGTATCCTGGAGAATAACAGTAACTATTACCAAGGTTAGCTCACTAACATACAGGGTTAATGACACGACACTGCATTGAAACATTTGAATCGTAGCGATTGTAGTGAAATACACTTGGAATTGGACAACACGTCATCTTTTATTTGGCGACCATTTCCAAAAAGTGATTTCTATTAGAGGAGTCAGAAACCATACCTCATAGTCAGTTGCAGCTTCAAGCGCGGCTGCACCTTCTATTTTCGGTGTTCCTTCCTGGTCTCTCGACCCTGGCTCTCTTTCATCTCGCGTATGCCCAAACATTTGGCCCATAGTTGTTCTTCGCTTCCTTACCTTTTTCGTAATATGTCACTGTAAAGATAAGCAGTAATGTTTGACTATGTACCCCAATATGTTAGGCACGTCCGTACGCACATATGTACACGCACGCACGTACGCACGCACACCCACACACCCACGCACGCACGCTCGCACACACACACGCGCGCATACACGCGCACACACGCGGACAAACGCGCACACACGCGCGCATACGCGCACACACGCGCACACACGCGCACACACGCGCACACACGCGCACACACGCGCACACACGCGCACTCTGACATGAACACTCGAACGCACGATGAAAGTCTCTTGGCTGCACTTGGTAAATACATTACAACGGTGTCCAGAAGCGCACACAAACTCATTCAGTGGTGGCCGCATATTTAGTGATCCCGTTCTGAAACCACGACAACTGTATAAATTAAATGAGTCACTTCGCATTGTTTGTTTTAGAAACCACAACAGACGGCTACGCATGAATATTGTTGATTTTAGCACAATATCGCTGTAACAGACGATCAACCATTTCTTACGCCTTACATTGTGATATATCGAGACGTATAGTTAAGTCATGGGAAGTGATATAACCCCACGAATCAAATCTCACCGTATCGAGAATTTCCACCCGCCCTGCTACCAGACAGGAATATGACGTACATACCACAGTATGTCAGTGTGACAATGTTGACATGTTTTAATAGAGCATGCCAAGTCCTGACTATAAACGTATTTGTGATAGCTTTCCGGCCTTTCCCATAACTTCCCAAGATATTGGGACTTATCAGATTTCAGTATACATTCGATGTATCAAACGTTTGATCTCCTGTCGTTGCCACGGGAACGAAGAAAACAAACCGGTTTTTGCATATATGTTATGAACCATATATGGTTACTTTTTACGAATCGTCCAATGGGAATAAATTTAAAATTATTTATATCACGTTTTCCGTTTAGTTACTAATAAACAACATATCGACGTAATCGTGAAATAAATTTGGGTAGCTTAATTACGAAAACTCACTTTTGAGAACTTATTGAACTTGCGAGTCCACGTTGCCCGATACCGAGCGTATACATGCATGCCTTATATTTAACGCATATATACAGCTTTGAATATCTGCTTAGACGGACCAAAGGGGGCCTGAGGGTATGTGTCCCCCTAGACGTTTAGAATTTCGCCGCGATACAGTGGCGTGCCCAGTAGAACTGTTGAGTGTGTCCCCTTTACGTGCCCCCAGAGGTTCTGAAATTATGAACGTCCCCCGTCTTCCGATGTAAAGATCTGACAGTGGAGTCACCGAACCTCCGGCTCAGGTCACCCGATATGAAATTGGTTCGGCCGCCAATGTGGATCTTTCTGTGGATCCGCCCCTGATCTGCAGGGTAGATGTAGACTTATTTTGGTTGTATTTCCTCAATCAAAAACATGTTCATGATTGTGAATCGAAATCAATAACACGTTTAGCAGTTTTATCTTTTTTGTTATACAATTTGTGATTGTTGGCTACATAGTCTTTCCTCTTTTAGAAACGACTAGAAGTCATGTAATTACTTGTCAATTCAGTGGAAATTGCTTATATATCACCATCGTACAGTTATGCAATGAATAAAGCACTACATTTTCAATGAAGCATTACTTGTGCGGATCTCGTTATATGTAACCTTCCTGGAGATGTTTAAAATGAGTATACGCGGAGTGTAATTTTTCATTTTCACTTTACAAAATAGCAATGGTGGTCATAGACGGAGTTCATCTCCCGTTGGTCGGCGTCTAACTGATTCCGGATGATCTCCTGTTGGTTGGCTTTTGACTGTTTCCGGATTATCTCCTGTTGGCCCGCTTCCGACTGATTCCGGATGAGCTCCTGTTGGTCGGCTTCTGACTGATTCCGGATGAGCTCCTGTTGGTCCGCTTCTGACTGATTCCGGATGAACTCCTGATTGTTGGCTTCTGACTGATTCCGGATGAGCTCCTTTTGGTCGGCTTCTGACTGTTTCCGGATGATCTCCTGTTGGTCCGCTTCTGACTTATTCCGGATGATCTCCTGCTGGTTTCTTCTGGCTGATTACGGATTATCTCCTGATTGCTGGCGTCTGACTGATGCCGGATGATCTCCGGTTGGTCGGCTTCTGACTGATTCCGGATGATCTCCTGTTGGTCGGCGTCTGATTGATTCCGGATGATCTCCTATTCGCCGATTTCTAATTGATTCCGGATGATCGATCTCCTGTTGGTTGGCATCTGACTGAAGTCGGATGATCTCCGGTTGGTCGGCTTCTGACTGATTCCGAATGACAGTGACAGGCGTTAGTTTCTATACATTACCAGCTGGATTTTAAAATCATCCTTGTGGCAGAAACCGTAATAAAAACAATTGTATTAAACAAAATTAAATTTGGTGTTTGTGTCAATTAAATGGTTAAGCAATATAGCATATCATGTTTAGGTAATCGATACCATACATAATCTTAGACAGCTAGCACTATCATAAAACATATTATGACGAATATTAAGCTGTCATCCATCCATCCAGCCATACATCCATCCATCCATACATCCATACATTCATACATCCATACATCCATACATCCATACATCCATACATCCATACATCCATACATCCATCCACCCATCCACCCATGCATCCATACATCCATACATCCATTACCATTTGAGTGAAAAACACCCAGGGCAGTAATCTTTATAACACGACGTACTTTTCACCATTAGTATGTTTCCAACCGGCACTATGGCATGTACTTTCATTTTGCATTGCCTAATACGATTACAAGAATTAACGTATCATTTTTATATTACCAACTCTTCTTCCATTACTTCCAACATATCGAATCTATATTCAACAGAACGCACGGCTGCACTGGATTTCTTTCAGTTCGCAGTCATGCAAAAATCGATCCAATCTGCAGCTGTGTTGTACAACGAAATCTGCGACCGTTAGTGGGAAACCGAAACAGTGATTTCTTTTTGTGTGATTTAATTTGCATTCGCTTGGTATCATCTATATGCTCGGTATCGTGTATACCCTCGGTACCGGCAGCGGTGCAACTTCCATTAAAAATAAGAAACGTGGATTATGCTTCTAATCTAGCAGTATTACTTACCTTATTAGTTAAGGGGTATCTCAAATACGTGAAGCAACAATGATTAATATTTAAAACTGACCTTGGATAACATGTATATGTCATACAATCAGTACCGAGAAACACTATTCCATGTCAAAATAGGTCTATTGGGTATTATTACAGATTCCTATATTCTGCGATGCACCAGTGCACGTTTTTATCTAGGTGGTTTAGCACATTACTCGGATATTTATAAATTGTATTTTTATGATTGTTTAATCTTGCGTATTCTGTGAGCGTACTTTCAAAACACTACCGTAATGTTTTGAGCGTACCCTCAAAACACTACTGTCATGCTCAAAACACTACCCAATTTCAAAACACTACCATCAGTGTATTTTACTAGCTAATTACACCAGTCACCTTTTGGAATCATCCTATACAATAGGGTCTAGTTGGACTCAGTTAGACGACGAATATAATAGTTAGCATGAAATGTCATACACATATTGATAATTATTACGCTTAATATCATTATTGTAATTAGTGATGGTTTCAATTAGTTATGGTTGGGCATAGTGTTAGTTATAGCGTTATCTTTGGAACAAGTCAGACTTGATTCATTAGCATTTATTATAATTAGGTATGGTTGGAGTCAGCTATGATGGGTTAGGGTTATATATAGCATAATCGATAGAACCAATCAGTCGATTGTAATAAATAGTTATTGTGAAACACCGCTATTAATTATGGTTAAGGTTATTATTAGTTATGTAATCGTAATCTATGGAACCAATCAGACGACGGGAATAAATATAATTAGTGTGAAGAGTCATTATACAATCGGATTAGGGTGTGTGTGCATATATATACACCCCAATATTTCCACAATTTCGTTAGATTGCATTCGCGGATTTCGTTAAGATACATGAGCCTGAAGTCCATATCCGCAGCTATTTGCCTACCCCCTACAGTAGTTGGTTTATGCACATCCCCCGGATGTATTCCCAAACTTTCCCGATAAAGCAACGTTGACACGACGAGGTTAATTAATACCGTGACTGTAGTGTCAACAGCTGTATTTTTAACCGTTACGTATGCCTTTCCAAGATACCACCTCCCCATGTAAATCTTAGTAATGTTTGCCCGGGTACCTCCTCACGACCTCCCGCCAAGGGACGTACTTTATGGATGGCTCCTAATCCGTAGAAATTTGAAATTGGGTAAAAATGTAAGGGTAGTGTTTTGAACTTAACAATAGTATTTTGAGTGTACGCTCAAAACACTACCGTAGTGTTTTGAAAGCACGCTCAAGACAATATGGTAGTTTTATGAGGATACGCCCAAAACAATACCGTAGTGTTTTTGAGGGGTAGCGTTTTCAACTTACTAGACCTGCGCTGATGTTCTATTCAATCGACTTACGCGAGGACGTTGTAGCGATCGTCAGGCGCACATACCGCTCACATCCTATCCTGTACGTTGAGTGATTCAGTCGACGATTCTACTTGCTTCCGTCATTCTGTGAAACTGTCCGTCAGTCGGGCCAGTGTTTCCTTATAGAGCTGGACACACATCCGCGCGACGTAAATACAAGTCGCCACAATGAGGCATAGCCGAGAAAATCAACGAAGCACTTTCAGAAAAATCACCGTTTTCGATATTTGTCAACAGCATGTGATCTACTCTGCAGACGAATGAACACACGATCAAACAGCTATATTTGTACCTGCATGTTGACCAAATTAATTTACATAAAAACAAAAAAACGAGGGGTGGCCAACTATACTTGTGGTAAACACGGCCAATCAGTGCTGATATCAATTACGCATTAAGCGTATTGCTGTTAACCTGACGGCCCATGGTGGACGCTGTGACCTTAAATAGTGTTTGTTTGCAGAATGTTTGACGCATTCGCTACTTCAAAATTAAGTGGGCTTAGGGGAATGGATGCAGTGTAGAGTATATATATATATATATATATATATATATACAGGAAGTGAGTGAGAGGCTGTGTGTGTGTGTGTGAGTGTTTGTGTGTGTGTGTGTGTGTGTGTGTGTGTGTGTGTGTGTGTGTGGTTGTGTGCGTGTGTGTGCGTGTGTGTGCGTGTGTGTGTGCGTGTGTGTGTGTGTGTGTGTGCGTGTGTGAGGGGAGATTAATTAGTAATCAACTATCAATCGCATGATCTCATGCTGGTTGCTACTTCCAAAGTCGATATCAGTGACCTATTTCCGGGAATGTTGAAGTATTACCGACTGTTAAAAAATTGTATGCATAGAAACATAACGAAAGTAGTATTTTTGCAAAAAAACACACACTTCAACAGTTTCTAATTTAATTACGTCATTAATTGTTTCTGACCAAGCATGCAATATATTACGGTAATGAAGTGAACAACATGCACATACTTTTTAGTTGTCTCTTTTGTGTAATAGTCATGGCCTGAAGTTCTTTGTCAGAGGTTTGATTAGGTTCTGCATGGAACCAGAACAACCATGACACACAGAGGATCTAGCTTTACACACGCACATGCCAACGCACATACACTCACACGCGCACGCACGCAAGCACACACACACACGTACTCACACGCACGCACGCACAAGCACATACACACACACACACACACAGAGTGCAAGACGAATGACGTCATGCTGAGTTTACCTTACGTCGTGTTTCCAAACAGCGTGACCTATTTTCCGGGAATATGGAAATATCACCGACATTGCGTAATAGCGTATGTAGGTTAGGTATCAATAGTGCATGAACGTGGCCAATAGTAAACCACAACAACCCGCCGGCGTTTCGTTCTGCTTTGCCGAAGTCACAGGGGCATACTATGAATCATATTAATGACCGGTTATGATGGAGTATTACAAATATCAGTATGCCCGGATAACATAAATCAGTCGATGGGCCTACACATGTCCAATATCACTGGCGTCGGAACGTAGTGAATTTTTGGAGGGCTGAGAATCACCAGAAACCTGCAATTAAATATCAGACCACATTAGACTACGTCAGATTGCAGTGGATCGACTGGCACCGATTGTGCCAAACTTTAAACCGGCGTGACGTCATAATCACGTAAACTTGAATACCGGTCTGGTCTGATCTGATTATAGTTGGTGTCGGTCTGCAGTTTTCGAAAGTTTTCAAGTTTACGTGATTGTGTCGACACGCTAGCTTCAAGTTTGGCACATTGGGTGTCAGTAATTGAGGCGGACACACTGCAGTCTGACGTAGTCTGATGTAGTCTGACGTGATTTGGTCTGGTCCGGTCTGGTCTGATCTGGTCAAGTCGAGCAAAAGTGCCAGTGTATCCCGGCCTTTAGGGATCATCCCAGAACGTCGATGTCCGATATCTGACGAAATTACTTTCGTTTGGGAGAGGGAGGATTCATAGGCAGTTTCGTCTGGCGTCGGACATCGTTAGTTTACGCTTCGGATAGATACTGTTAATATATTGATATCATCATATCAGTGTTTATAAACTTTCGTCTGAGGGGATGGGGGTGGAGGACTGAACCCAGATGAAAGTGATTTCTTCTGATATCCAATATTGACGATCTGAGATGATCTCTAAGTGGTTAGATAAAATCAAAATCTGCTTCCTAGTTCAAATGTATTTGAAGATAGTAAATTAAGATAGTAAAATATGCTTATTGGTGCTTTTTGAGAGGTTACTCGTAATTCTCATCCAAAACACAGCGTAATAAACTTCATTAGAGATACCTTGTCGATTCCAATATGTCACATCGCCGAGTGAATCTGCTTCTTGATTAAAATGCTTTGATGAAATATAGGAGCGTACTAGCGCAGTGGCTAAAGTACCGGAATTTCAATCGAGAGAACCGGTGTCCGAATCCTGTGCATCCGTGTCAAACCTTGGACAAGATCATTCACTCTACGTTGCTCCAGTTCACTCAGCTGTACGAATGAGTACCTGGCTGTAGACAACGGTGCATATTTGGTATGAATAACTTTCGCGTATTAATTGCAGCATGGCTAAATGCTTCCGTGAGAAGTCAAGGTGGTGTTTGATTGAACAGGTCTGCCAGGGAGTAAAATGTGTCCCTTAAATACTAAGCGAAATTAACCGTTTATATGCCCAATCATAATTAAATATAATCTAAAAATAATGTCCTGATATTAAATTATTTGTTACCATAACTCTACTCTTTAATTTGTTCACCCTTTTCAAGGTCCCTTTTGGTCGCGTTTTTCTGTACATTTTCTGCACAGTTTGTTGCTACATCTCGAGGTCGTTGTGACGTCACCGCAGGTAGCACCGCTAGGATTTAGCATGGCGCTCATTTATGCGGGCTGTTGTTTCAGGTCGTACCTAAAATTGCAATCGCAGAATTTAAATTTTTTTATATTACCGTAAATATAACAATCTTACCTACAACTGTGTCGCTGGATGCACATAAGATTTTTTTACTTTTGTTTTATTGCCGTTTGAACATTGCGAATGCTCAAACTTGCAATGATATTTAATATTTGTTGACATCACAGTAATGAAAATAAACGTATCTGCAAATTTGTCGCTGGATGTACACAGGATTTGTTGTTTGGTTTTTGAGTTATTGCGGTTCGAATATCGCGAATGCTTAATCCTGCAATGTATGCGTGGCAGATGGTGTAATGCAAGGTTGAGCATTTACGATGTTCAAACGCAATAACTCAAACAACTTCAGTTGTTGTAACACAATTCCTGTGTACATCCAGCGACAAACTTGTAGATAAGAAAATTATCTTTATGGTGATATAAAAAGTATTAAATTCAGCGATTGCAATTTCATGTCCGGTCTGAAACAACAGGCCGCACCGCCGCTCGCCATGCTAAAGGACAGGGCGCGCTCAGTGGCCCTACCTGTGGTGACGTCAGCAACATTTGACGGGCTGTGACACGCACATGACCACGTTTGAACAGGCTTAGTGACATGAATTCGCAATGAACAGGCTTCACATTTGGCACATACTTGACAAAAGTATTAAGTTTATGTATGCGAAGTTTCCAAGACATTTAAAATGTTATTTCACTTAGTCTTTAAGCGAAATTTGTTATAAAGTTGACATTTAAAAAATACCTTTTTCTCTATGGGAAATCTTATCCACTTATCTACCTATATATGTGCTTAAACCTGGCGCATTTTTATATTATAACTACTATCAAAAATAGATAAGCGAGCGAAAAATGAACAACTGCCAAACATGTTCCAAAAACGCCTTTTTAATGATTTTTGTAACATTACGGTTCGTCGGATCCCAACAATATTGATGTCGTATGAAAGTTTAAGCGTTCTGCTATTCAAACGTATAAATAGTTTCCTGATAATCATTCGCCGCAGTTTAAAAGTGGGTGGAGCTTATAACATGAAATCAAGAAATGGCGAAGCGCGCATGTCTGAAACTATGAGGAAAACAGCGCCGCAATCGGAAGATTAGTGTACTGAGTACCGCCGCCAACATCGTTCGGAACCGTCCAGAACACCGAAAACGGCATGATTGTAGGTCCATTTATCGATGTTCTTTGAGCGGTTACCGGGAAATCTAGATGTCGCTAGAATAACAAAAAGTGCATGCTTTCAAATGATAGCAAGATCGTCGGGACAGGACGAGCCGTGAGGGTGCTAGCGACCGTAGAATTTCATGTTTTAGACGTGTTCTGAGTTTTTTTTTTCTTCTCTCGCTTATCTATTTTTGCTACTATACATGAAGGATGTTTCAGAACACCACCAAATTTTTGCCTGTCCAAAATGTTCCTCCGAAACGTGTCCTTGCACATCCATTAGTATTATTTAACCATCATCACATATTCAGTCCACTAGTCTTCCGATGTAATCAGTCCAGCTGAGACATCCGAGAAGCTGAAGTTACAGCGGCGCGGCGGCGAAAAATTGTTATCACCACCTCCCATCCCCGGTCTTCCGATGTGCTGATCCGACAGCGCGACAGCGGAGTCGTGCTGAAGCTCCGACACCCAATATAAATTTGGTTCGACCGCCAGTTTAGGTTTTTGTGTCCTCCAGACTACCCTCTCTGAACCCGCCCCTGCATGTTATTCGACTTTTGCTTTGTTGATTGATCTCCTTTCAGTATAAGCGAGACAATCGCTGTGCGGTTGTAATATCATGGTTTGGTCATATATAGGTCTATGTACCTTGATAATATATTTTTGTATATATTGTACTTCTTGATTATATAATAATACAATGTATCCATATAGCTCATATTGACGCTATTTAAAATATATTAGTGATAGTATTGGAAAGTGCTTTATTATGATTATTATTATTATTACAAAACTGGATAATATAATACATAAATAAGTTCTTAAAATATAATCCGCATATCAGAACACACACTGTTACGATATTTACTCAGGCGTATGGACTTTAGAATATACAGGCAGAATAGAGACGATAGTTCTGCTAAACCAAACTTCATTAAACGTGGCTGCCGAGACAAGGGAGCGGCTTGTTATTTCACTTTCTAGGGAGACATCATTAAGTTATATTGTTACATCCCCTCCGTTTTACAAGCAACATGTACTTAACCAAAACTAACTAAAATAATTATTAAAGTAACAAACTCATTACGTCTATGGATCAGCATCAGTGCTTCGAAGTGATATAAATAAAATAAACTTGTCAAAACCTGAATGCTACATAACTGCATCACAAAACGTTCCCGCTAACACTAAACACTACATAACACACTCTACTTCACTCCACCAGCAACACTCCTGATGTCATGCTAAAGCCAAAATGGCATGGTCAACATACAAACGCTCAGTTATGAGAATAGGACCAGTAAACATGTCATACGCATACGAACATGGCGAAAAAAGAACATATGGAATAGAATGGACCATCACAAGTCAACACACTTGCGAGTCCGCATCAATCAAGTCTGTATTCATCAATGTTCATGTAAGTAAAGACCTAACAATAATTTTTGATTGGTAAATCTTTATTCTATAAAACATATTGTATTTACTTCGCCAGCACCTAAAATGGTTGGGGGTGAACCACTGATAAGTATTGTACTTCTGTTCACCCCCTTTCCACATTCAATATTTAATTGTGACGTGAAATGTTAAATGTTGGAAATAAATGATTTACTTACTTACTTACTTACCTAAGTATCACCAACTGTTCATTGAGACACAACGTAGTCCTTGTATGAACACACGGATGAAGCATCTACAATTAACATACACGCGAGTCCGCATCAGCTTTGATTTGTTGATTCTCTCGGACTTCCGGGGTGTCGTTGGACGTATAGGAGAGTGTGGCTCTGTCTAGTCACTCTGGTGTTGTTGTTCAACCGGTGTGTTCGGCTGAATTTCAACCGGTGTGCTGGCCCGAACTGGTTCAACTGGAATGACCAGAGGATCATCTTGGGACGGGATATCCACGGACTCCTCAACCAACACGTGAGGTTGTGTTTCTTCTTAGGTGTACACGGTTGCGCCTGTACACCGTTCCCTCACTATCTTCAACTTCATAGGACCTTTCACCCAGTCGTCTCACCACCTTTGCTTTCTTCCATAAGTTGACTCCAAGCTTGAACGGCTTCATTCGGACGATATCGCCTAGATGCGGATGTGGGAGATTTGTAGCAGATTTGTCATAATACTTGGCTTGATGGCATTGTGTCCTTTTCAAAATATTTGTTTCTTGTTTCTGCACAGACAACCGCGACTCCAGAAGACTGAGCTGTTGGAAGAATTGATTTCGTCCACCTACCTAGTAGCCTCTGTGCAGGACTACTATCCATTCCTTGAGTTGGGGGGTTGCGGATATTCAGCAGTGCTAAATATTGGTCATCACCAGAGCATTGTGCTTTCTTGATCATCTTCGTTGCAGCTTTCACCGATGATTCCACCTTGCCGTTTGAGCGATTGTGGTGTGGAGATGTCGTCGCATGTTCGAATCCCCATTTTTACTGAAATGAGCGAACTCGTCTGACACCAGCTGTGGACCATTTTCAGTAACTACAGTGTCCGGGATTCCCATCCTAGCAAAGTTAGCTTTCAGCTTTGTGGTTACTGCCTTGGAGCCAGTGGTTGGTAGGTAGTATTATATATTTCCTAGAAGTTCGATTTGTAGACAGAGGTGACTAAGTAGTCCTTTCCTTGGTAAGAGAACAGGTCGACACCGACCTTTCTGCCATGGACGGTCCGGCACATCATGACTCATCAGAGTTTCCTTAGTCTGAGTACGTTCGAACTCACGACAGGCTTCACACGTTTGGATGTACTCTTTGAGTTTGCATTCATGCCAGGCCAGAACACCAACTCCCTTGCTCTTCTTAGGCATCCTTCAATGCCAACGTGGCCTAGGTGAACATCCTTCTTAATTTGTGATCTCATGGACTGTGGAATCACAAGTCTTTCGCCGCGGAACACCAACCCATCAGTGACGGCCAACTCATCTCTGAAGTGGTAATAAGGCACAGCAGGTGGCGGCACATCTGGTTTCTTGGGCTAGCCATATTGTAGGACAGCAGTCAGCTTTTGTAGACTGGCATCTTGCTCGGTGGCATTACGAATGTCCTGGACAACATCTTCTTTCATGGGCAGATACTTCACAGCGTGGATGGCTTCGAACTCAGTGGTCGGTTGTTCCTGTCCAGCTGGTAGGAAGGCATGTGACAGGGTGTCTGCCAGAGACATCTTCTTGCCTTCCAGGTACATGACGTCGATGCCATACGCAAGTGCACGTAGGAGCATGCCCTGTAGACGTTTGGGTGCTCAGTCCGGAGGTTTCTTTGTTACTGCCTCAAGTGGCTTGTGGTCACTGTAGACAAGGATGGGGCGACCATAGGTGAACTGATGCCACTTCTCAAGAGCAAAAACGACGGCCAGCATCTCTTTCTCTATAATGGCATATCTGGTATCTGTGTCAGTCAAAGCACGACTGGCGTAAGCAATTGGACTTATTTCCTAAAGTAGTGCATGTCCCAGGCCATACTTGCTTACTCGGGTCAAAATAAGCCAGAGTGGGTGCCTCAGCCAGGAGTTGTTTAAGTGTTTTTGAAAGCTTTCTTCTGAGCATATCCCCATATCCAGGCAACACCTCGTTGTACAAGAGCAACGGTGGGGCGGAATACATCAGTCAACTTGTGTACGTATCTCGCCAGGTAAGTTACCGTAACTATTAGCCTCTCCACAGCTTCCCTCTCCACGGACTCTTCATCTTCAGAACAGCTTAGACCTTGGATGGTTCAGGTTTCAGACCATCAGCTGTGACAAAATGGCCGGAGAACTGGATTTCATTCTCACGGAAGCGACATTTCTCACAGTTCAGTTTGATCCCATGTTCCTTGCATCTTTGAAGCAGCTTCTGGATCTTGACACAGAGATCAGAGTCATCAGATCCATGGATGAGAGTATCATCAGCAACACAGTGAACATTATCCAGCCCTTCCAGTGGCTGTTGCAGACGCTTTTGGAAAATTTCACTGCTGACGTTCAAGCCGAATAGTAGTCGTCGCCGAAGATACCGCCTAAACGGTGTTGCGAAAATAGTCAGTAGGCTAGATTCTTCATCCAGTTCGTAGTGTAGATATCCTTGTTGTAAATCATACTCAGCACATTTCTTGGAGTTCACAAGCTTCGGTAGAATGCCGTCCAGCACAGGAAGCTTGTAGTGTTTACGTTTCAGGGCTAGGTTGATAGGTCTAGGATCAATGCAGATCCTAACAGCCCCAGAACGTTTCTTGGCCACATACATTTGGTTCACCCAATCAGTGGGCTGGTCCACGTTGTCTATGACACCAGAGTGCTCTAGTCGGCTTAGTTCATCTTTCACGGAACTGTTCACTGATGATAGGGTACGAGGTGGTCTCACAACCGGCTCAGCATTTTGTTCCAGAGTGAGACGAATTTTCCCACCAGGAAGCGAGCCAAGTTTCCCGTCGAACACTTCAGGATAGTCATCAGTGCATGGGGTTTGATTAACGTTACAGCCGCAGACTGAATATACAGTTTCAAAGTTCTCGTAGTTCACCGTGATGAGCTTCGTGCATTCAGCAGCTTTACGGCTGAATAGTGGTGTCAGTTCGTCACTATGACATAGTCCACTTTGTACTTGTCTCCTGTAGCAGGATTTGCGGTTTTAGCTCGGCATTTGCCGAGTGATTGGTTCTGGGCGGATATCTTTCTCCTTCACATACTTCTTGGGCAGTATACTGACAGTTGAACCACGGTCAACCTGCATCTTAATTGACTGCTTTTCGACCAGCATGTTGCACAAAATGGGACCATCTTATGAGGAGAGTGCGTGCACATCGGCAGTGACGCAGTTTATATCACCAAAGCTAGCACCGGAGCTATCTGATTGACCCATCTTGTACACTGTGAACAGTCTTAGAGCATTGTGCGGTACCTCTGAAATGGATTCGGCCCCTGCACGCATCACACGTCTTGTCCCATGCAAGGCAGAGTTCTTTCTTCATGGGGTGTGTTTTACTGCAGAATTTGCATTTTCGTTGATTAGCAGATTTTCTTCCACCGAATGTTGACTTGGTAGTGTAGCGTCTGTATCTGGTGTCAACTCGATTCACTGCTTCTGTTTTATTCCGAATTTTTTATTGTTCTTCAGCCTCTTGCATGCACCGGCAGATGTCTACTGCTCTGGGTAGATCAAGTTTCAATTGTGAAATGAGTTTGTTGCGGATCTTGTCACTCCTTACATTGAGGATTATCCACATTGTAGTTACCTGGGATAAGACAGAGGTTTCTTGTCTCTTGCTGGATTTCGTCTTGGTCCAGGTTCGTCAATCACCGGTGGATCGACCACATCTAGTTCGTCTGTAGGTCGATCCACAGGAACCTCAACATCGTCCGATACTTCAACATCGTCCGATACTTCGCAATCATCCGGTACCTCTTCAGATTTAGGGGTTACAGGAGTTGGTAGCAAGTGGTCGTCGATGTCGTCGCACAACACCCCTTCGTGTACGCGCAACGTATGAACGTGGTGTCAGCGTTTGTGCTTGAACTGTTCAACGCCTGTCCATGTCATTAATCCATACATTTTCGCCTGGTCTCAGCGGTCGTAGATTAGGTACCCGATGACGCATATCAAATGCTTTCGTTTGATGCTCCTTGACCCTCTTTTGCTTGTTCTTCATCCTTTGGAAGAACGCCCATTTTGGTTTCAAAGACGATGATATCATTGGCATGGCTGTTCGCAGTTGTCGACCCATCAACAGTTCTGCTGGCCTATAACCGTTCCGCAAAGGTGTTGATCAATAAGCAAGTAATGTTGTGTACAGTTCATCATTTTTCTTCAACATCTCTTTGATGGTCTGCACAGCTCTCTCTCTGCCTCTCAATTGGCTTGCAGATACTTCGGACTGCTTGTGATGTGTGTGAATCCATACTCTGTGGCGAAAGCACGAAATGTTTCTATGGAGTACAGTGGCCCATTATCTGTGAGGACCTGTTCTGGTATACCAAGTCTTGCAAACATGGATTTCATATGGTTCACGATCGAAGGTGAGGTATTGCTGCACAATTTGGCGATTTCCACGTATGCAGATAGGTAGTCTACCACGATGAGATAGTTTAACCCATTCAGCTCAAATAGGTCTGAACCCACCTTGTGCCACGAATAATCTGGTGTCTTGGATGGCATCATTGGCTCTACCCGGTTTAATCTCTCTTTGGCGCATCTTTCACACATCTCAACCAAATGTTCAATCTGGTTGCTTAGACCCGACCACCACACTGACTGTTTTGCTCGTTCTCGGCATTTCGTGATTCCTTGAAGTCCTTCGGGAATTTTCGCGAGTATCTCTGGACGCATTGCTGTTGGGATCACCAGACGCGTACCTTTCAATAGTAATCCCTCCTGGATAGTAAGGTCTGCGCTGACTGGCAGGTATACTTTCCCCTCTGATTCTAACTTTGATCTGTCAGGCAACCCATGCACGCAGTAGTATCGAATCTTTCGACATCTTGCATCATTAGCTTGTGCTCACTTGATTTCCTTCAGTCGCATGTCGGTCATAGGAAGTGCGTCAATGACTGCGTTGACGTGCATTTGACAGTCATCTTGGAAGCTCTTGTCATCTGCCTGTAAGCTTTCTGTAACTGGAGCCCGCGACAACATGTCTGCAGTGATCAAGTATTTTCCAGGGACGTGTGAGATGCTATAACTGAAGCGCATCAGACCATCCGGAATCGCTGCATTCTTGGCGGAAGTTCGTCAAATGTCTTCTTTGCAAGAAGTAATACGAGAGGCTTGTGATCCGTCTGTATTTGGAATGACGTGCCGACAAGGAAGTCGTAGTTCGCCATCTGGTTGCCTCTGTAACAGTACTGCTCCAAGGTCATATGAGGATGCATCTGCTGAGCAATTGCTTATCTTCGTACATCGTACAGTGTCAGCACTGGAGCTGACGTCAGATTGTATTTCAACTGCGTAAAAGTTTTCTGGTGTACATTGCCCCACTTCCAGTCATTCTTCTTGCTCAGAAGATATCGTATTGGTTTTGTGCTCTCCGCTAGGTTTGCTGTGAACTTTCCCATTTGATTAGCCATCCCTAGAAATCGTCGCACACCGCTGACGTCTGTTGGCTCTGGCATTCCTGAATTGTCTTGACCTTCTCGGGATCTGGGCTCACTCCGGATTCGTTTATGATCTGGCCTAAGAACTTCACTTCTGGAACAAAAAACTGACTCTTCTTCTCGTTCAACGCGACCTTGACACTTTGGAGTCTTCTGAAAACAGCCCGAATGCGTTCATCGTGTTGACGTTGTGGATCGCCATAGACTAGTGTGTCATCCATATGACACAGCACTCCGTCTATGCCTTCCAGAATTGTCGACAACCGTCGCTGGAAGTGTTCTGGTGCCAATGAGATTCTGAAAGGCAATCGGTTGAAGCAGAATCTACCAATTGGTGTCATGAATGTTGTCAGTAAGACAGACTCTACTGACAACGGGACCTGCCAAAATCCAGAATGTGCGTCCAGTTTGGTGAAGATTCTCTCTCCTGCCAACTGTCCTAGAGTATATTCCACAGATGGCATTTCGTGACGTTCACGAAGTACGCTTTCGTTGAGTTTCCTCACGTCTACGCAGATGCTAACATCATCTTTCTGTGGCACTACAACCATCGATGCACACCAATCTGTAGGCTGTTCGATTCTGGGTATCACTCCCATTTCCTCCATATTTTTCAGCTCTTTCTTTGTTTTAGCCATCAGTGGCAGAGATCCTATTCTTGGTATGGTGATGGCGAAAGACTGGGCATCTTCCATCAAAGTTATTGTGTAAGGACCTTCCATCTTGCCTAATCCTTCGGAGATCCGATAAGTTGTTCTGGTAGTCATTTGTGCTTTCAACTGACTCAACTCTTCTGATCATCTGGAGTGCATCTACTGTTGGGTTGCCAAGCAATTACTTCTGTTTCCCTGAAACAACGTAAATGTTCTGGGTTACTGCCATGGTTTTTCCTCGAAGGACGGCTGTGAACATTGTTAAGCACGCTTTGGTTGCCAACACCAAAGCGTTTCTTGTCTGGTACTTTGAGAGGACTGACATCTTGCAGTTCGTTGTACACTTCTTCTGGGATGACAGTTTAGTCTGTCCCAGTGTCAATACGAAACTGAATGTTTGATTTCCCCAATTGTAGTGCTATCAGCCATCACCCGTTGCTCGTTTTACCTTTCACCGGGCCCATAAATGCGTGATCATCACCACGGCTGTAATTGCACACTGTTCCTATTTGTAGCAAGGACAGACAAACTGATGCAAAACGTCCCGTTTTTGCGCATTTATCACACTTCACGTCTCTCGCTGGACTGTGCTGTTTTGAGTGTGGTTCTTTGCCACTCCGTCTGCATGCCTTCTGAGCGTGATGGCAAGTTGATCTGTGCCACATCGACCTTGAATGTGTGAGTGAGTTGAGTGAGTGAGTGAGTGAGTGAGTGAATGAGTTGAGTGAGTTAGTTAAGTGCATCGAGTGCGTGAGTTGAGTGAGTTGAGTGCGTTGAGTGAGTTGAGTGAGTTGAGTGAATTGAGTGAGTTGAGTGAGTTGAGTGAGTTGAGTGAGTTGAATGAATTGAGTGAGTTGAGTGAGTTGAGTGAGTTGAGTGAGTTGAGTGAGTTGAGTGAGTTGAGGGAGTTGAGTGAGTTGAGTGAGTTGAGAGAGTTGAGTGAGTTGAGTGAGTTGAGTGAGTTGAGGGAGATGAGGGAGTTGAAGGGGTGGAAGGAGTTGAGGGAGTTAAGTGAGTGAGTGTATGAGAGAATGAGTTGAGTGAGTTGAGTGAGTGAGTGAGTGAGTGAGTGAGTGAGTGAGTGAGTGAGTGAGTGAGTGAGTGAGTGAGTGAGTGAGTGAGTGAGTGAGTGAGTGAGTGAGTGAGTGAGTGAATGAGTCGAGTGAGTCGAGTGAGTCGAGTGAGTCGAGTGAGTTCTGTGAGTGAGTGAATAGAGAGAGTGAGTAAAGTATATAGATGAATTTCCTGAATTGACCTGTGCATCTAGGTGAATTTCATGGCCAAGTCTATAATAAGTTTCGTTCGAGACACTCGTTGATCTAAGTGTTTGTTCGAGCAAGTAGTTGGTTTAAGTTTGGTTCATGGAACTAGCTGGTCTAAGTTTTGTTCGTGCAACTCGCTAGTCTAAGTTTGGTTCATGAAAGTCGCAAGTCTAAGTTTGATTCGTGTGGCTCGCTGGTCTAAGATTGGTTCGTGCAAATAGTTGATCTAAGTTTGTTTCATTGAACTCGCTGGTCTAAGTTTGGTTCTTGAAACTCGCTGGTCTAAGTTTGGTTCTTGAAACTAACTGCAGATCTGTATTTGTATGTTGTATTTCGGTGTTTTTGTGTTTAGGTCGGTGTTTGACACTGTTTACGTGTTGTATGTCGGTCTGTATGTGTTGTACGCCAATGTTTGTGTGTTGAAGTTCAGTGTTTAGCACTGTTTACGTATTCTACGTCAGTGGTTGTGTGCTGTAAATCAGTGTTTAGCACTATTTACGTGCTGTTGGTCGATGTTCGTGTGTTGTAGGTCGAAGTCTGTGTGTTGTTAGTCAGTGGTTGTATGTTGTAGGTCGGTGTTTGGCACTGTTTATGTGTTGTAGTTCGGTAGTTGTATATTGTAAGGCAATGTTTGTGTGTCCTAGGTCGGTGTTTGTGTGTTGTATGTAATAGTTGTGTGTTGTACGTCCACGTTTGTGTGATATAAGATATATAGAATTGTTTATGTGCTGTAGGTTGGTATTTTTGTGTTGTAGGTCGGTGTTCGTGTATTATAGGTGGTATTTTTGTTTTGTATGTCAGTGGTTAGCACTGTTTGCGTGTTGTATGTCAGTGTTTGTTTGTTGTAGGTCGGTGTTTAGTGCTTTTTACGTGTTGTTGGTCGGTGTTTTTGTTGTTGTAGGTGAGTGTTTGTGTGTTGAAGTTAATGTTTGTGTTGTGAAGGTCAATGTTTGTGTGTTGTAGGTAGGTGTTTGCGTGTTGTAGGTCGGTGTTTGTTTGTTGTTTGTCAGTGGTTGTGCGCTGTAAGTCAGTGCTTACGTGTTTTAGGTCTGTGTTTAACATTGTTTTTGATTGTGTGTTGTATGTCTGTGTTTGTGTGCTGTATGTGGGTGTTTGCGTGTTGTAGATCAGTATTTGTGTGTTGTAGGTCAGTATTTTTGTGCAGTAGATCAGCGTTTTATGTTGTAGGTCAGTATTTGTGTGTTGTATGTCGGTGTGTGTTTGTTGTAAGTCGGTGTTTGTATGTTGTATGTCGGTGTTTGTGTGTTGTAGGTCAAAGTTTAGTATTGTTTTCGTGTTGCTGGTCAGTGTGTGCGTGTTGTAGGTCAAAGTTTATATGTTCTAGGTTGATGTTTTGGACTGTCTACGTGCTGTAGGTCGGTGTTTGTGTGTTGTGTATCAGTGTTTGTGTGTTGTATGTCAGTATTTGTGTGTGGTAAGTCAGTGCTTGTGTGTTGTATATTAGTGTTTGTATGTTGTAGGTTAGCGTTTGTAGGTTGTTGTTCAGTGTTTTTGTATTGTAGGTGGGTGTTTTTGTGTTGTAGGTCAGTGTTTTTGTGTTGTAGATCGGTGTTTGTGTGTTGTATGTTAGTGTTTAGCATTGTTTACGTGTTGTAGTTCGGTACTTGTGTGTTGTATGTCGGACCGAATTACTATCAGTTAAAGCGAATTACCACGCATACTAACGTACATAGCCACCAGTTTGAGTGATCTACCACGCGTACCTACGCAGATATCTACCGGTTTGATTTAGCAGACAAATTCCGACTTTATAATGAATGTAAGCTAAGTTGAGTGAGCTGAGAGAGTGAGTGAGTTGAGTGAGTGAGTGAGTGAGTTGAGTGAGTTGAGTGAGTTGAGTGAGTTGAGTGAGTTGAGTGAGTTGAGTGAGTTGAGTGAGTTGAGTGAGTTGAGGGAGTTGAGGGAGTTGAGTGAGTTGACTGAGTTGAGAGAGTTGAGTGAGTTGAGTGAGTTGAGGGAGTTGAAGGGGTGGAAGGAGTTGAGGGAGTTAAGTGAGTGAGTGTATGAGAGAATGAGTTGAGTGTGTTGAGTGAGTGAGTTGAGTGAGTGAGTGAGTGAGTGAGTGAGTGAGTGAGTGAGTGAGTGAGTGAGTGAGTGAGTGAGTGAGTGAGTGAGTGAGTGAGTGAGTGGGTGAGTGGGTGAGTGAGCGAGTGAGTAGAGTGAGTGAGTGAGTGATGTATGTAGGTGCATTTCCTGAATTGACCTGTGCATCTAGGTGAATTTCCTGATTTGACCTCTGTATCTAGGTGAATTTCATGCCGAATTCCCTAACAAGTTTGGTTCGTGACACTCGTTTGATCTAAGGTTTGGTTCGTGCAACTAGCTGGTCTCAGTTTTGTTCGTGCAACTCGCTAGTCTAAGTTTGGTTCATGAAAATTGTTGGTCTAAGTTTAGTTACGTTTGGTCCATGAAAGTCTAAATTTTGTTCGTGCAAATCGTTGGTCTAAGTTTGATTTGTGTAACTCCCTGGTCTTAGTTTTGTTCGTGCAACTCGCTGGTCTAAGTTTGGTTCGTGCAAATAGCTGGTGTAAGTTTGATTCGTGTAACTCTCAGGTTTAAGTTTTGTTCGTGGAACTCGTTGGTCTAAGTTTGTTTGATTGAACTCACTGGTCTGTGTTTGGTTCTTGAAACTCACTGCTGGTCAGTATTTGTATGTTGAAGTTCGGTGTTTGTGAGTTCAGGTCGGTGTTTGGCACTGTTTACGTGTTGTAGGAAGGTCTTTATGTGTTGTACGTCAAAGTTTGTGTGTTGAAGTTCAGTGTTTTGCCCTGTTTACGTATTCTAGGTCAGTGTTTATGTGCTGTATGTCGGTAGTTGTATATTGTAAGTCAATGTTTGTGTGTCGTAGGTCGGTATTTGTGTGTTGTATGTAGGTACTTGTGTGTTGTACGTCGACGTGTGAGTGATGTAAGTAAGTGTTTAGCACTGTTTACGTGTTGTAGGTCAGTTTTTGTTTGCTGTTGGTCGGTGGTTAGTGCTGTTTACGTGTTGTAGGTCAGTGGTTGTGTGTTGAAGGTTAGTGTTTGTGTGTTATAGATAGGTGTTTGTGCGCTGTAGATCAGTGCCTATGTGTTTTACGTCTGTGTTTAACACTCTTTATGATTGTGTGTTGTATGTCTGTGTTTGTGTGTTGTATGTTGATTTTTTTTGTATTGTAAGTCGGTGTTTATATGTTGCAGGTCGGTGTT
This sequence comes from Paraescarpia echinospica, assembly GCA_020002185.1. Lineage (NCBI taxonomy): Eukaryota > Metazoa > Annelida > Polychaeta > Sabellida > Siboglinidae > Paraescarpia > Paraescarpia echinospica. The sequence continues at coordinate 23,557,187 of CM034535.1, read as the reverse complement.
TGTGTGTTGTAGGTCAGTGCTTAGCACTGTTTTGTGTTGTAGGTCAAAATTTATATGTTGTAGGTTGGTGTTTATAACTGTTTAAGTGTTGTAGGTTGGTGTTTCTGTGTTGTAGGTCAATGTTTATATGTTGGAGGTTGATGTTTAGCAATGTTTAAGTGTTGTAGGTCGGTGTTTGTGTGTTGTATGTCATTGTCTGTGTATTGTAGATGGGTGTTTGTGTGTTGTAGGTCAGTATTTGTGTGTGGAATGTCAGTGTTTGTGTGTTGTATGTTAGTGTTTGTATGTTGTAGATCAGTATTTTTGCATTGTAGGTCGGAGTTTTTGTGTTGTAGGTTAGTGTTTGTATGTTGTAGGTCAGAATTGTTGTGTTGTTGGGTGTTTTTGTGTTTTAGGTCGGTGTTTGTGTATTGTATGTTGGTGTTTAGCACTGTTTACGTGTTGTAGGTCGGTAGTTGTATTTTGTAGGTCAATGCTTGTGTGTCGTATGTTGGTAATTGTGTGTTGTATGTCGGACCGAATTACTATCAGTTTGGGCGATTTACCACGCATACCTACGCACACAGCCACTAGTTTGACTGATCTACCACGCGTAACTACATAGATAGCCGCCAGGTTGACTGATTCACCACGCGTACCTATGCAGATATCCACCGGTTTGACTGATTTAGCGGAGAAGTTCCGATTTTATAATGTCTGTAAGCTATACGTAGGTTTTCGAAATATACAGGGTTCTGTCAGCATGTGAAATTACATATTCCATGACATGATTGACCTATTTCGTAACGTATATTACCTATTTTTATAGTTCACCACATAATAGGCACGAATTTAAGCACTACCGTACATAAATAATACCAAGGTTCTAATTCCAAGATGGTCGCCCTGTTCGAAAAAAGGCTTTAGGTTCTGCTATAACATCGCACTATATGTATTCTACATTAGGCCTTATTATAACACCACATTTTAGACACGACGTCATCAGTCATACAAGCGTCAGTCCATTAGAAACGCCTCGGCATACGGGACAACCAGTGTCGTGTGTGACAGATTTAAATGCTGTTCGATATAAAAAAATTCCCTATCTTTTAACATTGGTCTGGTTCCGATGGCTCCGATGGTTCAGAGACCAAATTATTTTTTTCTCCAAATCTTTTAACATAGTGGTCCAAATTTCCACCCTATATTTTAACATTGGGGACTGGTTCCGTTCCTTTGGGCAACATAATGTGCACTGTTTTGGATCGGAGCGGAAATTTCCACCCTATCTTTTAACATGGGTTCCTTTTAGACAATCTAAGCTCCCTCTTAAACCACCTACTATACTACTCCCCCTTTTTCGAGTCTTGACTTTGTGAGGTGTAGTAGTACAAACAATGTTCTAATCTAACGTGTTACTTGGACTTGGCAACAACAATTAAGTAAGTTGATGTTTACTTGGAGTTCAGTAAAGCCTTTGATTCAGTGTGTCATCCACTGTTAATTAATATACTTAGATCATATAGGTATCTAGCCTCGATTACCCAGGCGCCGTGAAGTGTCAGCACTTTTTCGCCCCTCACAACTTTTTCGCCCCTCACAATGCTCTGCCAATGCTACCAGTAGGGCGGCTTTACCCCAGATTCAGGTAGAAACGATGATTGGCTCTCAGGCCAATTATGAAATAACAAATTAAATAAGGATACTGTGGTGTCTTTCAGATCCTAAGACGCGATTCGTCTTTTCAGTTTTCCCCGTGTTTTGGAGACAGCAGACCCCTGTTGTTTTGTTGCTGTTCGTACTGGCGTGGTGGAGCCATGATGTCAATTGCGACATAATAAATTTGGTGTTTCTCACATAATTATGGTGTTAATGTCAATGGCAACATAATAAATTGGCGACAAGGATTGCAGATACTGCTAGCAGTCATGGAACACGAAGGACTGCCCGTGTTTGCAACCGAACCGGCGGAGACAGCGGCTCAACGTTGGGACCGATGGTTAAAACGTTTCGTAAACTTTACTGTGGCAAAGCGGATCACAGACGATGCACAAAAGAAAGCAATGCTTCTACAGTACGCTGGCGAGGAGGTGTTCGACTTGGGTGAGTCACTAGGGATCGTCGATGGAATGACATTTTACGATACTAAGGCGTGTATGCTGACAACATATTTAGCCCCACGACGCAATGTTGAATACGAAACATTCGTGTTTCGCCATGCGGTGCAACTGATAGATGAGACATTGGACAAATTGAATGCATGATTGCGTCAAATTGCAAGAAATTGCAATTTCCATGATGTAGAACAGGAAGTGCGTTCCCAAATAATACAGAAATGTCAAAACAGCAAAGTGCGAGACAAGGGACTGAGCGACCCAAATATTACCCTGGCTGATTTGTTAAAGTACGGGCGTACTTTAGAGGCAACACACGCACAATTCCAAGCGATAGCCAGCAGTGGTATCGTTGTGGAAGGGCTGAAAATACACAAGGTATTTAGCAAACAGCAGACACAGTCACGGCATGGTATACGCCAATCGAGACCCAGCAGAGGCAGGAATTTTCGCAAAAAATGCAATACTGACAGCCACAATTGTAGTGGGTGTGGTGGTGCTATACACGAGAAGAATTAAGTATTATCGATGCCATCGTAAAAATCACTTTTCGAGAGTTTGTCGAGCAGCAAATGAAACACATGTTGTACAAAACGTGTCACAGAATGTTCCGTCGGTACCACATGTATCGTATGATGAATACAGCAAAAGCATGTATCACACTTCAGTGAACCATGGCAGTCATGTCAAACCGTATATGCGTGCAGTGACAATAAACGGTGTGCCAGTTATGATGGAGATAGACACTGGTGCAACTACATCCATCATCTGTTCGAGGCAGTTAGAGCAAATTCAGCAAGGTAGTCAGCTGACTAGTGAGTATTTGCCCAGTTTGCGAACTTATTCTGGACACATGATACAGCCAGCAGGGGGCATGACAGTGGAGGTATGTCACCAGGAACAAGCATACACTCTGCCTTGTATGGTGATGACTGGCAATGGTCCAAATTTGCTCAGTAGGGACTGGCTAGAGAGCATGAAATTAAACAGGTCAGCCGTGCATCGAGTGGATTAAGTTGACTATGCTGTCATGTTTCCAGAGCTGCTCAAAGATGGACTGGGAAAATTGAAGAATGTTGAAGCAAAACTGTACGTTGACAGCGAGGCTGTGCCGCGTTGTTTCAAACCACGTACTGTTCCTAGCTTTGTGAAGCAAAGTTAACAATGAACTTGATCGACTGCAAGCTCAAGGCGTGACCGTACCAGTAGAGCATTCAGACTGGGCGGTGCCTATCGTACCGGTTTTGAAAGCGAATGGAGAAGTGCGCATTTGTGGTGATTACAAACTTACGTGAACACAGCTGCAAAAGTTGACAAGCATCCGATTCCAAATATTGAATACCTCTACTCAAAACGTGCAGGTGGTGTGATGTATTCCAAACTGGACTTGAGTCATGCCTACCAACAAGTGGCTCTCAGTGAGGAGTCGCAGAAGCTAACCACGATCAGTACACTGAAAGACTTGTTTCAGTATATACGGCTCAGCTACGATGTATCGTCTGCACCCGGTATATTCCAACGTGCTATGGAACAACACGTTCAAGGCATACCGATGGTGGCAGTCTATCTCGATGACATCTTAATGTCTGGTCGCACACTCTAAGAAGCTCGAGCGAATCTTCTGACTGTTTTGGGTCGACTACAAACAGCAGGTCTGCGGCTTAGAATAGAGATGTGTTCTTTCATGGAAGAATCTTGTGTCTACCTGGGTCATCGACAGGATGCAGAAGGGATTCATCCCACTAACGAGAAGCTAATCGCGCTGCAAAATGCTCCAGAACCGAAGTCAGTATCAGAGCTGCGAAGCTACTTGGGAATGGTGAATTATTACCACAAGTTTCTGAAGAACCTCCATGCAGTTCTAGCGCCACTGCATGAGTTGATGAACGCAGATGGTCTTAGCAGACTACCGTTACCAACGAATACAGCTTTTATTCCGGTGCCAGAGAAAGTGGTTCTGTCGTTGTCAGTTGTCAGTTGTCAATGACACACCAATCACTGCGACCGAAATAGCACAGTGGACATCTCGAGATACAGTGTTGTCAAAAGTGTTGAACTTCGTTATGCAAGGCTGGTTATCTGATGTTGAAGAGGAGTTTGCAGCATACAGGAGAAGGAAGGATGAACTGTTCGTAGACCAAGGGTGCTTGCTATGGGGATCTCGCGATATCATTCCAGTACCTGGACGAGAGAAACTACTCGACGAACTTCATGAGTGCCATTCTGGGTTCGTGAGAATCAAGGCGTTGGCACGCAGTTATCTGTGGTGGCCGGGACTTGACGCGGAAATCGAACTCAAAGTGCGTAGTTGTGGTGTATGTCAAGAACACAGCAAGTTGCCAGCAAATGCAAACTTGCACCCGTAGGAGTGGCCAGTCAAAGCGTGGTATCGCGTACATATCGACTACGCTGGTCCTTTCGAAGGAAAAATTATTCTGGTCATTGTGGATGCTCATTCAAAATTCATTGATGCGCATGTCATGACATCCTCGACTACAGCGGCTACCATAATGCGGCTTCGTCAGACATTTGCGACGCATGGGCTGCCATGCACTCTTGTGTCAGATAATGGAACTGCTTTCACCAGCGAAGAATTTCAGAACTTCTGTAAGTACAATGGCATCAAACACATCCGCAGTGCGCCATTCCACCAACGGGCTCGCAGAAAGGGCTGTACAAACAATCAAAGACGGTCTAAAGAAAATCAACGGCGGTGATCTCGAAACCAGGATGTATCAATTCCTGTCACGATATCGCATAACGCTTCAAACTGGTCAAACGCCTGCAGATATGCTTATGTCAAAACGACCACGATTCAGACTTGATCTCCTGACCCGGCAGAGGGAAATCGGGTGTTAAACAAACAAGCCACTGCACGAGAGAATCACGATGCAACAGTACCCGAGCGAGCATTCTTTGCAGGTGATGCAGTTTTGGCCATGAACTTTGCAGCTAAACCAAAATGGCTACCCGGAGTCCTTCAAACGCGCACGGGTCCAGTGTCGTTCATCGTCAGTCTGACTGATGGACGCGTATGGAGACGTCACGCGGATCATATACGTGCCCGCATTCCGGAGGAGAATGTCGGCATGACATTACCGCCACCACCAGGTGTCGGGATTGTTCTACCTCTAGAAGGTATTAAACTGGCAACATCGCCGGTAGTGAAATCGCCAACCCGTGAGACGGTAATTACGTCGTGTACTTCACCAAAAGTGCCTCCACCAACAGAGCGAGAGATGGCACCTGAACTTCGCAGGTCCGCACGTTTGTCCAAACCCCCGATCCGATTGGATTTATAACCCACTGTTGGTTTTATGGGTGTACGCCGAACGCTGCCCTGTGACGTTTGTTATTTCTGATGCCTTAACTAAAATAGCAATTGCGGACACTTGTGTTGATTAGACTTGTTTTGCGATTAATGACATTTTACAGTTTAGGAAGAAAAAAACTACGCGTGGCGGAATGTGGTGTCTTTCAGATCCTAAGACTCGATCCGTCTTTTCTGTTTACCCCGTGTTTTAGAGACAGAAAACCCCTGTAGTTTAGTTGCTGTTTGTACTGGCGTGGTGCAGCCATGATGTCAATTGCGACATAATAAATTTGGTCTTTCTCACACAATTATAGTGTTAATGTCAATGGCGACATAATAGATACACTTTTATCAGATAATACTACACTATAACAGTTATTCAACATTAAACTTGTATTAAAACTTGTCACACAAAACATAAACATAAATAAAATGTTTGCAGTGGATTATGTTTATCCTCAACCAGGATAGACATGCTGAGTGTTACTATCTAGCGGATAACATTTAAAAGGCGGCTTCAGAACCAGACTCTCTTCCCGGCGAAGTCGCGCAGCCGGGTGAGAGTCTGCTACGCGAGACTAATAAGTATCCTGGAAAATGCACATAACGCAGGGGTGGATCCAGAAAGCGAGTCTGGGGGGGGGGCACAAAAACTTCCACTGGCGGCCGAATCAAATGCTGTAGACAAATTGTGTTGCTGCCGCGCCGCCATAACTTCAGTAGCTCCGCAGTCTCGACTCAACTGGTGACATCGGAAGACGGGCAATGCTGTCGACAAAGTTTCGCCGCCGGTCTTTCAAACGGTCTACGACCACGTGGACACATTCAAACCGAATCTCGCCCGGCTGCGTGACTTCGCCGGGAAACAGAATCTGGCCAAGATCACGCGTTATGAATGCACGCATCTAGTACCGCTCCTACGGTGCTCCCATCTCGCGGCGCCTGGATAATCTAGGTTAGTGCAACTCGAGAATCCACATTGCGTACGCTGTCAGCAGCGAATGTTTTGGGCGAGCAGCCAATAGCACACCGCAGGCGAGTTATTTTTAGCGCGACGGCCGCGGTCAAGGTCGCGAAGCTTAATTACGCCAACCGGAAGTCAGACAAGCGGCTCGTATGTGGCTGGCATTTAACGAGTAGCTTTCTAAATTGTTGTAATAGTAATTTCATTTAACACAATGGTGTACACGAAGCATTGCTGTTACGGGACATGCAATAGTGACAGCCGGTATGCTGACAGACCGGACATGCAAGGAGTTTTCTTCGTGAATTTCCCTAAACCAAAAACGCAACGCGATAAATTAATTCGACATTGTCGTTGTGGACGGCCGAAAGAACAATTCAACGTCGACCTTGTCAAGTAAATACATTCATATGCAGTAAGCATTTTTTTGGTGGAAAGGGACCAACTACCGATCATCCAGATCAAATTCCAGCTACAACTTGCTCCCAAAAAGTTAATACGGCACTGTACATAGAACAGTTTGGACTTCGTGCTGCACCTACACACACTGTCACTGTTGCAAGCTGGGCGACTAAGCCTAAGGTCAAACCTATGGCTGTGGGCATAGCCATGTCATATATTTTAACATACAAATTATTTAACTAATACCACTGGTGGAATTCGTGTGTGATCTAGCAATATCCTACACTACAGTAGTACAGGGCCTACTTGGTCCTGTGGCTAGGCTAACAGCAGCTTAACATTTTAGAAGTGGATTGAAACTACCAAAGAAAACATGTTTCACCCACACTGTCTTACCGTATTTTTCTAATAAAAAACAAGGCCTGCCCTAATGGATTGTGTCAGTTATTAATATTTTATGTTCTTAACTAAATTAGCAAATTTTGTATGTAAAAACATTGCTATCTTTACATATATCAGTGATCATAATGTCGGTTACACTGACAGGTTAAGAAATTCACGCGGTCACCAAGAAAACCCCCAACAATTCGTATAGTTCGTGATACTACCCCAACAACGAGAAAAAGACTTGATGATAAGCTGGAAGAGATGGTTGCTGCTGAAACACTGCTCACTTTGACTTCTGCTGAGATAACATAAGAGTTCTCAAAGGTACAAGCGTCAACAAGTCATTACCAATTATAATGTTTCCAGTTTCAGTTCTGAATGTATATTTATTTACTAATGACACAGCTTGCGCATTTATACTTTTTATATTTCAGAGCAATGCCGTGGGTACACAGACTGATCTGTTTGCACGTCAAGTCGACATGACAGATGCTGGTTGTCAGACAGTTAACGATAAGAGTGGGCTTCAGACCAACGTAAAAACCATGATACTACGAAATGAACTGAATACTGTATGTACACCATCTCCAACAGTAGGCAGTCAAAGAGCGGATGCCTTGTAGTGACAGCTTGCATCTCGTCCTGCACCACTCACTGGAGACAGTGACGCTGTCACATTGTAGCAAGTTGACTACAGTGATGCCTCAACTGTAGCTTTGAAGTGCACTGTGTCATCTGTTACTTTCACCTTTACACCTTTCACATTCCCTGACTTCACATATTGTTCCCCGCGCCTGAGAGGTTTCTTCTTCACAATCCCTGACTTCACATATTGTTTCCCGCGCCTGGGAGGATTCTCTGTCACAATCCCTGACTTCACATATTGTTTCCCGCGCCTGGGAGGTTTCTCTGTCACAACACAGTTGTCATCCTCATCATCACCATCTTTACCACTTTCATGAAACATGCTGGATAATTTTGCCATCGATTCAGTTCAACTAACCAGAGGTAAACATTGAAGAGTTATGGTACTATCGGTTAGGCACCCGACAAAGAAGTCCTTCCATCCGAAGATGGGAACACGGCTGGCTTACCGGTATGGTCTGTGTCCATCAACAGCTCTTTCAACTTCTGTTCACACCACTTTCCGTGGTCAACTTTGACCTCAATGTCATCCTGCCGCCTAGCTGCAAAACAGTATTTGCATCTGAAAAGAGAATTGACACGTATATAAAATATTATGTAATTCATTAGGTCACCAATGCATACTGTGTATGATAATTAAACTCTTTCACTGTTATTGTACGTTTTAATACAATTTTATTATACAAATCGTTTTGCAATATTTACTTGAAACAGTTGGCTAGTGTTGACAAAAGTAGTTGGTAGGCTTTCCACGGGCCTTATCATATACCCCTCCCCACCGCTAGTAGGATTTCTGTGAAATTATTAAAATTATTCATGGCTTTGAAGGTCTACCATTTTTATTTTATAAACTTTTGAAGCATACTATTATAGTGGGATGTGGCTGGGTTAGTGCTCATTGCAACAGGATGTAATCAATCTCCTGTTACAAAAGGGTGTCATATAAGTCTTGCCCTACACATGACTATATCATACTATAATATATATTCTATATGTTGCCATTTTTTAGCCATATTAATATTAATCACAATGCAGAGTATTGGGCCCAGCACACATTTCGGCCCCATTGAAACTACCATCTCCCGTTATTAGGCGGTAAATTTCCCACCTATTTTTTATATTATAACAATTTTATAATAACTACCATCGATAGTAACATCATGACAGTAGTGATGAAGTCGGCCCCAACACCGGTCATGACCCCAGATCAAAGGTTTTTGCGTTTTTTATAAGTAGAATTCCTACGTTTTTTACTAGTAATGTTTTAGTAAACGTCAAAGTGATTGATGGGATTCCTTAGAAAGAGGGTGTCGCCCTCTAGTGACTAATAAGGTACTAAATAGGTAAATAAATAGGGTAAATAATTAATTAAGTACTAATTAGTAACAAATGAGTAGTGCATTCACTAGAGGGTAGCACTAGCAACAACTAAAAGGTTATGTAATGGTTATGCGGTGGTGTGGAGTCACGTGCGCTTCAAATTATATAATGGTGTGCTGACATCTAGTGACTAAAAAAGAAAGCATGTCCCCCTAGTGACTGAAAAACGTCGATGGTGGTGCATATAGGCGATCGTAACGTTGTCGGCGCACAAGTTGTCGCTATGGACGGAAAGTGGAAGCACCCTTTTACGTGTATAGTGTCCGGCCCTACGGGGTGCGGGAAGACTACTTTCGTTGTACGCCTGTTAAAGTTTGCTTCGTGTATGATTTCGCCGCCACCGGAGAAAATTCTGTGGTGTTACGGCCAGTGGCAGACCGCTTACGACTCTATGGCCGGCGTAGAATTTGTAGACGGTTTGCCGGATCCGTCGCTTCTGGACACCAAAACCAGGACGCTTCTAGAGCTCGTTGACCTTATGTCGGAGACCAATAGTAGCGTCACGACTTTGTTTACTAAAAAATGTCACCACTGCAACGCGTCCGTCGTACAGCTTTTGCAGAATCTCTTTCCGAAAGGGAAAGAAAATCGCACAATCAGCTTAAACGCGCAGTATATGGTCCTCTTCAAGAGTCCCCGGGCGCTGGACAAGTAGGTCACCTGGCGAAACAGATGTACCCGGGTAGTATCAACTACATGGTGGAGGCGTACAAAGATGCCACGTCGGCCGCCTACGGTTACCTCCTGGTGGATCTGAAACAGGAAACGCCGGAAACCATGCGCCTGCGTACGGAAATTTTTCCCGACCACCCCATTCAGTACGTCTATGTGCCGACGAGACTATAAAAAAGGCGGGGCGCGCCGCGGCCGCCGTCATTCGACAGGATGACAGATCGCGTGAAGAGGCACATCCTTGCCCTGCAGCTGTTGCGTCGCTACCATGGGAATACGAATCTGAGAAAGGCGGTAATCACCCACGCGGACGCCGACCTCATCTGCAGTCTGGCCGACTGCGCGTATAACATTCTGCGAGGGAACGTGAAATTGACGCCTAACAACCGAAAAGTGCTGATAAAGTACAGGAACAATTTGCGCAAGTTAGCGTCGAAAAAAGTACCCATCAAACGGAAGAGGGCCGTCCTGCAGACGGGTTCGGGCGCGTTTCTGACGGCGCTGCTGGCGCCGTTGGCGAGCACCTTTCTGCCCCTCCTCAGGCAGGCTTTCGGTTGATGCAGCACGCGAAGAAGATGGCGCTGGTAGACCCCCGGTTGGTGGAGCGTCTACTTCCGTTACTATCGCAACCGACCACGACCACGTCGCGTGTGATGAGTAGCCTGGACAGCGATATGAAAGCCGTTCTCGAGCGTGCAGATTTATCCGAAGGCGAAAAGGTGGCGGCGTACAATCAACTGCTGAGTCGTTACAACGCCATGGAGGCGTCTCGCGCGCAGCAGCCGATGCGCGTGTCCGTAGTGAAGAACGAGTCGTCGTCGTCCGATCAGCCGCCGCCGCCGCCGCCTACGTCCGATCAATTACCGGGGGAGACGGAGAGCGAGGTCGTGAAGAGCGTACCGAAAGTGCTGAAAGAAAAGGCCCGCCTCCTGTTGACGCGACTGAAAGCCGACCCGCTGATTCGCTGGCGGCGGAGGGTGTCAAAAAAACAAAAGCAAGCCGAAACTGCGAGCGGGGGATCGCATACGCATCAGCAAGGCGAAGGGCCTCTTCAAGAAGGGGTACATGGCTAACTGGAGCGAAGAGCTCTTTACCGTCGTAGATTTGCACCCGACCGATCCTCCTGTTTACTGACTGATGGATGATGCAGGCACGATACTGGACGGCACGTTCTACGAGCCGGAGCTACAAAAAGTGATAGTTGCGAAGGACAAACTATATCGGGTGGAAGCCGTTCTACAGAGACGTCGTCGACGACGCGGTAAGGGCGAAGAGGTGCTCGTCAAATGGTTCGGCTATCCGGCCTCGTTCAATAGCTGGATCAACGCCAAGGAACTCGTGGACTATAAGGGCTGATGGCGACGCGTTGTTGGACGGAATACGCAGAGCGCTGGAGACTTTCTTCCTACATCCGGCGCCGCTACCGTTGTCGCTGCGACCGATGCTATCGACGTCGACCGCAACGTCGGCGAACTCGCTCTATGATTTATCTGCGTGACCTATAAGGGATGACGACGCGTTGGATGCGCCACGCGTTGGATGCGACTGCACGAGGCGGGACTGTGCAACGGCTTTTCGTTTTTTATAAGGGGACCGTGCTGTATTAGTAGACTGCAGGGGAGAAGATTGCCGCGCCACCACCACCACCGTCGCCCCCACGCCCGTCGACGAACTCGCTCTATGGTGTGCCTGCGCGATAAAGGAACGACGCCGTAGCGTCGGACGGCAGTAGCGCGATGTGTACGGACGAGACGACAGCAGCAGCAGCAGTAGCAGCCAATGCAGAAGCCGGCCACCGCCGTCGACTCAAGCGCATTTGTCGGTACACCCGCCGACGACTCATGCGTCTCTGTGGGTGCGCCCGATGCCGTCGACGCCGCCTCCGTCACGAGCGTTCCTTGGCGTCTCTGCGGCAACGAATGCCCTAAGGCCGAGATCGTCTTCCTGTGCCAGATCGTCGTCCTGTACACGGTGATCGTCGTCAGTATATACAATCTAACGCGCGGCACGGGCGACTCCAACCTGTGGACGGCGCTGCTGAGTAGTTGCCTCGGCTACCTACTGCCGAGTCCGTCTATGAGACGCGATGGCGTCGTCTGACTTTTACGTGACGTTGCCGAGCAACGCGTCTATGAAGGCGCACCCCGAAAACACGTTGACGCACTACACGACGAATCTGCCGCAGCGCGTCGACCTGTCGGGGCAGTGGGAATGCGGGCTGGTGTCGCTACAGTACACGCATAGCTGGTACAATGTGAGGCCGGCGGACTCCTACTTCTTCGTGGCGTGCGAGACGGGGAGGTGGGCGTTTTCACCACCGAGTCCGGGGGAAAAATTGCCCGGCAGGGCAACATTCCGCACGGCTTTTACAACAACGCCAAAAAGCTGATGCGCAAAATCAACGAGGCGTTGACGAAACTGAGCACCGACACGGTCAAGGCGCGAATAGTGTACAGCGCCATCACTAATCGGATGACGTTGCTTCTATCGCCGGGCGTCGAAATTAACATGCCGCGGGACGGGCGCCTGAAACAGATACTAGGCTTCGAGTCGAACTATATCGCGAGTTACGGGTCGCCCGCGGACGGCGGCTCCCTGCCCCCGTGGTACCTGTTTGTGTTCGAGGCGAGCCACCCGGTGGACCTGAACGGCGGCGTCGACACCCTGTTCGTGTACACGGACATCGTGGAGTCGCGCATCGTCGGCGACGTATTTGCCCCCCTCATCCGATCCGTCCCCGTCTACGGTTCGAACGGCAGCATCGTATCGAACATCTTCGACCGCGTCCAATACGCGCCGCTCCTGCGGCGCTAATTCGATTAGATCGAGATAGATATAAGAGACGATCTCGGTCAGTCGATACCATTTGAGAACGGAAAAGTCGTGACGACGCTTCACGTCAGACGCCGCAAGTCGAAACTGTTCTGACGATGACGCGAAACGTGTACGAGGACTACTACACGCGGCAGGTCGGCGGTGGCCTGCCGGTGTTCGTAGGCGCCCGATCGCAGCGGGGGCACGGACTGGGTATTCTCTTCGGCAGCCTGTTTCGAAGCGCCATGCCGCTAATCAAGAGAGGGGCCGTGGCGCTGGGCAAGCGCACGCTCAAGACGGGCGTGCGCGTGGCGCAGGACGTCGTCACCGGCGGCAATCTGAAACAGGTTGTAAAGAGGCGCTCGAAGGAGGCGGGCGCCGACCTTCTCGACGGGCTGTTGAATAGGCCCCCGCCGCCGAAAAAGCGACGACGACGCATAAAGCCGCCCGGCAAGCCGGCGACGGCCAGCAAGAAGAAGCGCCGTCGAAAGAGGCCGAGCGACGACCTATTTCCCGCGCAGTAGGATGGCGTTCGTGCATCGGTAGTCGTAAAGAGCTTTACCTAGGCGCCCTTCTCGTCGGGGGCCGCTGAATGCCCTCCCGCGGCCGCCTACGAAATAACCGACGATACATCAAGCCGACCGGCAAGACGGCGACGGACAGCAAGTGGAGGCGCCGTCGAACGAAGCAGACGTAGGATGGCGTTCGTGCATCGGCAGTCGTGCGAGGGCGTAAAGTCCGAACTGGACCTGTTCAGCGTTCCGACGACGCAGACGAGCATCGAGAGCGGTCAGTGGATCGATCACCAGCCGCTGACGGCCCTCGACGCTGGCGGCCCTATCGAGTTTCTCATTCCGGGCTCCGGAGACGACTATCTGGACCTGTCGTCCGTTAGACTGTACGTGCGCGCCAAGGTGGTGAAGGGGGACGGTACCGCTCTCGCGAACGACAGCGTCGTGGCGCCCGTCAACAATTTCCTGCATTCGATGTTCAGTCAGGTCGACGTGACGCTGAACGGCACGCTCGTGACGCCGTCGTCGAATACGTACCCGTTTCGGGCCTACATCGAGACTCTGCTCAGTTACGGGCCCGACGCCAAAAAGTCGCAGCTCGAGGCCGACCTGTGGTGCAAGGACACCGCCGGGCGCATGGAGGCGACCAACAACAACAACGGCGGGTACGCGCATCGGCACGATTTCATACACGATAGCCGCGAGTTCGACATGATAGGACGCCTGCACGTCGACGTGCTCATGCAAAACCGGTGCCTGTTGAACGGCGTCGACCTGAAGATGCGACTGGTGCGAAGCAAGGACACCTTCGTGCTCATGGGCGACGTCGTCGATCCGGGTTCAAGATCGTTCTGCTGGAGGCCTAACTGCAGGCGCGCAAGGTCAAGTTGAACCCGGTCGTCCAGCTCGGCCACATCAAGGCGCTGACGCACGGGACGGCCAAATATCCGATGCGCCACGTCGACTGCAAGGTGTTCTCGATACCGCAGGGTACGATGTCGCACACGCACGAGAACGTCTATCTGTGCACGCTCCCGAGACGCGTGTTCATGTGCCTGATGGACAACGACGCCTACAACGGGGCCTACGATTAAAACCCGTTCAACGCGAAGCACAACGACATAAACTTCTTCGCCCTCTTCGTCGACGGACGCCAGGTGCCGAGCAAGCCGCTGCAGCCGGACTTCGCGCATAGGCGCTACATCCGAAGCTATATGAACCTGTTCGCCGCGACGGGGAAGGCGTACGAGGACGAGGGATTCGACGTGACGCGCGGCGAGTTCGGCAGCAGCTACACCATATTTGGCTTCGACCTGTCGCCCGACAGCTGCGACGGCGAACACTTCAACGTCGTGCGTACGGGGAACCTGCGCGACGAGATCCACTTCGCGCTCGCGCTCGCCCGGACGGTGAACGTCGTCGTGTACGGGGAGTTCGAGACGGTGCTCGAAGTCGACAAGAACCGGAACGTCGTATACGACTTCTGAGATGGACACGTTTCAGCTGATACGTCGCCTGGCGATCGACGCGTACACTAAAAACATCGTCGTAGGCGTCGTGCCCAAATACAAGCTGCCGGGGCGGCGGCTCACCGCCTACCCGACGGCGTTCGTGTGCAACACCGACGACGGCGACGAACCGGGAGAGCACTGGGTGGCCGTCTACGTAGACGCCGACCGGCGAGGCGAGTACTTCGATTCGTACGGCCGTCCGCCGCTGCACGCCGACTTCCGCGACTTCCTGAAAAACAACTGCGATTCGTGGACGTACAACGACAAGGGACTGCAGAGCGGCGTATCTAACGTGTGCGGACAATATTGCGTCACCTACCTGCTCTTACGATGCCGCGGAATACCGCTAAGCAGCTTCCAGTACCTGTTCGGCCCCGATAGGGTGGACAACGACTGTCTCGTATTCGACTGGCAAAAGCCTCATTGAACGCTGCCTATTATCGCGTGTTATTATTATTATTATTAGACGACCGCGAATCCGAACCGACTTTGTTGGACCCGCCGGTCGCGGGCTCCTCGCCGCGCTAGGCAGGCAAGACCGAAGTAGTGAGGTTGTATTGTAGCGCTATCTGCTCTTATTGCGGTCCCTACCCCTAGGGGTCCCTAGGTAGGTCCCTAACCCTAGGGGTAGGGAGGGAGGGAGGGAGGTCCCTCGTTATACGAGTATCGGCGCCGTGGTGACGCCGTGTCGCGCACCCGACGTTTGGCGTAGAAGTAGCTCAACGCCGCGCGCTCCTGAATGTACGTCAGCACGGACGACTCCTTCACTTAGAAGCCGCGGTTCCGGCCGCCGGCGCTCCGTTGGCTGCGCAGCACGTCGAGGAAGGCGTCCTTGTCGACGTCGTTCTGACGCTTGCTCAGCCCCTTCGTACTGTACTTGTCGCCGTCGTCGCCGCCGAAACAATTATACGTCTTGCTGCAGAGCGCGACGATCCCGCGGCCGGACCATTCCTCTTTGAAGAGGCCCGGCGTTCGCTTGTCGTACTGGTGCCGACGCGCACAATACTCGTCGGGCGCGTCTCACGCTCGGCCGGCTAGCCGGCACCGCAAGTACGCCTCCGCGTGCGCGTCGCAGTGTTCCGACGGGAACCACTCGCCGCGGTGTCGAAAGTAGTGTTCGCGCTTGGCCGTCGCCACGAGCTCGTCGAGTCGGTGCCCCGCGAGGCTCAAATACGCCGAGTCCGTGTCCATTGCGCAGTACTGGAACAGGGGGCGCGGAATGTAGGCGGTGATAAAATCGTAATAAAACTCCAGCATGCGCAGTTTGGCGTACTGATAAACGAAGTAGCCGATCTGGACGGGCAGCGCGTATCGGACGGTTCGCTTGTTCAGCGCCACTTCGTAGAGGCCGTCGGGGACGACGACGTCGAGCTGACGGAAGCGACGATTATTGATCAGCGTCGAGGCGCCGGCGGCCGTGCAGAACTTGATGTCGCGGTGCAGGTCGACGCCCGTGATCTTTTTCCCGTAGGAACTGTTGCCGCGCAGTTTAAACGTTTCGGCGATGATGGCCTTGTAGGGATCGTCGTCGCCCGCGCGTCGCGCGGCGGAGACCGTGTCGCCGAAGCTGCGAAAGCACGCGACCGGCTCGTACTCGACGATCTGGTAGACGCGCTCGACGACGAGGCCGTGCCGCAGATACCACCGCAGTAGCGGCGTCGCGAGCAGAATCTTGACGCCGAAGAAGCTCCCCACGAGCGTGCGCTGAGGCCGTACGAGGAGGTCGTGCGTTTCGGCGTAGCGACGCATGAACGGGCTGAGATCGTCGCGCGCGATGTAGGCGTTCTTGAAGATCGGCTGCATCTCGGCGAAGGCGTCGCGCAGCGACACCGGAACGGCGATGTCGCACTCGACGAGGCCGAACAGCGTGCCGTCGAGAACGGCCTTCAGGATCATCGGCCGCGTCACGGCGCCGCCGGCGGCGGTCCAGCTCCGCGGCGTCGGCGGCGGTCTCGTCGCGCGCCACTGACACTCCCACATCTCGACGACGGCGAGGAAGCGGCGAAGGTAGGCCGTGACGGTGGCCGTCGACTTACCGTTCACCGCGTTCGCCTCCCTCCCCGTGCACGGACAGCCGTGGAAGAAGCACCCTTGGAACTGGTACGCCGTCCGCGTCGCGCCACACCAGCCGTCGACCCGGTACTTGCCGACGAGCTTCTCGCGCCCGTTGAGCTGGCGACGTATGTGCGCCCCCGTCCGCGCCGCCTCCCACGTCAGCCACTCGACGGCGAAGCGGCCGTAGCGGTGTACGCGCTCCGGTCGAAAGGCGTTGTCCGCGCGCCGGCGCGTGTACCACCCCGTCGGCATCTCCTGCGTGATCGCCCATAGGTAGAGGCCGTTTGCGTCGAAGCCGACAATAGAGCGGCAGGGGCGCGCTGACTCACCGTACTCCTCGCGCCGAAGGGCGGTTACGCCGGCCTCGTGATAGCGCGCGAAAATGATCGAGGGGCCGCCGACGATCTGCGACTGTAGGAGCCGGTGCAGGTCCTTGTTCGATTCGTTGAAGAGCGTGAAGTGGAGCGACGACGGCAGTTCGTTGAACAGGTACAGCAGCGTCAGGCCCGGCACGCTGATGGCGTCCTTGAACATGTCGATGCGGCGCTGCCGATAAAAGGCGAACTGCTTGTCGACGGCTTCCAGGAACGGCACCACGTCCCTATTCTTATACAACACGAGGTAGTCCCGCAGCGTCGTCATCCCCTCGTCGCGCCATACCTGCGCGCAACCCTCGTATTCGGCGGCGGAGATGCCTTCGCGCTTCAGGCGGCTGTAGAAGGCCTCGCGCGGCGGCGGCCGGGTCTCGTCCAGTTTTCGCAGGTCGTCGAGATAGTCGTAGGGGAAGTGCCCCTTCGTCGCCTCGCAGCCGTAGGCCTTCATAAACCGGGCGTAGCTGACGCCGGGGGCCAGGTAGTTGGTGATGTCCAGGAACTTGAGCGTCGCCGTCGTCAGGCACATGAAGTTGTTCTGACGCTTGATCGTGAACGCCGACGAGATGCTCTGCGCCTCGTCGGTCATGAACAGAGGCGTCAGATATTTCTTAACGACGTTCAAGTCGTACTTCCCCGAATTGAAGCCGAGGACGGGGAGGCGGCGCAGGTGCTGTCACAGACGGTCGCCGAGCACCGTGTACGGGCTCTTATCGCGCGCCGCCTCCGCCACCGTCGCGTGCGCCCGCCATTCGGCGTCGAGCGCCTCGAAGGTCGCGTCGAACGACGGCCGCAGAGCCGCGCACACCGCCTCGCTCATGGCCTCCAAGGCGTCGATCAGGCGCTTCGCGAGCTCGCCCGAATCGCCGGACGTAACGAAGCAGCGCGCCGTCTCGTGCCCGGGGACGTTCGAGGCGACGCTCACGCTGAGTAGCTCGTGTCGCGCGATCCACCGGCATTTGGCGCTGTCCGCCGGCAGATCGTGATCGTCGAAGTAGCACTCAAAATCGTACGTCGCCCTGTACGGATAGAAGTGCAGGCGTTCGTCCACGTAGACGCCCTCGTCCTCCAGCTGCTGAAACACGGACGGCGTCGGGTGGTAGACGCCGCCGGGAAAGACGTGGCGAACGCCACCTTCGCACGTCGCCTCGTGACGCCCCAGGAGATAGGCGGTGCACCACAGCGAATCGCCGCACTTGCCGCATCGATACGAACGACAGAACAGCGACACGTCGGCTATGAAGGAATAGTGCGTCTCGAACAGATTGAAGCTCATGGTGGTCGGGTAGCGATGGAGGGAGTGGCGGATCACTTCGGCGGTGGCGTCCTCCGCCGACAGCCTATACACGGTCACATTCGTTTCGAAGACCGCCTCCACCCGGCCGAGTTCGTTCAGCGGGACGCCGGCGAACGCGTAGTAGGGTTGGCCGCCGTAGTCGGCGTAGACCCTTAAGGCGGCGGCCGTCAAATCGTCAGCGCGAAAGTCGGCGCCCCGATGCAGCGCCAGACAGCGGAAGAGGCACAGGTTGTCGTCGTACGGACGGCTGTGGCGATCGTTCATTAGGCTGACGAGTCCCGCGTTGCGGCGCAGATAGGAGGGGAGGCGCTGCTGACGTGCGCACCCGATAGGATGGTGGATGATGGTGTTGAGGAAGTACGTAACGTTCATTACCAACTCGGCGATCCACCCCGATTCGGGTCGTTGCGCGATCACGTACTGCAGAACGTCGGGCTGCTGGGTGGCGTCGAGGAAGCGTTGGAACGACGCGGCGTCGGAAACGAGGACTGGCGACTCGAGATAGCGTCCGCAACAGTTACACGAAGAATGGTAGTAACGTAGCTGCCTCGTCTCCCTGTGCCGCAGGATAAACCCGTACGATAAGTTTATTTTAAAGGCCCGAGTCTGCGCCTCGAACATCAGTCGTAGTTGGGCTTCGTGCGCGGCCGTATCCCCGTGACCGGATAAATGGAAATTATACCTAGATTGAACGGATCCGCGCGCCACAGACGTACGGATACTCGCCCAGTAGTCGCGCACGACACTCTGTAGGTCGTAGTCGACGATGTCGTCATCGCGACATAAATGGTGCACCCTATCGGCGTGCCCGTCGAACGATCGATTGCATTTTGGACACACCTCATCGGCGACGCCGCAAGTTCGCAGATGCCGCAACATACTACCGCGCTGCTCGAACGATCGATCACATTTCGGGCATATGAACACAAATTCGACAAATGAAAAAGAAGGATTAACGATCGATCGCATTTCGGACACACGTGCATCGTCGGTCTAGGCGCGCGCTCGGAACGCTATTAACTACGACGAAGCGCGCCGACACCACTTATAAGGCCGCCGTCGCGCCTCACGCACGCTAGGGGGAAATTTTTCTACACGGCGGCGGCTTTCTCGCATCCCTGACCGGCAGGTGGCGGCACTGTTGGCCCGTCGTCCGTGGACCGCCGAGGTGGCGACAAAGTTTTTTTTGTTTTCGTGGCCGACAGGGGAGCAACGATCACCGTGTACAGGACGACGATCAGGCACAGGAAGACGATCTTGGCCTTAGGGCATTCCTTGCCGCAGAGACGCCAAGGAACGCTCGTGACGGAGGCGGCGTCGACGGCATCGGGCGCACCCACAGAGACGCATGAGTCGTCGGCGGGTGTACCGACAAATGCGCTTGAGTCGACGGCGGTGGCCGGCTTTTCCATTGGCTGCTACTGCTGCTGCTGCTGTCGTCTCGTCCGTACACATCGCGCTACTGCCGTCCGACGCTACGGCGTCGTTCCTTTATCGCGCAGGCACACCATAGAGCGAGTTCGTCAACGGGCGTGGGGGCGACGGTGGTGGTGGTGGTGGTGGCGCGGCCCTCTTCTCCTCTGCAGTCTACTAATACAGCACGGTCCCCTTATAAAAAACGAAAAGCCGTTGCACAGTCCCGCCTCGTGCAGTCGCCAGCACCCCGCGTGGCGCATCCAACGCGTCGTCATCCCTTATAGGTCACGCAGATAAATCATACAGCGAGTTCGCCGACGTTGCGGTCGACGTCGATAGCATCGGTCGCAGCGACAACGGTAGCGGCGCCGGATGTAGGAAGAAAGTCTCCAGCGCTCTGCGTATTCCGTCCAACAACGCGTCGCCATCAGCCTTTACAGTCCACGAGTTCCTTGGCGTTGATCCAGCTATTGAACGAGGACGGATAGCCGAACAATTTGACGAGCACCTTTTCGCCCTTATCGCGTCGTCGACGACGTCTCTGTAGAACGGCTTCCACCCGATATAGTTTGTCCTTCGCAACGATCACTTTTTGTAGCTCCGGCTCGTAGAAGGTGCCGTCCAGTATCGTGCCGGCGTCGTCCATCAGTCGTTAAACAGGAGGATCGGTCGGGTGAAAATCTACGACGGTGAAGAGCTCTTCGCTCCAGTTAGCCATGTACCCCTTCTTGAAGAGGCCATTCGCCTTGCTGATGCGTACGCGATCCCCCGCTCGCAGTTTCGGCTTGCTTTTGTTTTTTTGACACCCTCCGCCGCCGTACAGACGCTGCCACACGCTCTCCTGATTCGACGCGTCGACGCTCGCCGGCGTCTTACCGATGCTTCGATGGTAGGCGTTGTTGTACGACCGCACGAAGTCCTGCAACGGCTCCACGAACCTCAGCGTCTGATGATTCTTGAAGTACCTCCACATGCGCGTCTTCAGGGTACGATTGAATCGCTCCACGACGCTCGCCTTCGTCTCCTCGTTGTGCGTCACGAAATGGTGGACGCCGCGCGCCTTCAAAAGCGTCTGAACGGGCCTGTTGAGAAACTCCGTCCCCTTGTCGGTCTGCAGGACGTGCGGCGGCGACGACAGCAGCCCCTCGAAGGCCGCGACGAGCGCCGGACCGGATTTGCGCTTCAACGGAACGCACCACGCCCGCTTCGAGAAGACGTCGATGACCGTCAATAGGAACGCTATGCCGTCGTTGTGCTTTTTCAGTTTAGCCACGCCGACGAGATCGGCTTGCCACTGCTGGTTTCGACCGCCCACGATAACGCGACGTCGCTTAAATCGGCGCCTAACCGGCTTGTGAAGCGTATAGACGTCCTGCTCCGCCAGCCACCGCCCGACGATCGGCTTGGGCACCGCGGACGCCCGGTGCAACGCGTCGACGCCGCCATAACTACCTGCCCGTTTCGGGTCGAAGTAGGCGCGCTTCAGTCGGCCGTCGCGTTGTTGGCGTTTTCGTTGCGCACCACGAGTCCGCCGGGGCACCACCGCCATGGATCGTGCGGCGCCGACGACGACGACGATACGGCGAACAAGAGGGCGGCGACGATGACCGCCGCAATTACGACGCCTACGACGACGACGAGTACTGATGTTCGGGCGGGGGGCATCCTCTACGGGGGCGCTAAAAGCTGGACCACGGCATACGCTCGACGGACCGAGTGCGCCCCTTTCGCTTCTGCGCGCGCTCTATATACACCCGACGCTGGGGGTTGCCGACGAACTCCATAGGAACGTTCAGCCGCCTTATATGATCGCCGAACACTTCCCAGGCAACCGGCGCGGGGGACCTCTTCCTCGTTCGCATGAGATCGTTCACGAGATCTACCATATTGCTTCCGGCGATAGGCGTACCGTCGTACACGAGCTCCGCTCGATCGTTCCAGCGAATCAGCGGGTCGGCTTTCAGTCGCGTCAACAGGAGGCGGGCCTTTTCTTTCAGCACTTTCGGTACGCTCTTCACGACCTCGCTCTCCATCTCCCCCGGTAATTGATCGGACGTAGGCGGCGGCGGCGGCTGATCGGACGACGACGACTCGTTCTTCACTACGGACACGCGCATCGGCTGCTGCGCGCGAGACGCCTCCATGGCGTTGTAACGACTCAGCAGTTGATTGTACGCCGCCACCTTTTCGCCTTCGGATAAATCTGCACGCTCGAGAACGGCTTTCATATTGCTGTCCAGGCTACTCATCACACGCGACGTGGTCGTGGTCGGTTGCGATAGTAACGAAAGTAGACGCTCCACCAACCGGGGGTCTACCAGCGCCATCTTCTTCGCGTGCTGCATCAACCGAAAGCCTGCCTGAGGAGAGGCAGAAAGGTACTCGCCAACGGCGCCAGCAGTGCCGTCAGAAACGCGCCCGAACCCGTCTGCAGGACGGCCCTCTTCCGTTTGATGGGTACTTTTTTCGACGCTAACTTGCGCAAATTGTTCCTGTACTTTATCAGCACTTTTCGGTTGTTAGGCGTCAATTTCACCTTCCCTCGCAGAATGTTATACGCGCAGTCGGCCAGACTGCAGATGAGGTCGGCGTCCGCGTGGGTGATTACCGCCTTTCTCAGATTCGTATTCCCCTGGTAGCGACGCAACAGCTGCAGGGCAAGGATGTGCCTCTTCACGCGATCTGTCATCCTGTCGAATGACGGCGGCCGCGGCGCGCCCCGCCTTTTTTATAGTCTCGTCGGCACATAGACGTACTGAATGGGGTCGTCGTGAAAAATTTCCGTACGCAGGCGCATGGTTTCCGGCGTTTCCTGTTTCAGATCCACCAGGAGGTAACCGTAGGCGGCCGACGTGGCATCTTTGTACGCCTCCACCATGTAGTTGATACTACCCGGGTACATCTGTTTCGCCAGGTGACCTACTTGTCCAGAGTCCCGGGGACTCTTGAAGAGGACCATATACTGCGCGTTTAAGCTGATTGTGCGATTTTCTTTCCCTTTCGGAAAGAGATTCTGCAAAAGCTGTACGACGGACGCGTTGCTGTGGTGACTTTTTTTAGTAAACAAAGTCGTGACGCTACTATTGATCTCCGACATAAGGTCATCGAGCACTAGAAGCGTCCTCGTTTTGGTGTCCAGAAGCGACGGATCCGGCAAACCGTCTACAAATTCTACGCCGGCCATAGAGTCGTAAGCGGTCTGCCACTGGCCGTAACACCACAAAATTTCCTCCGGTGGCGGCGAAATCATACACGAAGCAAACTTTAACAGGCGTACAACGAAAGTAGTCTTCCCGCACCCCGTAGGGCCGGACACTGCACGTAAAAGGGTGCTTCCACTTTCCGTCCATAGCGACAACTGGTGCGCCGACAACGTTACGATCGCCTATATGCACCACCATCGACGTTTTTCTGTCACTAGGGGGACATGCTTTCTTTTTCAGTCACTAGATGTCAGCACACCATTATATAATTTGAAGCGCACGTGACTCCTCACCACCGCATAACCATTACATAACCTTTTAGTTATTGCTAGTGCTACCCTGTAGTGAATGCACTACTCATTTGTTACTAATTAGTACTTAATTAATTATTTACCCTATTTATTTACCTATTTAGTACCTTATTAGTCACTAGAGGGCGACACCCTCTTTCTAAGGAATCCCATCAATCACTTTGACGTTTACAAAAACATTACTACTAAAAAACGTAGGAATTCTACTTATAAAAAACGCAAAAGCCTTTGATCTGGGGTCATGACCGGTGTTGGGGCCGACTTCATCACTACTCATGACACACGTGGACCAGATCAAACCACACAGTTGTGAACTTGTGTACATACGGCTGCAGCAGATCCGCTCTTTTACCAGACTTCTTCAACCCTCTGCACTCTAACCACCGCTTGAGTTGTATGTTGGTGTGTTCGTCAACCTCTTTTCCTTTGAATTTACTCAACGTAATCACTTTGACTGATGCCATTAAACGCATAGTCGAACAAATACAGTGGACTCTGCTCGAGGCCTGCGTGCCTGACCATATTTGACTTCCGGTACGGGTCCGGCTAGCTCATGAATATTTATGAGATTGTGACGTAACGCTTGCGGCTCGCTATTAGCGTCGTTATCGAAATTCTTAATTCAAATAATTAATTAGGATTTAATTTTTCGGTTTATTACTTGTGTCAATATAACCAAAGTTTCCAATGCGCAGCATAAACTTATATAATTTGACTCTTATTTATCTTTTAGTTTTCTTGTTAGCCTGAGAGCCAAACATCGTTTCTTCCCGGATTCAGGGTAAACCGGGATCAGTGCCGTACAGTGAAAACCACTGTTATCTTCCAGCCGGTAGAACGGGAGCCCTACGGTGCTCCCATCTGCCGGCGCCTAGATCGGGGCTACCGGTGGAGTGGCATAATGAGAGTTGACGCCCCCCCCCTCCCCCGGATACATATTGTACATGTTTCCGTTACAAACACAAACAGGTAGGTACGCATACACACTGACAACTTTTGTTTCGGTCGCAGATCTCTGCGTATTATATTGTTCAGTTCCGTCGAAATCGGTGTGATAGTCTGCAGTTCCAAGATCCCTTCAGTTCTGATGGAGTCATATAAAATGGGGTTCACATCAGTCGAACCATAGTCGTCAAAGCAGTCGAACCATGGTGCTCAAACGCCATGAGATGTATGTCTATATACCGTATCCAACAGAAACCCACATTTGGCAATCACTTCCTTGAGACGAGTGAACCAATACCAGCTCGAACCGGTCCAGGATGTTTTATGACACAGTATGACCATAATCTTGTGCTATTTCTCAGGTAGTTAAATATGTCGTCGCACCCTTCTCTGAAAGTGTAGGCCCTACCGCCTAATGCATCGCTCTTTTTCACGTAACTTTTGACACAAGCTATCGCGAATTTCTCAAGGGTTTCAATATTGTGGGAGGATTCATGAAAATTCATGAAGGACTTCGTAGTATCTTTTGGATAAGGTTATTCTTGGCTACGAGGTCTCATACCAGACTCGTACGACAATTCTCCGTCGCTTTTTTTAAACCAAAACACAGCCAGCACCGCCTATCTACTGAACACTGAAATACATGCCAACATTATTTGTGAATTCACTCTCTACCACGTACCTGTGAGGGGTGGATTTAAAATTTGATCATTGGGGTGCAGCCACCAGTCACCCCCTTGATGGTCACCAAAATCCTCCAGAAGCACTCCCCTTCGCAACTCACCGAACACCTCCAGTTGCAACCCCATTGTGGCTCACCAAAATATCCAACTACACACCCTTGGGGTTCATAAAAACAACTGTACTCCTTGGGGACAAAACGATCGAGGGGGTACAACCCACACATATCATGGACCCCAAAATACAGCCACCTAAACCCAATACGATTGATGCTTGTTCAAGCAAAAGGGGCGCATGCACCCCCTACCGGATCCGTGTCTGTATCTAATCAATACGCCGCAAACAAATTATTACTAATATTCGCAACCACATTTATAGAGGTCTACCACAGCATAATCGCAGATTTCTGATGTGAGGTTGTCCGCTGGATGGTTAACTGTACTGTCGATTAGACGCCCTCCCCCCAGACCCGGCGCCCGGGTGCGAATGCGCTCCCCTGCCCCCGGGGAACTACGCCATTGTGTCGGTGCCAAGTTAAACTGTTAGCTCGCAAACACCTCCTACATTGTTTGTCCTATCGGCAGTTGCTAAACAAGTTTTAAGGCCAGGGAACAATTATCTACAGTAGTCCCCCCTCTTGAACTGCCCCATAGCAAACGTCATTCGCCCACAGCGACATTTTTTTCGATGCAAGTTATTTATTATCAAAATAATCACTTAAGAGCGGCTAAGCACCTCACGCGACCAGCGGCCAGCTTTTCAACCCATTAGGGCAGCGTTTCGCAAACGTTTTTAGGTGTGGGCAAACATTTGACCTGTTATCTGTTTCAGGACCTAATCATTTAATTAGGTAAGACATACCACTTCGTAGGCGCTCGTAAAGAGCACATGTTTTGTGCTAACCTGAACCACATCTAAACAACAAGTAAATCACACAACTTAAACGCATTGTAAAACAACGTGAAAAGCAATTGGCGTCACTATCTGTTCTTCTACAAACTAGGCCTAGTACTGCCTGGAGAGAGCAGAGAGATTTCAAGTCGTAAGACAATCTTCAAAAGGTGAGGAGGGTGTTCTTGGTGAGATTAGTCGTTGGGAATTCCGATGTTACTCATTCCAATTGCTGCTGATACGTAGCAAACCATTTCTGTGCGGTATCAAACAATGCTGTAAATCGGCACTTTCATAAAAGCACGAGGTTGTTTGTCACAGTGAAACATTCTTCTTTCAAACTCAAAACCTAATAATGTTGCAGTCTTGGAGATTCTCCTGCAAAACAGATTTGTTATCTTCAAATGGTTGCGACAACATCGACAACGTCAGGCTGAATGGTAAACGAACTTGCAAAGATGAAGCGAAGTGTAATTATTAAGCGTTTGTCTTCCCTAAAGCAGCATATTCAACGTGTTCAAATATCCGAAAATTAGTGTCAGAATGTATAGCTGAACTTGAAGTTCAGTATCTTCAAGCTGAGCGACCCTTCCAATTCTTAGCGCGGATCTCGCGGGCCAGCTGGAAACCGTCAGCGGGACAGGTTTTGCGAAACTCTTTTTGCATTAGGGTCACACGATACTCGGACATTTTGAGATCTTTCAACTGCACGGGCCGTCTGAGGGCTCCTGTAGGTGCCCGGGTATCCTCCTTGTCATTGGCTGGATTTTTACTTTCAAGTCAGAATAAGTTGTTGGGACACAGCGAGATTTTGTGAATGTGTGTGTGTGTGTGTGTGTGTGTGTGTGTGTGTGTGTGTGTGTGTGTGTGTGTGTGTGTGTGTGTGTGTGTGTGTGTGTGTGTGTGTGTGTGTGTGTGGTCGTTTCCCGGGGAACAAGTTCGTAGACGATCAAAAGGCAACATTTTTAAAAATGCGTTACCATTCCTTCATATAATATATGGCGACAATATCCACCAAAATCAACATCTAAAAAAAACATCTAAAAATAAGTTTTTAATTAGGAGCATCAGTAAAACCAACCATATACTTCGATGTTGAAGCAACTTTATTGGCAATATTATGTATCACATGTTCAGTATGTTACAAAATAGAAGAAACCATTATTATTACAATAAACTGGAACCAGAACATTATCAGGAAATACTTAGATTAATATTTTGCAAACAAATTATTAAATAATAACATATCAATGGTGTTTTTTCTTAAAGTAAGAACACATATTTTAGGAGGTATATAAATAGCTTGCAGGAAACTGATCTTAAACGAGTCAACATCGAAACATTTGTACATGCAATTCTTATATACCTATATGCTGTGCAACAACCAACGAACTTAAGATATTTGCAAGCAGTGCAATTCTTCGGAAACAAACAATGTGGCAATACTGTAGGTTATTTCAAATCAGAGCCGATCATTAGAAGAATAGTTGTTCATGTAAAATATATATACCCCTGTATATTAGCAGTCATTTTGGAAGCAGGTAACTTCGTAAGATTATTTGCACACATCATGTTCGCAATGGAACATCGATATATATATATATATATATACATAATATTGTATATGATATATATGCTATCATAGATAATATTATGTATATATATATACGTCTATCGTTACTATACAGTATACGTGTGTTTCTGAATAAACGCATTTTGCAATGGCTAATGTTTTAACGCATTGCAAGGCATAGCAAACATTGCCTAGTTAGGTGTAGGTGCTTCGGTACTAGTTGTTAGTCTCTACGTCGTTGGTTGAGAAACGATGGTCAGGTCTGTCAATGTTGTTGTCCGTGACGTCGATGACTTGTCAGCTGAAGTCTTATTCTGATGCAGTCCATGTCTGTAAACGAACAAAAAAGCATAAAATATGCAGTTGTGTATATTATCCAACCAGTATCCAAGTGTACAGAAACCTCCAATGTATGAAACTATCATAAATAAAACAGCTTACAGGAGACGCATGTTAGAAGATTCAACATCGGAACAATTTAAAGGGCATGTCGCCTTAATCACAAATAATATACCAATGCATAACGCAACTACCAAAGGACTTAATACATTAATATGTAGTCTCTCATATGTCGAAATAATTTACTATTTTAGAATGTATAGTTCTATGCATACAGTATTTTTGGCTCTTGTCGTTTTGCATTTTGACAAACCAAGACGCAAGAGCATGACCAAATATATATTATCAAACTGTCTACAAGAAAGACATTGCAAATATTAGCCTACACAGAGCAAACGTGGTTTTTAAAATTACATTTAACATATATTGCAGGGGTGTATATAACATTATAATGATCTGTCTTAAATCACTGACTACAATCTACTCTTACCCATTCGTTGTTCTCGGAGCGTCGGTGAAGGTGCTCCTGAGGTTGAGGTCCATTCTTACTGGATAAATTTCGCACAACGCCCCAATTCTACAAAACATCATCAGGACACTTTCTTTCGGGATACATGTAGATAAAAAAGTATTGGACTCTCGATAAGCCAAAGGGCTTCCTTGTCCACCTGCCAGTTAATGTTCTGGATGGCAATCTTGTTAAAGCTTGTTATGAATGGTATGGGTGTATTATACTTAGATACGTACGGGACCACAAGCCTTATCCATGCGGAACCATAACGTATGTTAATAATACATCAGTAAATACATGTAATTATATATATATATATATATATATATATTGTTTTTGTGTGTTAGTATTTACACTGTAAACATGTTGCACTCTATATATATATATATATATATATATATATATATATATATATGCTTGACTTATAGTAGATGCATATCACAGAACGGTAGGAACATGTAACACCTGCTTGTGTTCTGGAATAAATAAACAACAACTGTACAGAGAATGCTAATGCCAATTAGCTACATCGGTTAGCTGCACAGGCGTTAACACAGTAATGCTTTACACCCACTGGCGCAGGGGAACAGTAGATTTGAGATGTTACTGACCCTCCCAAAAAAGTTAGCGGCCCGAATTTTGTTTTTTTAAATGCTGATACTGAGGTGCCCGTCGCTTCACAAGAAGTCCACAAAGGTTTGCTAGGAACAACGTCATGGAGACTTTTCCTAAGTTTTTATTTGTGTATATTCGTTTAAAAAATTAATATAGCGACTATAAGAAGTGAGAATGCGAAGTTAAATGAAGATTTTTAATCATGGTGTCACTGCTATTAATGCAAAATCTGAGACTGAGGCATCATACGCAATACACAATCTTCGCACATTTATTTACACATTTTATTACACCAATACCAATTAACCATCTGCACCAATGGCAACAGTCACTGTCAGTGTTGTTTCACTTCTGCGTACATACCACATAATAAAGACTGTTTAATCTCAAAGAATACTGTAAAACTAACACAAAAAATACAATGTAACATTATATAGACTTATTATCACTTCGGGGCTTCAGCCTTGAAACTTTAGCTGGCGGTCCTCAGCATTTCTTGGATTTGGTTAAATGTGCCTGAGGCTCATTGCTAATGCTAGTATTGCAAGGATCAGGCATACATGATACCGTGATAAACGTGCATTTGAAAGCAGATACCACGTGTTTCACTTTTGGACTGGTGATGGAATCATTGCTCTGATTCCGCCAAGGGCTTAAGCTGTATTGCATTTACAAGACCCACCGATGCAGCCATGGTCTTTTGCAACGCTATCAGTATCAAACATTTGACATTTAACAAATTCCCTTGATATCTTTCCATTATGGAATAGGATGAATATGCCGAGCGTTTTGTCATCGCCTGCCATCCGTAGCCAACGTGTAACAAGATAACTTATTGGGTGAATAATGAACGATCCCCGCCATTTGCCAATCAAGCGTGCGGACACAAATGAGTTCGGTAGAGCATACACGTCATCGTATAAGCATGGATGAATTTTAGTCACTGTTGTTTAAGTAGTTGTAAAAAAAAAATTAACAAAACGAACATTGATTAAAATATCAAATACAATTATTAGGGTTGTCCCGTTTTTTTTTAGGTAGGATC
Organism: Paraescarpia echinospica; assembly: GCA_020002185.1. Classification (NCBI taxonomy): domain Eukaryota; kingdom Metazoa; phylum Annelida; class Polychaeta; order Sabellida; family Siboglinidae; genus Paraescarpia; species Paraescarpia echinospica. Next base: position 23,527,241 of record CM034535.1, on the reverse strand, counting down.
GGGTTACTGGACACACGACGGTGGTCAATCGGATTGAAACCAGTGGCCGTCGGGCCAGTCAAATGTGAAAACATGTGGCCCGAACTGGCCCAACAGCTTAAAAAAAGGCGCCGGGTCAGCGGGCCAGTGTTAATGTCGAGGCCTGCTGACGTTAATGCTAATTATCTACAAATAGTGTTAACGTTGATAGCAAGTTCGGGATAAAAGCCAACGCCTTTTATCCAAAAAATGTTGACAGTTGTAATCATGTCCATCTCACCCCGGTGCATGGAGCCAAGATCAAAGAACATCAAAGGGTTTTTGAATCATTCAGTGGAGCCAATATCAAAGGTTTTTGGATCAGCCAGTTGCCTCTTATCTTGACAGCTTACTTATAAAAAAAGTTTGATTGATATGTTAGTCTAAGTACATTAGAGCTGATCTCTAGTGGCTATACTTGTTATGATAACGTATAGCGCTTGCTGACCTCTAGTGCACATACTTACTTGATGGACACCTGCTGACCTCTAGTGGACATACTTACTTGACCAGTAGCGCTGGACATACTTACTTGACCAGGTCAACTTGGGTCAAGGTCAAGGTCAAAGGCAAGGTCAAGGTCAAGGTCAAGTACACTAGAGCTGACATCTAGTGGCTAAACTTGTTATGATAACGTAGAAGGTAGCGCCTCTAGTGGCTATGTTATAATAACGTAGAAGGTAGCGCCTCTAGTGGTTATGCTATGATAACGCAGACGGTAGCGCCTCTAGTGTAAAAATTAATAATAAAGGAGGTTATATAGTGGTTATACACGAGGTGTAATCAGTAGTTTCTCTAGATTAGCGGTATGGAACCTATATGTTTCGGTGGTTCGGCGTCGTTCCTGTCGAATTTGTATCCATGTCGAGTCACTGCATACGGTCGGGGATTCAGATCAGTCGAGCACGCTTATCAATTTAGAAAAGCAATGTTTCACGAAGACGAAAAAACGCGGAGTACATCAAACAGTCGTGGTCGGCCTATATAGCGAAGCGACGAAGTTACGGAATCAAGAAAAAGAGAACGGAAGCCGAATGGAATACTATTAAGGTCAAGTGTATGAAGAGCCTGTTGATGAGCAAGTTCCAAGGGACAAAAAAGTTGAAAGACGCCCAGTTGGCTACCGGGGAAGCCGAATTGGTGGAGTGGGTACCGTCAAAAGAAGCCTTCTGGGGTAGCGCCCACGGGGACAAAGAAGGTCAAAATATGCTCGGAAAATTATTGATGGAGATGCGCGATGAATGTAGAAAAAATGAATAAAAAGTCATCGCTCGATTCCTGCGCGCCAGTCGTCGATATGTCCACGCCGTTGAAGCATCCTTTTACGTGCATCGTGGCTGTCCCTACGGGGTGCGGTAAGACTACTTTCGTCACTCGTCTACTACAGTTTGCTTCTTCTATGATTGAGCCGCCTCCGGAGAAAATCCTGTGGCAATCCGCCTACGCCTCTATGTCAGCCGATATAGAATTCGTAGACGGTTTACCGGATCCAAAGATTTTAGACGCCAAAACGAGGACGCTTCTAGTACTCGATGACCTTATGGAGGAAACTGATAGCAGGGTCACGAACTTGTTCACTAAAAAAGTAATCACTGCAACACGTCCGTCGTACAGCTTCTACAGAATATTTTTCCAAAAGGGAAAGAAAATCGCACAATCACCTTGAATGCACAATACATGGTGGTGTTCAAGAGCCCCCGGGACGCCGGACAAGTAGGTCACCTGGCGAAACAGATGTATCCAGGTAGAGTCAAATTCATGATGGAAGCTTTCAAAGATGCCACGTCAGCAGCTTACGGTTATCTTCTAATAGATCTGAAACAGGAAACAGCGGAAAATATGCACTTGCGCACGTGTATTTTTCCCGACGATCGCCTTCAGTATGTCTACGTATCGAGAGTATAAAAAAGGAACGCGTCACAGCGGACGTCATTCGTCAGGATGACAGCGCGCGTCAAGAAGCACATCCTCATTCTGGAGATGATTAATAGATATAAGAACGTCAAGTTGAGAAAAGCCATACTCGCCAACGCAGACGCCGATTTCATATGTAGTCTGTGCGACTGCGCGTACAACATATTGAAAGGGAACGTGAAATTGTCGGCGAAGCAGAAAAAAACACTGACAAAATACAAGAAGCATCTGCGAAAGTTAACGTCAACAAAGGTAACCCTCAGGAAGAAGCGGGCGGTCTTGCAAACGGGTTCGGGCGGCTTTCTGACGGCACTGCTAGCTCCGTTGTTGAGCACCGTCCTTCTCCCGCTGTTAGGGCAGGTTATCGGGTGATGCAGCACGCAAAGAAGATGGCGTTGGTAGATCCTCGGTTGGTGGAGAGTCTCCTGCCGTTAATCGACCAGCCAACGAGCACGACCCGATCGCGTGCGATGAGATGCCTGGACAGCGACATGAAGGACGTTCTAGACCGTTCGGATTTATCCGAGCGAGAGAAGGTAGCGTCGTACAATCAACTGCTGAGTCGTTACAATTCGATAGAGACGACTCGAGCGGCGCAGCCGGTACGCGTGTCCGTGGTGAGCAACGAGGGCAAGGATGAGGCGGTCCAACCGCTGCCTACGGCGAAAACCGATCCATTGTGTCGATGGAACGACCGCGGCGAATTCGTGTACGACGGTCAACCTATCGCGGGAAGTAACATGGTCGATCTCGTGAACGACCTCATGCGAACGAGAAAGAAGGCGGTACCGCCGGTTGGGTGGGAAGCGTTCGGGGACCGTATGAGACGTCTGAACGTCCCTATGGAAGTCGTCGGTAACGCCCGGCATCGAGCGTACATACAGCAGCAGCAGGAGGAGGCGACGCCTGGTAAAGGTAAACGTCGCCGTCGTCGTCGCATCGAGTCTGTAGAGCGAAAGTGGGAAGAGTATTAAAGAGGTTGAAACGCTGCCGTCAGAGTCACTCACAATGCATCCTCGAAGGTTGGTAGTCGTCGTCGTCGTCGGCGTAGTCGCAGCGGCTTTCGCTTTGTGTATATTATTCGTCGTAAATCGGTCGTCGTCGTCGTGGTCATGGTGTCCCGGCGGCCTCGTGGTACGCAACGAAAGCGCCGCCGCCGCTCTCAACGAGACGACGACCGCCGCCTGAAGCGCGCCTACTTCGACCCAAAACAGGCGGGTAGTTACGGCGGCGTCGACGCGTTGTACCGGGCGGCGGCAACTGAAGTACGCAAACCGGTGAAACGACGTTTCAAACGACGTTGCGTTATCGTAGGCGGTCGAAACCAGCAGTGGCAAGCCGATCTCGTCGACGTAGCTAAACTGAAAAAGCACAACGACGGTATAACGTTCCTATTGACGGTCATCGACGTCTTTTCGTAGCGGGCGTGGTGCGTCCCGTTGAAGAGTAAAGCCGGCCCGGCGCTCGTTACGGCCTTTGAGTACCTGCTGCAGCAGCAAGAGCAACCGCCGAACGCGCTGCAGTCCGATAAGGGGACGAAGTTTCTCAACAGACCCTTTCAGAAACTTTTGACGGAATACGGCATCCACCATTTCGTGACGCATAACGAGGAGACTAAAGCGAGTGTCGTGGAAAGATTTAACCGGACGCTAAAGACTCGCATGTGGAGGTACTTTACGAAGCATCAGACGCTGAGATACGTAGAGCCGTTACCGGACTTTGTGCGGTCGTACAACAACGCCTACCATCGAAGCATTAGTAGGACGCCGGCGAGTGTCAACGCCGCGAACCAGGAGAGTGTGTGGCAACGGTTGTACGGCGGCGAGGGTCAAGGCTGCAAGCCGAAACTGCGTGAGGGAGATCGCGTACGTATAAGCATGGCGAAGGGTCGGTTCAAGAAAAGGTACATGGCTAACTGGAGCGAAGAGCTCTTCACCGCCGTAGAAACGCATCCGTCCGATCCTCCCGTTTACCGCTTGAAGGACGACGCCGGGACGCTTCTAGGCGGCACCTTCTACGAACCGGAGCTGCAACGAGTAGTCGTTCCGAAGGATAAACTGTATCGCGTCGTCGTCGACGCGGAGGCGGTGCGGAGGTACTCGTGAAATGGAGCGGTTATCCGGCTTCCTTCAACAGCTGGATCGACGCCAAGGCGCTCGTGGACTATAAAGGGTAGGATGCCGTAGCGTCGGACGGTAGTCGTCATGCCGTATTGGATGCGACACTCGGGGTGCTGGCAACTACATGAAGCGGGGTTGTGCAACGGCTTTTCATTCTTTTATAAGGGAGGGTGCTGCATTAACAGACCGCATTGGCGCTACGATGACCGACGAGGTGACAACGGCCGACGAACCCGCAGACTGCTTCAATATCGACGTCACCGAAGACTTCAACCTGTGGACGGCGCTGTTGAGTAGCTGTCTCGGTTACCTACTACCGAGTCCGTCTATGAGGCGCGATGGCATCGTCTGACTTTTACCTGACGCCACCGAGCAATGCGTCTATGAAGGCGCACCCCGAAAACACGTTGACTCACTACATCACGAATCTACCGCAACGCATCGACCTGTCGGGGCAGTGGGAATGCGGACTGGTGACGCTACAGTACCCGCATACATGGTACACCGTGAGAGAGGAGGACGCGTACTTCTTCTTGGCTTGCTCGACGGGGGAGAGAGGAGTTTACACCTCCGACGATAGTAATCTGATTTACCGGCAAGGCAACATTCCTCACGGCTTTTACAACAGCGCTTTCGAGTTGATGCATAAAATCAACGCGGCACTGACGAAACTGAGCACCGATAAAGTCAAGGCCCGCCTGGAGTACAGCCCCATCTCCAACCGGATGAAGTTGCAGCTATCGCCGGGTGCTGAATTTAGCATTCCCAATCGGAGCTATCTGAAGACCGTACTAGGCTTCGATTCGGGCGTCATCGCGAGCCCCAGCTTGGAGGACGCCGCCGGCAACGTCGTCATCAGCACCGATCCCGTCGCGTATACCTACGAGTACGAGGGCCGGAATACGGTGGACATGCATCTGGGAGTCGACACCCTGTACGTGTACACGGACCTCGTGGAACCGCGCGTCGTCGGTGACGTTTTCGCCCCGCTCCTTCGAACCATTCCCGTCTACGGTACGAACGGGCTCATTATTTCGGAAGTCTTCGACCGCGTCCAATACGTACCTCTCCTGCGGCGACAATTCGATTCGGTCAACCGATACCATTCGAACAGAGGAAACTCGTGTCGACGCTTCACATCAGACGCTGTAAATCTAAACTGTTTTGACGACGATGACGGTGGCGAGAGCCGACCGCAACGCGTACGAGGACTATTACGCTCGACAGGTCGGCGGCAACCTACCGGTCTTCGTCGGCGGCCGAGGGCAGCGGGGACACGGCTTGGGCAATCTCTTCGGGAGCCTGTTTCGAAGCGCCATGCCGCTTATCAAGAGAGGAGCCGTGGCGCTGGGAAAACGTGCTCTCAATACGGGCGTGCGCGTGGCGCGTGACGTCGTCGCCGGCGAGAATCTGAAACAGGCGGTAAAACGACGCGCGAAGGAGGCCGGCGCCGACCTTCTCGACGGACTGTTGAACGCGCCTCCGCCGCCGCAGCCGCCGCCGCCGCCGCCGAAAAAGCGACAACGAAAAGTTATAAAACCACCGGGTACAGCGGCGACTCACAATAAGAAAAAACGTCGTCGAAAGGAACAGACGTCGAGCGATATATTCACCAACTAGAATGGCGTTCGTGCATCGGCAGTCGTGCGAAGGTCTAAAGAGCGAACTGGACCTGTTCGCCTTGTCGATGACGCAGCTTAGGGTAAACAACAGTCTTTACTATCATTAGAGCTGTTAGTCTGATAAATTCAATCACAAACCGGTCACTGGTTGATTTTTCTAATACATGTCCATCGTTGGTCGCTTTTGGAAGTGGTAACTTGAGTCAGTGCACTATTATGGCTTTGTTGGGAAGCATAATTCGATGATTGGGTTAATTGTGTTTATGTTGTTTGTACGAAAGAACTGTATGCACTGGACACTGCGCAAAGAAAATAGAAAGTGGATAGCATCAAATACTCTTTAATTTCACCAAATCGATGTTGTATAGTTCATAACGACATTTGCTGCCAGCTCAATTGACTGCATTGGCAGCCACCGGTCTGTACATTGAGAAGACGGGCCAGTGTGGACCCAACTGTTGTACCAGACACATGTGCAGGCACGTACACATCCTCCATATTGAAACAAGTATTTAATTAATTTACTCAACAGGAGCACCTAATCCTAATATTGACTAAACGTAGGATTAGTAGGACATACTAAAATTCAGATGTATAACTTAATATCTAGACAGTAATTATATATGTAAAAAATACATTCCAAATAAACATACCTGGAAACTTTATTCATTAACCTTGAATGACCCAATTTTCCCATTGTTCTTGTCAAGGTATTCATGCATTATTTGGGTTAGGTCCGTCAATGTATATTCCTTCTTCAACATCAACTGGTATTTTGCAATGACGCTGCCTTTGCTGAAACGGCAACAGAACAAAAACATTGATGAACTGATGTTATTGCAAATACATCAATACAAATTAAATATGAAATAACATGATTTCATAAATGATGCTCAACACACCTTGCCAAGAAAAAACATTTATATTGCTCTGGTACACTTTACCACTGGTACTACAAGTTAAAGGATCATAGGTAACTATTTTCATTTTAAATGTATTCCCTTCAGACGTGATGTTAAATGCCGATTAACCACTCTAACAGTAATGATTAAGGGCTACTTTTCACAGGTGGTGATTATGAATTATAATAATGCAGAACTACTTTGTTATATTTTAAATCGAAACACCCACTAGCTGCTTACCTGAAGGTGATTCGAGTGACTGCCGCATTTGAATTGGTAATGACAAGGGGTCGAACTTTAATCCTTGCCCCATTGCCGGAATGGCTTACTGTACCTTGTGCCGAATGTTGTTTAAGCTGGGCGTCAGTCTTCGAGTGGATCTTGGCGTGACCCTCGAATGTCCGCTGGACCGGAACGACTGACGTGGTACGGACAGGCTGATTTCTGTGCAACGGAGCGGTTGACGTTGCTGAGAAGAGCCATCTCTGTTTCCACCCCCTCCTGCCTAGAGATATGTTACTCAAAGCTGTTCCGAATTCCGAAACCGTGGAATTTTGCAACTTCCGACCGAAATTATCTCGAGCTCAACCGAGCGCCGTATGACGGGCCCTGGACATTTCGTCCTTGGAGGCACGGGTATTTCTCAATGTCGAAAGGATTGAATTTAGCGTGGTGAGGTAGTGGTCGTGAACAATCACTCCTACCTGTTTAGCCCAAGATCGATTTAGGTTTTGTATCCGTTTGATGATACCTGGATTCGGTCTAGCTGTATATGTATGCATGTATGTACGTATGTATGTACGTATGTATGTACGTATGTATGTACGTATGTATGTACGTATGTATGTATGTACGTATGTACGTATGTATGTACATATGCACACATGGAGGGGAGTCCTAGCTTAATGACAGCACGGTCCATACATATGGTGGAAACGTTAATAGTTGCAAGTTATGTCATGTTACCTACGTACGTACGTACGTAACGTGACCTCGTCTAGACAGCGGTTCACTATGAACGCATACGTTCACAGTCCTCAAAACGAAACGCAGTTTAGTGGCGCCACCTATTGATTATGGTTACCAGAACTGGACAGAGTTGTGGATATAGTATTGGCAGCCGTTTCACGTCAGTTGAGTCCGGTTTTATTGACTGTAATTTTGGAACGCTAAAAATCGCAAGTATTTGTGGAGGTAGGTGTTGGTTTGAACTAGCATGGAAGTTGCGATTCATAACGGAAGCGCGCAAAATCAAACAAATTACAACAATGTAAATTACGTTGTGAAAAAATGTAAATATATATTACAATGTAACAAATGTAAATATATATTATCAATAGAATTAAAACGGTTCCCACCGATCGATGGACTTTCAATATGCTACAGCATTCACCGGAAACGCCACCTATCAGTTACGTTGTACGTCAGTAACGTAGGCAATTGACACATTTGTTTTGTGGTGATCTGCTATGGTGTAACTCGAGATAATATCTGCTTCTAATCTCTTTTCTCGGGCTCGGTGCGTACATGTTCAAAGAACCATCGTGCGTGGAGTTAGAACATTTCGGCAATAGTATTTTGACACCTATGTCGTGCAGCCTCTTCGACAGATGGAAATGCGAATTCGTAAACCTCAGAATGACTAAACTGGGCGAAAGCGTGGGTTACATACATATATGCTACGGGTTCCATCTCTGATCCGGTTGCACTAATTATATACAATGTGCTTTTTCCAAAATAGAAAATCGGTAAAGAAATAATAAAATGAAATGAAGCTATTTACCAGCAATACTGCCGAAGGACGTTGACCACCAACATGCTGACATACGCCATAGTTGAATAGTTCGTCGCCGGTCGGAAGAGCGAGAACACTTCGTCTTATGCCTGTTGGAAACTGTTTGTTTGAATTACTCTGATGTACATGCAGTGTCATCCCGTGCAAATTGTTTGCCAAATTGATTTGGTGTGTTATACCTGTTTTGTACAGTGACTCGATAAACGTAAAGATATGGCTAACAATTATATAACATTTATCGGTCCATAATGTTGTACTACAATTCGAAAGATAATGTTATAGTTAATTAAAGATAGTACGTCGTGTTAGTCTTTAGTGTGCACGTTTGGACAAATTGTTTTATAAACATAATCCTGCGTAAAAACATTTCCATCGTTATGTTTAAAGCATATTAATTCAACTTTAATAAGTGAATAGTGTTAAACATAGACTCTATGTCAGATGGAGCTGTACTTCACTGAGCATGCGTGCATACGTGTATTTGGGCTGCATAATTAATCGTCCATGTGGCAACAAGCTCAATTCGTGTAAACACAGTTATTTTTTCGGTATTTTTGCAGATGTAAGACCCAAAATAAACCTATAAAATGAAAATAATAAGTGACAGGGAAATTACTTATATGGGAAATGATCACGCTTTAATAATATTATAGTATATCTCGAATTAACTTACAAAGAATTGCTTTAACCATCAGCCTAAGAAAAACAGACAAAGGTTTTAGGTTTCAGTTAATGCCTAAGAACTTTAAAAACCCTCCAACGCAAGCCACATAAAAGGTAATATTTACACAGCGAAGCAATATTATTATCGTTATTGTTATATTTACGACTGTTTCTTTTGGAAAGAATCGTGTAGATGTTATTCGTTTTACTGTGGTTAAGACAGGGTAAGAATGTGAATGCTGGCGGATACATGGTAGCAGCACTGTCAATGTTATCAACTACTAGCTTACATATACTCATGGATCTGCAGTACAGTATGCTGATCTTAAACTCTAAAACCTCTCTTGACAGTTGCTCACCACGCAATTCCTCCACCGTAAGTTGACAACTCTAATTTGTATTGTATTTTAATGCATCGCTAAATAGTAGATCAAAGAAGTGAGTGAACCTAGACATTTGGGAGGAGATAAAACCATGCTGCCACAAAAGGTAACGTAATAATATGGACTTTTCGTATTATTTATTGTCGTCTTTATTCGGACTCTAAACTCATGCACTTAAAGATAATGATGTGACACACTGAACAAGTCTATCTGTAGTGGTCCAAACAAGTCTATCTGTAGTGGTCCAAACAAACTGAGATGTAAAATCACATAATCTCAAATTGCCACATTTAAATAAAATAAACTATAATAATTATACACAAGATGGTCCTATCAACGCTCTGCTGTTGCACCGGCCGGTGATATACCGTGCTCGGTTAGCGCCCACCCTCGGTGGAACACAGCTCTTCTGGAGCACGCGCAGACGACGATCAAGGTCCTCCAACTCGCACCGGATCAAGCTCTGCGCATGCGCCTTCTCGCGGATCTTCACAAGTAGGTTGTTGATGTCGACCCAGAGTGAGAGATGGACGTACATGAGAGGAACCACAGACACCGTCGACACGATGGCCGCTGCCCGCCAGGTAAGCACGTTTGTGTACCGGTCGAGTGTCGCCGACACCGTACACACACCGACCGTCAAGAGAGACTTGACCAGAAACGTGTTGTGTTTGTAGATGGCGATGTCATGCTGAACCTGTACGTAGGAAATATTCACTGTAATAGTAGTAGTGGTAGTGGTAGTGGTAGTGTTAGTGGTAGTGGTAGTGGTAGTGGTAGTGGTAGTGTTAGTGTTAGTGGTTGTGTTAGTGTTAGTGTTAGTGGTAGTGGTAGTGGTAGTGGTAGTGGTAGTGGTAGTCCACAACAACGTTAACGAGCCGCCGATTAAAAATATAAATATTTATTTGACTCACCCTAACCAGGCAGCTCTCGGCCGCGCGCAGTCGGTTGCTGGCGATATCCATCTCGGCAGATATCTTAAGGGGTCAGGACACTGTTAGACTTCTTGCTTGGTTACAGACGAAAAAGTGCAGTTTATTTTTGGGAAATTATTGTTTTACAATATACACCTGCTCTGACATAAGTGCATTTGAGTAGTCAGATTTAAAGATGTAATTGTAGAAACTGTTGACAGTAAAATGGTGTATGTTTAGCTGATTTTACTAAGCAGAAGGGTATTTGGCTAGTTGACCCTTTAGCCGGATTACTGCCTGCATCCATTTGTAAATATTGACGGGTGTCATACATACAGGCATTTTGTAAGAGCTAGACATACTAGATTTTGACTAAACTCGACCAGCATGTCAATGAGATGATGATAACGGCAGGTGAGAAGTTTAATACATTTTCTAGGTCATGTTTTCTTACAATCATACAAAACGTTAACATGGTCGCCAATGGGAAAACTATCAGTGTGCTGACCACTTAAGGAACAGCGTCGTCTGGTCGTTTGACTCTTCCCGAAATTCCGGTCTCCTCATAGTTATGTTGATCATACAATACCGCGCTTCACGTTTGCAAAGATAATCACAACAGCCGGCATTAGTCGGATATTTGTTTCATTGATTCCTGTTCTCATTGTGTCGTTGCATTAGAAATGTGTGTCATTTAGCATTTTACTACAATCATAACGATAGGATGTATAGTAAACGGGATGGAACATCTCCGTAGACATACCTAGATATTGTTTATCCTGCATGTAATAGTAATTTATCTAAATTAATACTAACATATCAATCAGTTCCATCTGCCATGAATTTATGTTATATTTTATGGTAGACACCCTTTTCTTGCTCTAAGAAACTATTCATACACGGTGTCGCGCTTACATTTATCCGGGCGTAAAAAAATTTCCGGTTGATGTTTATGTGCATATGTTAGGGATAGTATTTAGCACCAGTAGATCACGTAGTGATAAATAATATCTAGTAGTTAAATATGTTTTGTTTGTTGTCGTAATACGAGCGTTATAGTTAGAGTATATAATTATAATTTGCTGTTTCAGATTTGTGACCAAGTATAAGAGTAAGTCACGTGACGTGTGGGTGGAGATGAAACTGTTTTACGACAAAAATTGTTTATGTCTGTGGGAAGCAAACATTTTATAATCTATGTATATATATAGACATATGTGTAAATATATATATATATATATATATATATATACACATATAAACATACATAACGTCCGCATAAATGAAAACGCGACAGTCGTAGCTGGTGCTAAATGCATTCCCCTAGATACGCGCACGCGCAGAAACGTCACCCGGGTTTTATTTAACGCCCGGATAAATGTAAGCGTGACAACGTCACTCGCTTTACAGACCTGAATGAACGCCTCGAGCTGTTCGCCGGCCTCTGCGATCATTTTCGTCAGTCTTGGCATTATATGCTTCAATCGTACCAAATGCGAGTCGACCAGTTTGATGTCTTCGGTGAACGACTTCATGACTGACTCGTGTAAGCGCGCGTCAGCACGGCACAAGTAAACAGAGATGCAAAACGACGCCATCACCGGCCCGAGAAGCTCGGCAAACAGTTTGATGCCTTGCATCAACTTTGCCAGATGCTTCTTGCTAATCTCAAAGGCAGTCTGTCCTTCTGGCGTGTCGAGAAACTTCACCAGAACGCTCAGTACAGCCCATGCCGTCTTCAACTTGGCTGCCAGCTGCTAGGTTCGTAGTTTCGATTTACCTCCTTTGAGTATTTGTCTGCCACTGCCAAGAGTTGTTTGACGAACGTAGACAATCAGTTGGTGTCATATATATGTGTACCCTGCCTAAATAATGTGTTCCACTTTGATCAGTCACATGAGCCACATAGTACATAAGACCGAACAAAGTGATTGTTAAACGCATTATTCAAATGATGGTATCTCACGTGACTACACTACTAGAGTTATTCTTTGCATTATTGAACAAAATATTTACAAATATATATCAACTAACACATATGACTAATCAACTATAAATTAATTATATATAAATAATAATATTATCACTTTTAATGTTACATCAGTTATCTTATTCATTTCATATCATGTTGGTGATGCATTAATACTGCCAATGTCAGCTATGGTTAATTGTTCCCTTTCAGATCACTACCAATGGTTATATCAAAATGGGAGCATCGTACAAAAGCAAAACCCCAACCAAATCTGAAGATATGTTGAGTACATCAAAGAAAAAAGCACTAGAAACATCCGGATTTGCTATGTTCGCACCAATGTGGACAGACTGCAACGCACGTGCAGGTGACGTTTTCTATCACCTGTACGACGGAGCCACCAATGACGTGACTGACGACAACAAGGCAAGGCCGAGACATACTATGGCGCTGGCTGCTGAATATGTGAAGAACTTTGGTGGACTATCGGATGTAGATCCATCCTGGATAATGGTGGTCACGTGGACAGATGTGATTCCACGCGCGTCCTACATCCCGTCAAATGATATGGTAAAATATTATTGCAACTAGTGCTAATAAAGTATGACACGCTGAACTCGTATTGACAAAAATTATGACACACTGATGTGAAAAAAGATATGACACACTGACCTCGTATGTGAAATACAATGAAAGCACAGTAAATCATGACGCATAAACTTGACACCTATATTACCTATGATTGTATTGCTGGTGATGCGATGAAAATTGTCGTTGCTAATACCGTATTTATATCCACCACGACGTTGTTGCAGTGGTCGTTATCGTCACGTTGATTATGATAACATTGATTACTGGTAATGCAATGTTCATGTGTTGTGAGCGCTTATTATATGCAATGCAATAATAGTTGTACTCTTACTGTTACATGCTACGTTTGCATGCGCATGACTCCTATAGTTTGATTTGACTTGAAGCACATATTTCGTTTTCAGCCAAACACCTTCCAACTTGTGATCATCTACGATGCCTCACGTTGGTCGACATTTGTTATTTTCTCATACGAGAAGATGGGTTGGGACACAGTGTTCACAACTTGAGGTAGCATGATTGGATATTATGTAACTCAATATGGCACCACACAATCAGAGGCATTGACAAGATGTGTCCATAGGAGTGTAGCATAAAATGCTGCGTTTGTTAAATAATGTAGTACTGACCAGTAACGCGCATGTCCGGAAATAGAAGTTCGAATATTCTCCTCCGAAATATCAATTATTTGAGCACCAAATATTTGTTTTGGCAGTTTGAAGATAATTTGTGTTGAATACAACTTACAACACGTTGGTTGGCTTGCATAAATATCTCCACATACATCCTTCTTCCAAATGTCTCAGATGAGCAACATTGTAATAATTTTACACCCATCCCATCTCAGTGCCACTCATCTACTCGAGATAATGGTCGATTATTTGGATTCCATAGATTCGCTGTCTTCGCTTTTGAATTTTGCGCATTTGTATGCACTGTTTCATGAATGGGACAGTCGTGACCAGCGGAGTCAATTACTAGAAAAAAGTACAACTGATTCAACACAACTTCTATACATTGCGTATGGTATCTGTCTGAGGTTGTGTAGTCTCACTACCACCTTAAGCTTGCGAGGACGTCACAGCTATTCAAGTTTTTTTATCACACCTGATCAAATACTTGTTGTCTCCGACTCCGGCATTTCGGTGTCCAATATTCAGCAGCATGTCACGGGGTCTTACTTCTCTGTTGCTGCCTGCAGTTGTCCATAAAAACTGTCCTTGTTTTCCTCTTCTGCATCTTCAGTTGGTTCGTGGCATACAATCACTGTCAATTTAGTGTATCTAGAGTTGAATCTGGCCTTGAGATAGCTTGGTCCAGTGGTTTCCATTATGCCAGTGCTTTCCCCAGTTTGTTGCAGACTATTAGGGCCACTCCTCCTATGTGCTGATAGTCTGATTTTCATCAGCTTTCGACCCCAATGTAGACGTAATTCAGATCAACAAAACACTACAAATATGTCACAAATGAGTGTATATGTGCATAATTTTAATATTAATTAATCTTACATTCGCCACGGAAGACGGTTCCAACCTCCTGCATGTACCCGGCAGTTGGGAACACGATTAATTTACAATATAAAATCCGTGATAAACAGTGCAGTAAATTAAACAAAACATAGAAATAAAGTCGAACATTTAATTGTTACGTGAGTCTCTTTTAGCCAAACTATACATGTCTATAATGATACACCTGCAGAATCCACTAGAAGCAACACAAATGTAAATACTACTACTGTCACTTCAATTAATACTATTATATTAGTACTACTGTTATTAATGCAGTTTGTGTTGCAGCTGCTGATAATGATACCACCACCACCATTACCACCACTACTACTACTACTACTACTACTACTACTACTACTACTACTACTACTATTACTACTACTACTATCGTAACAGTAATAGTACTACTACTAGTAGTAGTACTATTACTGTTACGATTACGATTTGCTGCTGCTACAACTAACCTCCAACACGTATAGATACTGACTGTTAATAAATACATTTATACAAGAAATTCACACATTTCTGTATCATTAGCTAAACAGTCTCCATGGAACGACGTCTGTGTCACACCTCAGTAGTGGTCTATCGTTTGTTTTGTCGCATCCGTCTTCCTTCGTTCAGAACTGGAGCGGTTCTCGGGAAGGCCGAGACTTCGACGAGACACCCGTTGGCCTGATACTCGTTCAGCAGCTCCTGCCACATGCTGCTACACCGCAGCACGTGCTGGTTCCCTGAACGGCGACAGAACAGTTGTATTGTGAGAAGCAAAAACGAATGTGTTACGTTTAATCATCAGAATGTATCGCTTTTTCTGAATTACGTGACGCTTATAAATACTCAACTAGAGTAAACGAAGGCACGAAAATAGTAACTACTACTACTACTACTACTACTACTACTACTACTACTACTACTACTACTACTGGAAATTCAAATTACCTTGATAAAGACTATTCAGTCGAACCGGTCGGTAAATTGAGAGAGAAATTGAATTTGAAATTCGTAGTATAGCTTATAATCGCCACTACAAGGGCACTCGGAATAAGGTAGACGGCCAGGCTGGTAGCAATATTAACTTGGCTAAACTCCTATTCCAGTTGCTACAGATTATCCATCATACATCGATCATGAGTTAACAAGCAGAAGGCTCTCCTGTTAAAGCCTTCTTGCATAAAATAACTGAGTTGAACCATTTCATCAGGCCAGCTAGACCGAATTCAGATATCATCAAACGGATTCAAACCCTAAATCGATCTTGGACTAAACAGGTAGGGGTGATTGTTCACAACCACTACTACCTCACCACGCTAAATATAATCCTTTCGACATTGAGAAATACTCGTGCTTCCAAGGACGAGATGTCCAGGGCCCGTCATACGGCGCTCGGTTGGGCCCGAGATAATTTCGGTCGGAAGTTACAAAATTCCACTGTTTCGGAATTCGGAACAGCTTTGAGTAACATATCTCTAGGCAGGAGGGGTGGGAACAGAGACGGCCCTTCTCTGCAACGTCAGCCGCTCTGTTGCACATAAATCAGCCTGTCCGTACCACGTCGGCCATCCCGGTCCAGCGGACATTCGAGGGTCACGCTAAGACCCACTCGAAGACTGCCGCCCAGTTTAGACAACATTCGGCACAAGGTACAGTAAGTCATTCAGGCAATGGGGCAAGGATTTACCAATTCAACTGGTAGGAACGTTCGGGTCCAAAATGTCAAGGGGGTTGGTATCCCATCACCACCCCCAGATAGGTCTCGACTTCCAAATTCGGGTAGGGTCGCCGGTTTGAACAAAATAATCTAACCAATAGGGTTGGCTATGCCAAGGGAGGACCATCCAAAGTGATGTTTCAAAAACATCGGGCGGCCCCCGATAATAGACAAAGACAATTTGATCCCTCCTCCGAAGACACGATAGGGGACATAAGACGATGGGACGACCCTGCTAGCAATGCTTTCGCTTGTCAAGTCTGCTTTCAGGATGCCTTCAACAACGCTTGCTTCCTGTCCGGGACCCACGCACTGATGTTTGCCAAGGCTGTATATTACGACATGCCAGCAGCCGCCGACGCCATTTTTGCTGCTCGCACAGCAGCGGAGGTAAACAAGATAGCAATGATTTTCCCGGCCAACGACATCAAGTGGAATCGTCGAGCTGAGGATCTCCAGTGGAAGATCTTCCGGTGGAAATTCGATCATGCCCCGTCCTTCGTGAGAAGACTCGACACATCGGAAGAAATGAACTCCATCAGTCATACGTCTGACAACTATTGGGGCGCCGGACACGACGAACACGAAAGGAACCCGTACGGGAAACTACTGACGCAATTCCGTGACTGTGTCCAGGGCGAAGGAAGGATGGGCAAGCTTCCGCAAAAAAAACTCAACCACCCAATCGACACAACCGTCGACGAGACACAGCATTGACGAGAACAATACAGCTACGGACGGTGAGCACTCAGAGTGCGACACAGAGACAACACCTTTGCCAAGCAGTTCTACGCCCACGACAACAAAGCCACCAAGCAAACAGCAAAGGAAGAAGGTAATTGTCAGCTCGTCGACTACACTACCAACGGAACGAAGCAGAGGTATGGCTACAACACCTCTCACATCGGCACACAAGCCAACTGACTTCACGCAAGCACCGCTCTATTCCACTGTCGTATCCACTCCACCCATTTCTTCTCCCTCCTTGTTCACGGCTAATACATCAGGGACCAAGCCTTCTCCTACTTCGACTGCAGGTCGTAAGCGGCAGACCAGATATCACCGGGGCCACCGCCGTTGTGTTCTACTACCATCACCACCCCCCTGCATCACGCCATACGTGAGGCTTCTAATGTTTCTGCCACCTCTTCTCCATCCCTTTTTCCCAACTCCTTCCCGCCACTACCGAGACAATCGTGTTCCCCGGAGCTTCCACCTCACTCCAAGTCTCATTCTTACCTATCTGTCTCCAGACCACGGGTGGACCGCGCCATAATTCATAGACTACCCCCTTCGCCTACTCCTGCACAACGATTCTCTACTGTGCCCTCCATACATAGAAGCACAAAGTGCAAGAAATCCAGCTGGAAGTTACCGATAATCACGAAACGTGTCATTATTCTGGGTGACTCAAACGTTTTTAGGATTACAGAATCGAAGGAACGAGACATCCAAGTGGACAGCTACCCTGGAGCCAAAATTAGGAATCTCGAACATATGATGATGCATCCCGCAGAGACAGACGGCACACATCCACAGATTGTGATCCTATTGGTGGGAATCAACGACAGAACGAACAAACCAAGTGTGACGACCATCCCTAATTTGCGAAGGATGGCGGCTCGAGCAGGCGAGTGTTTTCGTCACTCAATCATCGCCATACCCGAAATAAACTTTTTTGACAGATTACCTCTGGTAGGACAAGAATACATTATGAGAACTTCGGAGAGCCTACTAGACATTAAGGGCATTGTTGTAATACCTAAATTAGAGGAGTCATCGTTCAAGACAGACACATCAGACAACATTCATTGGACACCACAAACAGCGAACACAATGCTAACACTTTGGTTGTGCCATTTAAACTAAGAAACATTGAGGGCAACTATACCGCACAAAACAAGTCCAATGATCTGCGCAATCCCACGATTATCAACTTAAGCCATTTAGTGGTATCAGAAACACAGGCGGAAATCCTAAATTTCGGATTACAATTTATACCAACACCTCATACAAATGTTGCAGACGACACGCAGGCGTCTATCAGGCGTTTTGCTAGACATATCCAACTACGATATTTTTTCACGGAACGAAATCAACAAAATTAAAAGAGAACTTTACAGCAAAATCAACCTGGAATCCACCTTGCCACAATGAGTACATTAACTTTAAATTGGAACAACTGAAATATTTTAGCTCGATTACTAACAAACACCGGAACAGTGTTGGTAATTTGTTAGAGTCGCAATTGGCGTCGATTTCGGCACTCAAGAGAAACCCATCTATTATTATTAAACCTGCTGATAAAGGCTCGGCCACAGTAATCATGTCTAAAGAAAACTATGTCGCAGAGGTGAATCGACAGCTTGCGAACAAAAAACATTATGCTAAACTAGACACACCGTTCTATCCACAAGCTGCAGTCCGCATTTCAACAACACTAGACAGATTACGACAAACAGGTTACATATTCAAGAAGCAACGATATTATTTAGAGCCACCGGATGCACCTCGATCACGTCTGCTCTATCTATTACCCAAGATGCATAAGGCTAAAGATAAATGACCTCAGTCTCAGATGCCTCCAGGACGACCGATCATATCCGATTGCAACAGCGAATCATATAAAATAGCTGAGTATATTTACTATTTTTAGCCCCATTGGCAGTAACACATGCATCGTATGTTAAAAACACTACAGACTTCATTGATAAAGTGACTAAAATCGAAATTCCCAGTGATGCGCTACTGTTCTCGATGGACGTAGAAAGCCTGTACATCAATATTGACAATATTTCGGGGACTGATGCAGTAAGACGAAACCCGGATTTTGACCGTCCAGACGCAGACATTTTAGAACTACTTAAAATTTCCTTAGAACACAACGACTTTTTATTCGGATCAAACTGGTACCTTCAAATTTTCGGCACTGCAATGGGGAAACGATTTGCCCCCCAACTATGCCAATCTTTTTATGGCTCAGTGGGAGAAAGAAGCACTAAGGAAATGCAACAAATTACCGTTAATCTATTTACGATACTTGGACGATATTTTCGGAATATGGACACATGGGAATGACGAATTCCTAGTTTTCTTGGACATACTAAATAGCCATCAAAATTGCATAAAATTAATGTCAGTTACGAGTAAACACTCACTAGACTTCTTGGACACTACGATCTTTAAAGGCGAACGCTTTAATTCGACGGGGCATCTTGACAGCAAGGTTTACTTTAAACCAACAGATACACATCAACTACTGTACAAAGACTCGTTCCATCCGAACCATACCTTCTCTGGTATCCTCAAGTCGCAACTATTACGATTTCACAGGATTTGCAACAATAAATCGGACTTTGAGGGAAGCCGTACAAACACTTTTTATAGCCTGAGGCAAAGGAATTATACATCGCGTTTCTTAAGGCACATTAAAAGCACTACCCTAGCGGACATTAAAAATCAGAACAAGAAAGAACAAGCCGTGAAAAGTTGTCTAGCCTGTACGGTATTTGTAGACTTCACACCTATTAACAACACAAGAAGGCCACCACAGGGCAAAATCAACAATTGCGGTACATCCAGCGTGGTTTACCTAATTACCTGCAACGTCTGCTCCGCAAGATACGTGGGTGAGACTGGCAATCAACTACGAACACGTCTAAATAATCACAGATATCATCACAATGACACACAAGTGGCCAAGCATTTTAACGGAGCCGGTCACTCAATATCCGATTTGCGTATTACAATCTTGGAATCAGGGCCATTTTCTGACGTCGCCTCACTGGAAACCATTTACAGACGAAATTGTGAATCAAAATGGATTACGAGACTTAAAACTCCGCAGCCAGTGGGACCGAATGTTAGAGAGGACTCTTTTGCCATTATACCTTTTTGTGATTCGCTTCTCCCAAAAGGGACGAACAATTGCTAAACTAGCTAAAGCCACCTATAAACTGCTACAAACAGCGTATCCAGAAATATACACGCCGAGATTTATAACAGCATTCTCAAAGAACAAGAACCTGAAAGATGTGCTAGTGGCCACCAAATTACAATGAACAATGGACTTCTACAGAACAATGACCTTAGCGCTTAGGACACTGTGAGACGTCGTAGTGTTAGTGCAATTGTGTAGTTGTTAGGGGGATTAGGCTGCATGTGGGATTGTCGGGTTGCAGCAGTGCTGGCTCGTACGGCTTCACATGTTTCCGTCTCCTGTACCACTATGATAGGATAGATATACTTCATACACAATGTAAAGGCTTATTTTGTTTTTACAGGTTTACCGTCCGAAATTAATACTGAATACCCATGTATTAATTATTAATAACAGGACACGTGTTTGTGGAGGTGTGGGGTGGTCAGCAGTAGCGGCTCTGTGGACAGCACCACAACTTCACAATCCCGTGTTTACTTTAATTTCAGCGTATACCTTTGTACGGCCACCGTACGTTTTTTTTAAATACAGCATCGTCCCTCTCTGATTTAGATGAACACCATCGTGTCGCAAATACTTTTTGTATCGTTTAGCGAACCCTCTGTGTTTGTATATGTATACGTGTATGTTAAAAAAAATATGTATTCATCTATGTTATTTAACAGGACAGAGGAGGGTAACCCCCGGTTACTATCCTCAGCCTTGTCCAATTGGTCATTGTTTAATGTTCAGTGACATGGGAACGTAACGGCTGAATGCATCCCTGTGCCATGACTGGATAATCACGCATTCTCGTCTACGTTGTAGACCGATAGTTGTTATTTAGATGTACCATTAATCATACATGTTTTTCTTTTTTAGGTTTTATTTACACAAATTGTTTTGCAGAGAAGACCATCTACCCGAAAGGACTAAACTGATTTTATCAGATGTCTGGGTTTAGGGTTCACATTCGCCACATATACTCTGTTGCCAGTGCATTAGGGTCTTCGTTCATGTTCCAAATCCTTAACAGAGGATACTTGAGCCCAGTACACCCATTTTCCTAAACTTTTACTACTCTTGCTACTACTCTAATACCGCTAATATTGGTGATACTCTTGCTGCAACTACTACTACTGCTACAACTATTACTACTCTTGCTACTACTGCTACTACTGCTACTACTGCTGCTGATACCGCTGATACCGCTGATACCGCTGATACTGTTGATACCGCTGATACTACTACTACTAGTACTACTATTACTACTACTACTACTACTATTACATCTTCTACTACTACTACTACTACTACAATTACTAATACAACAACAACTACTACTACTACTACTACTACTAATAATAATAATAATAATAATAATAATACGACTATTAGCGATAACCAGTTTTTTTCGTTTCTTTTATTTATTGCAGCACAGAAGACAGAATACAGCTTTTCATTATTTCCTCGAACATTCAAATACGTTTAGGTTTACTTACCAATGATTATTAGTCCCTTCTTTGCGCGGGTTAGACCCACGTTGATTTGGTTGTCGTTCATGATGAATCCCAAGTTCACCTTCAACCAACCAATTGTGGGGCGCTTGTCGATCTCGTGCTGAGGCATTGATCGCACAGTCGACAAGATCACGTAATCCCATTCGTCACCTGAGACAAACAAAGTGCTGAAAAACAACTTATATACTTATATTAGCCTAACAATGTAAGCAATACAATGACTGCATGCATATACATCAACTATTGCGTGTTCGTGAGCACGCACGCACACGCACACACGCACACGCGCACACGCGCACACGCACACACGCACACACGCACACACGCACACACGCACACACGCACACACGCACACACGCACACACGCACACACGCACACACGCACACACGCACACACGCACACACGCACACACGCACACACAACGATATACATACATACACATCAGATAACCGCACGCACGCATGGACGCGCGCGCGCACACACACAGACACATCCTTACCTTGGCTGGCTATGACTGTGCTCACATTGGGCCGTTTGAACCCATAAACGTCCTCCATATCACGGGTGATCTCCGAGCACTGCGCTCTGTATTGGCTCAAGACCGTCACCTTGTTTTGGGGCACTTCACAATAGTTCACCAGGTGAGCAAATATACGCACCTGTGAACAGTTCACACATACACTATACACAATGAAATAAGGTACAATACGTTAAAACGTATTACCCTGTTAAACTCAATACCGAATTAAGGGTAGACTGGGCCACGCACCCGTTTGCAATGTGTTCTTGACTTGCTCAAAACATGTAGCGCCACTCTATATCCGCATGATAAACTAACGGGTGAGGCTATGTCCACTTTGTAAGAACCTGGATACGCCATTAGTTGTATCATTATGTATATTAGTACGCTAAATGCTGATCTCCTACGAGGCGCTGTGGTCCATTTGCCTCTCTCTCTATGTTCATTCGCGTCCTTGGTCCATTGGCCTATAATCTACCAACTGGCGATGTATTTGAGAAAAACAAGGGTAGTTATTTAGAATTATTTATTTATTATTGAAAAGATCAAAATAGTGTAATGTTGATAACTGTCGCATTTGGTATGTCGCTCCGATGTTGCGTGTGGTAATATTTTAATTACACAATGGAATATTCTTGTAGTAACCTGATACATCACGAGTTTGTGAAACTGCATCACAAATGAAAAGCAACTATAAAGCAGATTCCCATAATAAAATGACATCACAATTATTGAACGATGGACACAGTCAACCGTTCCGTCTACTTACAGCGTGGTCTCTCTCAGCCATGTTGCTCTTTGACGCTTCGTTGCCGTCACTCGACGATATCACAAGACTCTGCTCGGCTCCTTCCACGTGACAGAACACAACAGGACGTTGTCGGTTAGGCCACATTGCCTGTAGTCTTCTTTTACTTCCCTTCGGATAGTCATCGAAATTCAACCTCTCATTGAAGCCGTCAGCTGTTTTCAGCCAGCCATCGTAGAATCGTTGCGACGGGAATTCACATATCGCTGGATGCTAAAAAGTAATTATTGTATCTATATTTAGAACAACAATCACTTTATATAATTTACTAATTCCATAAATGTAATCTAAACAGTTTACGTACCTTTATATTTCGCTACGAATATTGCATGTTTGAAATTGAACACGTCCACACTTCGCATATGTGCATCTTAGTACACACGTGTAATGTAAACATTCATTAATATCCGGTAACGATACATTTCTTTGCTTCTAAAACAAAGACTAACCTAACGTCATGGCCAAACAGCTCTCGGTTATATTTGTTTCAGTGACTGAGTTTGTTTCTGAGAGTGCAAAGAAAGTCGACATATCACTACATCACTACAGAAACACGTGCGTGATCGCATTCATTTGAGCATTTAAATTACTGGGATTGATTTTTGGACAAGAATTAAATAAGTAAATTGTCTCTGATGATCTTACCAAAACAACATACAAAAGTTACAAAAACGAGATAGTATGTAATAGTGGTTACTATGAACTCTTGCTTGATGACAAGCGACTGATATGATACGAGCGTAGAAATCGAATTGAAGAGGAACCTACAAGTACATTATTATTTAAACGTACCATTCTGTATTGCATGTCCAACAATATTGCCTTCTTCTCGTATCGCTCAAAGAGAGATATTTCGAGACCGAGCTCCTTGGCCGTCCGCTGCTTCACGATGGGTCTCAGTTGTTTGTGGTCTCCGATGAGGACGACCTGCTGCGGCTCGTGACTCGTCAACGGAACGAGACTCTCCGGCTCCGTGCACATGCCGCACTCGTCGATGATGCACTGGATGACATTGGCGGCCCGTGTGATGCGGGGACTGGCGCTGTGAGAGCAAGTACACAGCACGATGTCGTACTGCGGGATCTCGTGAATGGCGGCGTCCGTGATCAGCTTCGAGTACCTAAAACACGATACAGTTTGGCGTAGTTACAATATGCGCCTGTCAATGTTGCCGTCAATATTACAAACTGCTTAATCACTCGCACACGCGCGCGCACGCACTCCAACACACACGCACTCACGTATACACGCACGCACGTACGCATACACGCACAATTAAAGTTCCCAATAAGTTTATTAGTTATATTTCCAATTGTAGTAGTTGTTGTAATTATACTAGTTTGCAACGTAACGTCACTTATATAGGGTTTTGCTTACTTCTCAATTTCCTTGTCGTCTACATTGTAGTGGCTACCCATGTTCTCTCTGAAGAGCTGGTCGTACTTCGTTATCTTCTCAGAGAATTTATTGCCAGGTTTACGGATGAGGTAATGAAGAGCGACCTTCTTTTGATCGTCTCTGCCAATCAATTCAAACCTTCGCCCATGTCCAATTCTCACTGGAGCCTCTCGTGGTATCGGAAACACCTGCCTCTCCAACTCTTCACTGTAGATTCGTAGAATCTTTGGGGCCTTATTCCCAAAACAGTCATGTAGTTGTTCTGAAATCACGGTTATTGAAATTTCCCATGATTACCCTTGATTCGTTCTTATGTGTGGATGTTCACGCCATAGTAGATTACGACGTGTGCATGTACATTGCGTGTGTGTTTGTGTGTTTGAAAGTGTGCGTTAAATGTTTGCTAATTTTGGAATAAAAAAACAGTATATTTGTTATTCTGGGTAGGCCTATAAAACACAGTTATGTGTCAGGTGTGAACAATTTCAATAAAAATTGACAGACAGAGAAGAAGACTGAAGAGGAGAGAGAGAGAGAGAGAGATAGAGAGAGAGAGAGAGAGAGAGAGAGAGAGAGAGAGAGAGAGAGAGAGAGAGAGAGAGAGAGAGAGAGAGAGAGAGATATATATAGAAAGAGACAGAGAGAGAGAGAGAGGGGGGAGAGAGAGAGAAAGAGAGAGACAGAGACATAGACAGAGAGAGAGAGAGAGAGAGAGAGAGAGAGAGAGAGAGAGAGAGACAGAGACAGAGACAAAGACGATATATATATATATATATATACATATACATATATATATATATATATCGTCTTTGTCTCTGTCTCTCTGTCTCTCCCCCTCTCGCTTCTGTCTCTCTCCCTCTCTCTCTCTCTCTCTCTCTCTCTCTCTGTCTGCGACGGGAATTCACATATCGCTGGATGCTAAAAAGTAATTATTGTATCTATATTTAGAACAACAATCACTTTATATAATTTACTAATTCCATAAATGTAATCTAAACAGTTTACGTACCTTTATATTTCGCTACGAATATTGCATGTTTGAAATTGAACACGTCCACACTTCGCATATGTGCATCTTAGTACACACGTGTAATGTAAACATTCATAAATATCCGGTAACGATACATTTCTTTGCTTCTAAAACATTGAAAAATTGACAGACAGAGAAGAAGACTGAAGAGGAGAGAGAGAGAGAGAGAGATAGAGAGAGAGAGAGAGAGAGAGAGAGAGAGAGAGAGAGAGAGAGAGAGAGAGAGAGAGAGAGAGAGAGAGAGAGAGAGAGAGAGAGATAGAAAGAGACAGAGAGAGAGAGAGAGAGGGGGGGAGAGAGAGAGAAAGAGAGAGACAGAGACATAGACAGAGAGAGAGAGAGACAGAAGCGAGAGGGGGAGAGACAGAGAGACAGAGACAAAGACGATATATATATATATATATATATGTATATGTATATATATATATATATATATATATATATATACATATACATATACATATATATATATATATACACGTCTGCCATTTATGATATGATTCTTGACGTTTGTGCGCCTCCCTATGATGACGCTGTATTGTTAGTGATTGTTAAAACACGGCGATATCTACTTAAGCTTCGTGATAACTATGTTATGTCAACCAGGAGAAGAGGGAGACCGAATTTAAAAGAGAAAATGCCAAGATAAATCTTCAAAGGGCAGAGATGAACAACATTGCAGAATTCGTGTATCGACGAAAGGGAGAAAAACACTGAATGCCCTGCCATCGCACTTCTCTAGGAAGAAGGAAAATAAGGAGGAGATTATGATGCAGAAAGTACAGAAGAGGAAGAAAGAGAGGAGAACGAAGAGGATGAGAAAAGGGATTACGTACTGGCTGCGACGTCCACAGCTCCGTTAGAAGGTCCACAGTATAACACTTGTCGTTTCGTAGTTTCACCGCTGCCGGAGTCCCGTTTACGGTTCATCTCTATGAACCAGTAGGCGAGCTTCACCGCAGTCTGCGTCTTCCCGGTACCTGTAAATGACAATACGTCTTATGACTAAACGTCCGCCTTTGATTGATACTTCCATTGTATCACATATACTCATTTGACAAGTATTTTCCAATGCACACTATACCATTCAATTATCACTTTGCCGCATGGTGTTATATTTTGTTCGTTTATATTGGATTGTGACCCCTTGTTGTCATTTTGTATTTGCATCAAATCTATAAAAAAAATGTACAATTATTACATTATAGCTGGTTGTCGTAATAAGCCCCCTGGGGATTCTAGAGAATATCCAGAGTTACTTGGTGGATCTATAATTGCGTTCATACTTGTAATATCACTATAACCGAGTAACCAAATAAACTTTATTCATTCATTAAAATGTAATGGGAAGAATAAAATACCATTTCGTGGCGGATAACATCTTGTAAAGTAGCACTTTATGCAAGTCCGCAGGTTAAAATACATTATTTCGAAAACGAATACGAAGCAGAAGGTGTAACAACATTGAAAAAAAATTAGATTTCCTTCGTCAGATGTACAGGAGTCGTTACAAGTATGTTTCTCCACCGTACTGTCACCGAGTTACAATGTCAGTTTAAGCAGCTAAATCTCGGAGCCATGTCACAGAGAAGAACGAATTGACAGATCAAGAAACATACATCACAACCAAACTTTCTCCGTCAAGCTTTGTTTTACCAACGACGTTTACTAATGTAAACATTTTAGGTATGGCAAATGTGCATTACATTACGTGGGTGGCAACCCAGCTGTCAACTCAATTTTCAAGAATTTCAACATGATATACAACAAAATGTCAGATAAATTCACTTGGCCGTCTGACATTTTGAAAAATTGACTGTCTTTGTTGTTTTGGGCAACCGATGTCGTCATGGATACGTATTATTAATATTATCCGAACTGTTCTGGATGTAGACATCACATTGAATTGTATTAATGTGTGGTGTTGTGTTGTGTTGTGTTACCTGGCGGCCCTTGGATCACTGTGTGGTGTTACCTGGCGGTCCTTGGATCACTGTGTGGTGTTACCTGGCGGTCCTTGGATCACAGTGTGGTGTTACCTGGCGGTCCTTGGATCACTGTGTGGTGTTACCTGGCGGTCCTTGGATCACTGTGTGGTGTTACCTGGCGGTCCTTGGATCACTGTGTGGTGTTACCTGGCGGTCCTTGGATCACTGTGTGGTCTTACCTGGCGGTCCTTGGATCACTGTGTGGTGTTACCTGGCGGTCCTTGGATCACTGTGTGGTGTTACCTGGCGGTCCTTGGATCACTGTGTGGTGTTACCTGGCGGTCCTTGGATCACTGTGTGGTGTTACCTGGCGGTCCTTGGATCACTGTGTGGTGTTACCTGGCGGTCCTTGGATCACTGTGTGGTGTTACCTGGCGGTCCTTGGATCACTGTGTGGTGTTACCTGGCGGTCCTTGGATCACTGTGTGGTCTTACCTGGCGGTCCTTGGATCACTGTGTGGTGTTACCTGGCGGTCCTTGGATCACTGTGTGGTCTTACCTGGCGGTCCTTGGATCACTGTGTGGTCTTACCTGGCGGTCCTTGGATCACTGTGTGGTGTTACCTGGCGGTCCTTGGATCACTGTGTGGTCTTACCTGGCGGTCCTTGGATCACTGTGTGGTGTTACCTGGCGGTCCTTGGATCACTGTGTGGTCTTACCTGGCGGTCCTTGGATCACTGTGTGGTGTTACCTGGCGGTCCTTGGATCACTGTGTGGTGTTACCTGGCGGTCCTTGGATCACTGTGTGGTGTTACCTGGCGGTCCTTGGATCACTGTGTGGTGTTACCTGGCGGTCCTTGGATCACTGTGTGGTGTTACCTGGCGGTCCTTGGATCACTGTGTGGTCTTACCTGGCGGTCCTTGGATCACTGTGTGGTCTTACCTGGCGGTCCTTGGATCACTGTGTGGTCTTACCTGGCGGTCCTTGGATCACTGTGTGGTGTTACCTGGCGGTCCTTGGATCACTGTGTGGTGTTACCTGGCGGTCCTTGGATCACTGTGTGGTGTTACCTGGCGGTCCTTGGATCACTGTGAAGTTGCCCGTTAATCCAGCTCTGATGGCCCTCAGCTGTGATTCGTTGCTTTGTGGTAGATATATCAGTGCTGACGAACGTACCGTGTCTACCTGGAGGTTTTCTGGGCACATCCGTTCCAGAATAGGATCTGCAAAATGCATATATTTCACATGCTGTCTATGGTGAACTAAACATATGGTGTCATGACAGTTGGCGTTTTTCCTTTTATTCTCATTTCGGTTTTTGTTATATTTATTATAAGAAATACTCTGTCGTTAGAACATTATTACAACTAGTGAATTATGTGCAAAAGAGAATATCAGTATTTTATGTGGTACAAAAAGTGTAACCTAAGAAGCTATGCGCACCTGGGTTCGGTACTGGTTTTGCAAGTACTATAGCCTTGCACAGTTCTGTTGTTTCTTGCAGGTCCCGAACCGCGTCTTCCTTCCTTCTGTAAAGTAATCTGCTGCATTGAGCACACCACATCCATCCTTGGAACAGCAACAAGCACACGCTTTTGACCACCTCAATTCGTCCATTGTTTCCTTACGTCTCTGACAGGTAAACACCATATCAGGGTGAGACAATAATTTAAGATAAGAGCCATAGAGTTGTTTCTTCAAAAATGCATTGTTATTTGGCAGATTTCAGAACAACAGTACAAGGATGTGAACTGACACAGAAAGAGGCGACTGATCATCAGTACATGAGAGGAGATAATGCCAGACTATCTCCAAATTTAGCATGTTAATATACAGCTCATGCATTGCCCGAGTAGCAAGTATTTTCCGCGAAGTTATCAGTTATCAATACTAGTGTAGACGCAAGAGAGGAAGATCAGCATAGCAACTGTCAAAAGAACAACTGAAAACAAGCAAAGGAGATTACTGGAAATGTGTCGTAGTTTTAATTACCTATCAGTATTCGTTTTGGGCATCAGCTCCACCGTGCAAGAGACGCCATGCTTGTTCTTCAGCATTGCCTGAGGTGGGTCTGTATTCGAGTGTTGGACACGGAACTCCAGGTAGATGTCTCCATCGTCGTCGTCGTCGTCATTTCCGTTGATGATGCAAGCGTTCTGTGTCAACGCGTGGCCAACCCACACATTTCTAAATTGATGTACGGCTCCCTGTCCAATCGCAGCGCATCGAATGCATAGGTAGCTATCCGTTGCAACCTCGTCTTGTTTCTTGTTCTCAATCAACGCGATTTGCCTCGTCTTGCAGAATGCCTTGGGCAGTGTGAAACTTCCACGAAACTTGTTGCCCTCCCGTCGAATGACAACTTTGACGTTATGCATAACAGTTGGGTTTCCTTCCTTGATTGCACCCTCCGCCGCTTCCATCGCCAACATCGGCAGCCAGATCTCCTGGTATTCCTCGATGTTTTTGTACTTCTTCTTGCTGCGTAGTACCGCAGTCTCCGCGAAACATTTCATCGGTTGCTCCATGTGTTCGACGCACAAGTCCAGCTGCTGGGTGAGATTGACGAGTCTAACAGTCGGCTCGAGAAGGCCGCGCACTAACTCTGCCCCAACCTGCAGATAAAGTGGGCACAAGTCGTGAAATACAAAACCAATCACGTTGGACAGAATACACCATAAATTGTTTGCTAAACAAATTCACACTTTTGAAGAAGATTTACTTATTTTCCGATGTTGGTATGCGTTCGAATACTGCAGGTTAACTAGATTGAGCGGATAACATTCATGAAAAAGGAATAAGAACAGTTACAAAAGCGTTGACATTTGACACAGTGGAGCCATATTCGTAAAAAGAACATTGTTCTCAATGACGTGGTTGTTACGCGAACAAAATGATTTTTACGTTTATACACTTGTTAACATATAAAAAGCTATTTAGTTATGTTGACAGTAGCAGAATAACAAAAGGTAAATAGGGTCTACCTGGATCATCAACGTGTCGTTTCTCTTTAGTGACAATTGAAAGTCGCAAGCCTTTCTCCACAGCATCTCACCCGTCTTCATTTCAGATGTCACTTCCGGTATCAACTCGTTGGACGACGACCTCTCATCGGGCAACATATCGCTTACAGTGGGCAGCACTGTTTCCGAGTCTGAGGTGATGATTGCTCGCCGGACATCGTTCCACTTGTCACGCGGAACTCGTACAACGTGTGCATCCGTAGCGAGTCGCAGCGACTCGTTCACGGCGTACTTTGTCCGCGATTGAGTTGGACATCCTCCGGCGTCGAAGATCTTCCTACTCCAAAGCAATGTCACGTCGTCTGGCGGGGAGTCGCCAACACGTTTTGCTGTCGACGCTTTACGAACTCCCAGAAGGCCATATTTCACGTCTTTTCGGAGACGCAAGTGCGGCAAATACACGCTGAAATGACCCTCGTCAATTTCTTCCACGACACCAGGCAAGAACTGAGCAGCCGAGTTTAGCGTGCAAGCTGCCTTCAACGACTTCAAGTCATTGTCATACCGCTTCTGCAGTGTCATCTTGTAGTTGAGATGACGACACAGTTGGTCGATCTCGTCGCGGGTGTATGGACACGGTTGTCCATCTATGGCAACTTTGACCAGACGGTGCACAACGGTATCGAAGTACCGTCGGATGGGAGACGTGAAATGCGTGTAGACGTCCTCGCGAAGTGTAAAGTGGCGGCAACTCGTTCCTTTTCCCGATCGTGTGTATTCTGACTTCTCTTGTATGCCATACCAGCTGGGAAAGAGAAGTGCGAATTGTGGGTGCAGTTGTTCTGACGACACAAACGTCGTCACTCTCGCTGTGTCTCCCGCCTGCACAGCCTCCCTCAGCCCTCGCGCAGTGTCAGCGAGAAGTGGGAAGTCACCGTCCTCTCCTTCGTCACAGCCCGCCAGCAACTCGTTGAACGACTGAAAGTAGAAGGTTCGTCGTGCCACGGTGGCGTGTTTTGTTAGCCAACTACGCAAGTCGTCATCCTTTGGATTCTCCTGTGTGCGCACCGGAGTGCAATCGGGGAATTTCGCAACAAGAAACTTGGCAACTTCTTTGTTCGCCAGCAGCATGAATTCTTCTACCAATTCATGCGCCTCTGCCGCTTGATCGTCGTCTTCAAACAGCCCCTCGTATTGAGAGTAGAATCGCGTGTCTTGTAGTCTTTTCTGTCGACATCTTTGAGAAAGATCGTGCAGCCACACGAGTCTTCTGCGAAGGTTGTCATCTACTTCGTTGCCCTTGTTCTGTCCAGTGGACGACAACATCTCATGTACGTCTGCGTACGTCAGTTGTGCATTGCTGTTGATCACAGTTCGTGCGACTTTCGGACTGTGCTCTAGAAGATTGCCGTCGTTGTCTAGTGTCAACCGCACCGAAAGCGCGAGCCTGTCTTTGCCAGGCAATAGACTGCACAGATCTTCGCTCAGCCTCTCTGGCAAGATGTGGAAGGTAGAATATCCTACTTCCGGGTAGAAGGTCGTTCCCCTTCGTCTTGACTCGATGTCGATGAGATCCGACGGCTTCACGTAATGTGTGACGTCAGCGATATGGACGTACACCTCGTAGACCTCAGAACCATTCCTGGCGCATTTTCTAACTGACAGTGCGTCGTCGATGTCCTTGCAGCCCGGGGGGTCTATAGTGAATGTGTACTCTCCACGCATGTCGCATCGCCCGCCCGGCACGTCTAGCGCACGAACACTTTCCGCGTGGTTGAAAACGTCCGTCGGGAGCTGTTGTTGTACTTGGTACTGCAGGTTCAGGATCCTCTGACCGCTCTTCAGATCTCTCCCGGGTTCTATGACTTTCACGATACACCCCAGTGGGTACATAAACTTTGTATTCCACTTGATGTACCTGACGACAAACAACTTGCTCTGGCGATCTTTCGGGTTCAGCCTTTCGGGTTCAATGCGTTTCCGTTGATACAAGCCATCCCTTTTCTCGTAGACAGTCACGAGTTGATTTCGGATGTTGTTGTATTTCTCTCTCAGGTAACTATCTATGACGTGAATTTTTGGTGCAGTTCCACAACGTGGCACCATAAGGCAGGACATGTACTCATCGACGTTGCAGACAAAGAAGTGTGAGCACCTTTTGACACAACCTCCCAACACGCCAGCCACTCTTCCGCTCAACACGGTCGATTCCTTGTCCAGCTCCTTCGTGCGGATCATCTCCACGACAACTTCGTCGCCATCAAAGGTGGGGCCACAGTTCGTCCTCCCCTTTATCGTGATCTTCGATAAGTTGCCCGCGGCAACATCCGGTGTGCAGACAGCACTGTGTCTGCCAGTCAGACGGAGGGTGCATCGTTTGTATATGTCTGGTTTGCCGCGCAGCAACTTGTCTAGCTCATGTTCGACATGCACCTTGTAGTAAACATCCCCGCCTTGATAGATGATTTCTAGTGTGTCGTCATCTTGGTCGTTGTCTCTTGTCAATATGTCTTCGTCACACATATCATCCACCATACATGTTCCAATGTCGTTTTCCAAGCTTGATGACTCGCTGGTGCTCTGATACGGTTTATTGTCTGTCGGCGACTCGCTCTGGTCTGGTCTGTTACGTTCAGATATCTTCCTTTGTTTAGATCGAGCGCACTCTTCCACGAGATCATGCGTAGTGGCGACATTACAAATCGTTGGTTCTGAATAGGTCTTTGCTCCATTTTCTACCTCTTCGAACAGGCACACCATGTTTTCCCACGGATGCCCTCTTTTGCACAGTGGCCGGTGCGGTGTCTTAGTAATTGGCCTGTCAGGATCCATGTCGAAGCATGTTTTGCAAACGAAAACATACCGTTGGTCCACCGTGAGTTTCGACACGATATACATGGCGCGTAAACGCGAACATAATCTCATATCTCTGACAACAGACCGAATATCAACATCGTTCTTCCACAGTTCGCCCTCGTAGTCGTTGTGAGGACGTCCCTTGGACCAGTTCCACGATTGTGGCCGCGACCTCACGTGAACCCACTCCGCCTGGGAAACTGACTCGTTCTTCTTCTTCAGTAGCAGCATCTCCTCGTGACACTTGTGGTCAGTCACGTTGTTCTTCTCCCTCGCACACTCATCACACGCAAGGCGAATATCGTACTTCTTTGTTATGATTTCAAATGTTTTGACTGAAGGTGAAGTAGGTGCTTTCGTTTCAGTTGTAGTAGTGGTAGTTGTAGGCGCTGTGTGTGTCACAGCAATTGTGGAACCTGCGTAATCCAACATGTGTTGACGTTATATGGAAACCAAACTCGGGTTATTGATCATACTTGATAATAAATGTTGCATTAATAGTGTTTTAACTTAAATAATGGGTCCGGATGATAGCTTAGTCATTTCCATAAGGGTCAGTTGTTCACAAGGAGTGGATGGTGTCCCCAATATGAATATTTGCACTTCTTTTTCTTAGTTACGACAGCAGTGAACAGCTAGTTGGAGGTGGCTCATGCGAATCTTGCCTGTGAGTTTGTCTATATCCCCATAAAGTTCTTTGATTGTACGTATATTTTCCAGTGGACTTCTATGAATGTCTTTAGCTTTCTGGTGTAACTTCCGTCGAGCTTTCTTTGCAGTTCTTTTGAGAAGGTCCACGTATCCATACATCAATCAGTACACTATCGACAACAGATCAACAATTTAAGGGAATTTTGATGTTTCACTTTCATACATGGTCTAGCTTGTTACACACTTCCCAGGCTGAACGCCTTTGCTTATATTGCGCATCTAGGAACCTAGATCCGGAAATGGTATACTTCCTCAAGTAGGCCACCTCACCCCTCTGACCGTCTTTATTACTTTACATTGAACTTTGATATTAGTGGTGATGACCTTAGTTTTATTCACATTCATACCCAGTCCGTGTTTTAATTAATTACAGTATACCGTGCTAAATCATGTAGCAATTACATTTTCCAAAGGTCCACATAATCATGTATACATGACACGCTTATCAGTTCATGTACGTTAATTGAAAGTGTGACTCGTGTTCCTAAAGAACATTGTTAACCGGTCCACGTTAAGGACAGCGGCATTTCAGTAAAGATAACAATGGCTACAGGGTCTTCATAGACATATACTTTATAAGGTCATGTATCTATACTGTGCACAGCGCATATAGCTTAGTATCATTAGCTGACCACAAAACTGTTCACATCATGTACATGCACAATAAGATAACGCACCCTTCTATACATTTCAATAAGTAAATTGCTGTTCCTCTTTCCGGAATTGCAATACTTAATACGGGCTACACGTAGTCATACATCTATTTTATGTTATGTAAATTCGCAGAATGCGAGGTTTCATCACATGACGTGCTAACGTGTGTAATTGCTTTGCAGAACTTAACGGTGAAGAGTACAATAAACAAATCGCATATACCTTTACGACTGCGAGATGAGAACAATTCTTCATATTTTGTGATGGCTTGGTCAACTAGATCGTGACCTCGACGTGGGAAGGACTTTGGTTTCTTCTTTTCCCTAGTCACCGCACCGACTTCAACGTATACAATAAATAATCACATTAGCATTAATACGATGGTATGCTGATGACGTTGTCATAGAATAAACGTGCTTGTCTCAATTTAAGTTTACAATAATAATAATGCACGCATTGTATGTTCTACGGTAAACGTAAGTTCAAACATATAGTGCCGTATCCGTCTTTAAGACTGCTCACAATGATTTACATTTAACTCCCGCCAGACTTGTTCAATCGACAACAATATCAATTCTTCTCTCCTGAGATGAATATAGCCATTCTAAGTATATACTTTCAAATAACAATTGTTGTCATCAATATATTTGGAATGCAGATGAAGTCATAGAGAGTCATGCGCATACACTTACTCTTATATGAAAATGTTGTGTTGTTGTTTGATTAATGTGACAGTTACATATATATGATGTTGTGTGGCATACTTACATTGCCCCTTTTTTGATGTACTTGACCACTTCTTTGAATCGGTACTGCAACTTGGTGTCGCCTAAGATGTATAATATATATGTATATATATACATTATACACACATATTCAAAACATCAATATAATATTCGTCGGACTATGAGTAATTGGCTTCTCACAGACAAACACCTGCTCGCAAGCATGCACATAAACTCGAACGAAAACTTGCCTACATATATACTTCGTATTAGTATTATTAGTGAGTAATATCAACATGTCTTCGCCCAAAAATTGTTTACATATTTTATTTTATAATGATATTACCTGTTTAGTGCGAAAGTTTGTCAGTTTATCCATCACCTTCTTAAATTCGTCGTCCTGAATGGAACATAACAGCGTTACCGTTAGCAGCTGATTTCGTACACACACATGCATGCGAGCGCATGCGTATATATGTGTGTGTGTATTATATATATGTATATATATATATATATATGTATACATATATACACACTTTCCACGTTATAAAATACACATTAGCACTAAAACGATTTTTAATCAAGCCACATCTTGTTCTTAACATTGTGTATTCTGATAATTTTATCCTGCAAAATGGTAAACACAACGTGTAAATATTACATTTGACTACGTCGGTGCGTTAACCAACATTTGCTTCATCTTGTGTGTGCGTGGGTGGGTCCGTGCGTGCGTTCATACATGTGCGTGGTGTGTGCGTGTGTGTGTGGTATATTCTGGTTCATTAATTTACCTAAATGAATGAAAACAATTAAAATGAATGAAAAGATTCACCTCAGGCGAGACCTTGGCTCCCGCTGCTGCATATCGCAGGGCTTTCTGGATATCACCTTTCTTCATGTTTATCCTAAGCGCCAACCGTATGGCTTCCGGGTCTTCAATACCACCGTAATCAAAAGCTAACAACCAAAAGATTGCCTGGTATAATTGAATAAATCTCTCTCTTCCTTATCTCCCCTCTTTCTGTGGGTATGGTGCTACAAACAACATATGTTATATTGTTTGGTAATTACAACCAATTCGTATAAACGTGGCTTCTGTAGATATGCGTGATGGATACTGTTGCAAGTCATTTCAACATTTATGGTAGCACGTTTGTAATTCTGCCATTCCAGTCTGATGTTCGAAGCAAACATGTTAAGTATAAATTTCGTACAATAATTGTATTACTTAAGTTAATGAGATAATGACTTTTAATAACAATATATAATGTAATTACCTTTCTTGCTGAAGTACTCAACTGCGTGCGAGTCCTGCAACTGTAGTGTGACTGATTACAACTAACTTATACCCACGTGGAGCAACAAACTCGTTCACAGTGGTGCCATCTGGAGAGTAGGTAACCACTCTACAGTTTCGTTATTTATATTATTCCGATAAGTGGCAAAGCAAATATATAAGTTCGTAAATCGCCAAATTCGAAATAGCAATGTTTGCTATATCACCAATTGGCAGATCTGACACCACTGGTTCCAAGAAGCAAATGAACAAAGAAAGAGGCAAAAGACCTCGGCGCCAACGAGGACATGCACTTACCATAGTCCACAATTAGCGTATTAATAGATAGATATTGCAAATGCGATGCAATTAGTTAAGACGATTATGGTATACTTGCAGGGGCGGATACAGAGAGTGTAGTCTGGGGGACACAAAAACCTCCAGATATTTTTGCCGCCTTACGCCGTATCTTCAGTTTCTCCGCTGTCTCGGCTCGATTGGTGACATAGGAAGAAGGTGGGGGTGTCGTTGAAAAATGTTCGACGCCACTTTAGCGTTACGTCAGCTTATTGTAACCTAAACGGGCACATTTCCAAGGGTCTAGGGGGGCACGCTCAGCCCATTCAAAAAGGTGTGCCACCCAGACCCCCTGGATCCGCCTATGCATGTGTGTATAAAGTGTTTTGAGTTTACA
Source organism: Paraescarpia echinospica (assembly GCA_020002185.1). NCBI lineage: Eukaryota > Metazoa > Annelida > Polychaeta > Sabellida > Siboglinidae > Paraescarpia > Paraescarpia echinospica. Next base: position 23,490,124 of record CM034535.1, on the reverse strand, counting down.
ATATTTTCTTTAGTACAAACAAGAAGAACATCAAAAGGAAAATCACGACATTACCTAAAAACTAATCGGTTTCAAATGGAGAGGGTATTAGTGGAATTGACATCGAGAATGAAACCGAAGTGTGACATAAAAAACACAGGCTCTCTGGGTTAGAAAGCTATTAGCCGTCAATAAATAATGAATCGAGGCAAGGGGACGTCTGGCCAAACAACATTTGGGACAGCCTGCTAACTACACCATTTGGAGAGTTAAGTCACATAATTAATTTCCTGAAGAACGTAGCGGATGATTGCTGAATATTTGAAGTGGTGCTAAAAAGTATATTAATTAAAACACGGTTTTGTGAACCATTTCACAAAGACACGCCCACATGCACACGCACACGCACACGCACACGCACACGCACACGCACACGCACACGCACACGCACACACTCACACACACACACACACACACACACACACACATATATATATATATATATATATACACGCGCGTGCGCGTTTTAGATGTTTACAATGTGTTATCCCAAATGGACGGTTACACAGTTGTTGGCATGCACAAACTACTAACCCTGTTGCACAGAGCCAGACCGTGCATGACGTAGACGTGTCGTAGTTTATCTTCTGTAGCAAATGCTAGTTCGCCAGCTCTCCATAAAGCTTCCAGTACAGAAATGACTGGCACGGTTTCCTTTTCAACTGCATCGTAGTTTCTTTGTTGAAGCCAATCTTCTGCTACCGTGCATGTTTTCGTCACGTAGGTATGCATAGCCTGTATCAGATAGTCGTCATTGTCACGACTGCATGCAACTCAGCGACAGGATTTCAAAACACTTACGGAAGTTTTAAATAATTTCGACTGGACTAAAATATATACTTGAAAGTACAATGTTAACGTTTCGCAATGAATTGATTGAATTCACCACAGTGACCGAGCAACATTTATTCCCTGTCGAAGTCATTCTTCTGCTACCGTGCTTGTTTTCGTCACGTAGTTATGCAGAGCCTGTATCAGATAGTTGTCATAGTCATGACTGCATGCTAATGGGTCACGGGGTTACATAATTATTTTAACAATTTCCACTGGACTAAAATATATACGTGAGAGTACAATGATAAAACTTCGCAATGAATTGATTGAATTCACAACAATGCAATGACCGAGCAACATTTATTTTATCGCGAAGTTCAACTGTCGTCAGCTGTTCTTTCTAAGACCTGGTTAGCTGTTAAAGGGAAACAAAATACAATAATGTGGGCCTATACACCTAAAAGTGTTAATACAATGTAAAAAGTAAAGGAAAGGTAAGTTCTTATATAGCGCAGTATCCAGTCCTCAAGACTGCTCAAAGCGCTTTACACTTTACTCTCTGTTGGCAGACCTGGCAGAACACCATCTCAACTTCTCTGGGAAGCAATGTAACCGTTTGCAACTACAGTCAAGAATATCAAAGTGAGGAATTCTAGTGAAATCTATGACACAGTTTCCTGATATTTTGAGAGACGCCCCTGATGCTTAACCAATAAACGCACAGAGCTTCTTTGACTATGACGCTGTGGTGACTCGTCGGATGCCCTTGTTTCCTCGACAAAATTACTAAACATACCAGCTCATATGTTATTTACTCATATTCCCTTCGATTCAGAATTACTCTTACAATAACTAATACAATGCACCATACGGACGTACCATTTTTAGTAGTTACAGCGCAAAATCAAATTCGGCGATGCAAAGTAGAGTAATATGAGTAAAGAGGTCCATCAGACTGGATTGTTCAAATGCGTGATATTTTTTATATTTATTTCACAGTCAATTTACATTTATGTCTGGTGTGTGTCCCCGCGGCAAGAGAATGAAGTCAACAGCAGGAAGAAGACTGTGAAGAAGACAAGGGCAAAGGCATGGTGGTACTTCCGTATGTCCAAGGATTATTCGAAACCACATCGTGGTGCATGAAGAAATACAAGGTGAGCACATCAATGAAACCTCACAACACCCTCAATAGATCATTGGCAAGACCATAACACAAAGTGGAACCCCAAAAGATGTGCAAAAGGGTGTATGCCATATCGTGTTAGCTCTGTAATGCCACGTAGATGGGAGACGAAACGCACATTAGGAACAACAGCAACAACAAATGAACCCTACAACAACAAAACATCGGAAAAGAAGATGTACAATTCAGTCATTTCAGATCAAATGACTCAAAAAATTACACAACAGACTGGGAGCGTGCCAACTTTGTAGACAGGGAGTCGGACTGAAGAACAAGAGGCATCTAAGAAGCAATCTGGATTAGAAAAAACAAGGACACCCAGTGTGCAGCCGCGAGGGGTATACACCAGAGTGATTACGTCTGCGCAGCACTACCGATCGCCATCTAGCGGTAGTCGTCTGAGGAAGACTACTGGAAGCAGCCGAAACGTCACGGGAAAAGTAAACTGACTGTGAAATAAGTACAAATATCACTAAAACAAGAATAATGTTCTCAGTTACGCGACTGGCGAATTGGGAAGAGTAGGCATTGGTGACGTTGGACTTTCTATCACAATGACGATGTCCATGCAGTTTAAATGACGTGTCTTCAAAATGGTTATTTTAGTAAACTGCTGGCATACTAACCTTGATTCTAGTTGCTAATGACTAGTTTTTATGAACTCGTTTAGATGCACAGGACGAAAAAGATGCCTTTCGTCCTGTGCATCTAAACATAGGCCATGGCGTACGGTTCGCTGGATTTATACAACGACATTTTACAATAAAACGTGATTGTGCAATTTGTCACACTGTTCTGCTTGTGGTTATAGCAATACTACAGTGGATAGTAAAGAGCTGTCTTTTTCCGTTTTACTGTGAATAAATAGACAATCATGTGCTGGGCTTTGGGTGGGCTTTCACTTTCTGATATAACCATAAAAACGACAACCTAAAACCCCAAACAACATAGTATATACATATATATATATATATATATGTATATATATATATATATATGTATATATATATATTATATATATATATATATATATATATATAGTCTCATATACATATATATATATATATATGTATATATATATATATATATATATATATATGTATATATATATGAGACTGTGTTGTTTGTGGTTCTAGGTCGTTGTTTTCATGGTTTTATATATATATATATATATATATTTGCAAAAATCGAACAAGGGAAACTATATCTAAACAGAAACCGCATGCATGCATTATTGAGGCAAGCACAGCGCCATCTATAGCTACGAAGTGTGGAAAACTAGTTATAAATTAAGACAATCAGTCTCCGGAATGAAGCGCCATTTCTTGCACTTTGTTTCCCTAACAATGAAAGACAACAATTTCGTGGACAGTGGACAGCTTTGAAATATTACACATGTATGTGATATTATGCAAAAGAATATGCCACTAAAATTACCTCTTTATGTTCTTGGATGTTATGGGGAATGTTCAACCACATCTTCAGCACGGTGACACATTGCCTCATATTAATCATTACACCGATGTGGCTATACTCGGTCAATCTCATGGCTGAAACGTGCATACATATATATCTACGACATGCAGCAGCTCTTTTATACAAGCTACGACTTGTCAATATACACTATACTTGTTTACATGTTTTCAATTGGTATTTTAAGAAAAGGAAATACTAATGTGTAATTGCAAAGTTTACAGACACTAGCGTGTTTGCGGGGGATATCGAGTAGTAGACAGATTAGGTAAGAGAGGGCGCAGGTGTTGCTACCGAGAACTTAACAATAACCAAACCAAGAAAGCACACACACAGCACACACACTTCATACGCTCACATGCGCTCACACGCACACACGCAGCACGCATACACACGCACGCACACATGCACGCACACATGCACGCACACACACGCACGCACACGCGCACACGCGCACACGCGCACACGCGCACACGCGCACACGCGCACACACGCACACACACAAACACAATGACTATGATGTTTTCCTCGAAGTTCCCTTTATATAAGAGTGAAGTAGATACGTCGTCATATAGCTGCTGTGTAATAACGTTACGTGATCGCCTACCTTCATGCATTTCTTCCACGCTTTGAATCATCTTGTTCTAAAACGCGACACGTGTATTTTTGAAAACAGTTTTCAGCATTATTTGAATAATTCTTAACGCAGTTAAACGATGATACGCTAACGTCAAATAATTGAAATATAACATTGCTGGTGTTAATTGTAAAAAGGTAATTAGGTAATAACGTAGATTTCTTCATTACAAAGCATTAGGTACATGGCCACTATTGCCCACGTCGTCAGTTGTAACCTGTTTGTATCTAGTTACAGTGATATAGTGGGATGGTGGACTGTTGCAGACAACAGACAGAGATGGAGGGAAACAACATGAAAAGCAGAGGAAGTAACCGAGCGACGTGTACCCCACCCCGCCAGGGTGCAAGGGAAGAGTGGGATGTTGAATTACGATCACCCTTTGACAATTTGTTTCTAATTTGTTTCGTATACAACCTGTTTACCTTTACAGTTTGAAATGGGATTATAATGCTTTTATATTACTGTGTATCAACGTCAATGGGTTCGTGGGTCTAATTTTGTAGCAAAATAACCATCAAAACAATAATTGTTTGTTGGTTTAATTAATAGTGAATATAATTTAGAATTTCCGCAGGTGTTGCAATTATTGTAAAAGCAGATAGTCAATAAATCGTCGGCAAAACTGGGCATAATGAATGTCTTTTATCATACATCCGTCGTTTGAATACCTGACAGTGTTTGAGCACAGACAAGCAGTGATGCAGATCCACACACAAAAGGCGTTTCGCATTTTCTAGACGGGGATCTTCAAAGTGCATGCTTTTTCCCAGGGCAATGCCCTCCCGGAAAAACCGTTCTGCTTGATAGTCATCTTCGTTGACAACTGCTGCGTGTCCGATCGCAATGCATGCGTGAAGTTTATACAATTCTTCATTCTGTCAAAACAACATAATTCTTGACAATTCCAAACGCATCAAGTGTTCCACTTTAGTCAATGCGGGCTGTTTGGGTCGACAAAAGCATGAAATTGGACTTTACTGGCAGATTACATGAGAAACTGTGTGACAATAGATCAAGTTTGTCATGTGTCCAGTGCCTTTCAACCTAATTGGTGATGATGTCGAAAAGGTTTAATTAATTTTTATTTGGATATACGGACAAATGAGTATAAAAAGTTATGTCTCTGTTCCACCAATTAGTTACTGTACCTACAAGCAATTCCATCATTCTACTAGATCGCCGGACAAAAAGAAAATGTCACGAATTTCAAACTATACGACCATTATGACTACACGCAGTTTATCACTTCATATTCTCCTGAAAAATAACAATAACTACAGCATACATTAACACGCTATCTATCCACACGTACTTGTCCTAGAAATACCAGTAACTATTACGCATGTGTACATGATGTCTGTCAACTCGTACTCGTTTTGTAGAACAAGAGTAACTATAATACACGTGTCTACCATCTCGTACTTTTCTTGAAGAATAACAATAACTATTACCAAGGTTACCTCACTAACATACAGGGTTAATGAAATACTGCAACTAAACAAAAACAAAATCGACATTTACATATGGGACATTGCACTGAAACAGTTGAATCGTCGCGAATGTAGTGAAATACACATGAAATTGGATATTACGTCATATTTTATTAAGTAACCATTTCCAAAAAGGGATTCCTATTTCCTATTAGAGGAGCCAGAAACCATACCTCATAATCAGCTGCAGCTTCAAGCGCGGCTGCACCTTTTATTTTGGGTGTTCCTTCCTGGTCTCTCGACCCTGGCTCTCTTTCATCTCGCGTTTGCCCAAGCGATTGGTCCATAGTTGTTCTTCGATTACTTTCCTTTTTTTCGTAACATGTCACTGTAAAGATAAGCAGTAATGTTTGACTATGTACTCCAATATGTTACGGAACCGTCGCACGTCCGTACGCACATATGTACGTGCACACAGACACGCACACGCACGCAAGAACGCACGCACACGCACACACACACACACATACACACGCACAGACTCTGGCATGAACACTCGAACGCACGACGAAAGTCTCTTGGCTACACTTGTTAAATACATTACAACCGTGTTTAGAAGCGTACACAAATCATTCAGTGGTGACAGCATGTTTAAACCGCGACAACTGTATGAATTAAATGAGTCACTTCGCATTACGTTTGTGTTAGAAACCACAACCGACAGCTACCCATGGTATTGTTGATTGTAGCACAATATCGCTGTAACAAAAGAACAACAATTTGTTATCCTTTACATTGTGATATATCGAGACGTATAGTTAAGTCATGGGAAGTGATATAACCCCACGAATCAAATCCCACCGTATCGAGAATTCCCACCCGTCCTCCTATCAGGCAAGAATACGTCGTTCATACCACAGTATGACAGTGTTTACATATTTTAATAGAGCATGCCAAGTCCTGACTATAAACGTATTTTTGATGGCTTTCCGGCCTTTCCCACAACTTTCCAAGATATTGGGACTGATCAGATTTTAGTAAACATTCGACGTCTAAAACGTTTGATCTCCTGTTGTTGCCACGGAAACAAAGAAAACAAACCGGTTTTCGTCCATTGGGGTGTTTTGGGGGAGTAAATTTTGAATTCCTTACATCACACTTTCCGTGTGGTCACTAATACACAACACATCGAAGTAATCGTGAAATAAATTTGGGTAGCTTACTTACGAAAACTCACTTTTGAGAAAGTTTTGAACTTGCGAGTCCACGTTGCTCGATACCGAGCGTATACATGCATGCCTTATATTTAACATATATAATATACAGCTTTGACTATCTGCTTAGGCCGACCAGGGGGGGCCTGATGGTACGTGTCCCTCTAGACGTTTAGAATATTACCGTGGTACAGTGGCGTGCCTCGTAGAACTGTTGAATGTGTGCCCTTTACATGCTTCCAGAGGTTCTGAAATTATGAACGTCCCCCGTCTTCCGATGTAAAGATCTCAGCTCACCCGATATGAAATTGGTTCATACAGTTATGCTATGAATAAAGCATCACATTTTCAATGAAGCATTACTTGTGCGGATCTCATTATATGTAACCTTCCTGGAGATGTTTAAAATGAGTATACGCGGAGTGTAATTTTTCATTTTCACTTTACAAAATAGCAATGGTGGTCATAGACGGAGTTCATCTCCCGTTGGTCGGCGTCTAATTGATTCCGGATAATTTCCTGTTTTTCGGCGTCTGACTGTTTCCGGATGATCTCCTGTCGGCTCGCTTCTGACTGATTCCGGATGAGCTCCTGTTGGTCCGCTTCTGACTGATTCCGGATGAGCTCCTGTTGGTCCGCTTCTGACTGATTCCGGATGATCTCCTGATTGTTGGCGTCTGACTGATGTCGGATGATCTCCGGTTGGTTGGCTTATGACTGAAGCCGGATGATCTCCGGTTGGTCGGCTTGTGACTGATTCTGGATGACAGTGACAGGCGTTAGTTTCTATACATCACCAGCTGGATTTAAAAATCACTGTTCTCCTTGTGGCAGAAATCTTTATAAAACAATTATATTAAACAAAATTAAGTTTGGCGTTTGTGTCAATTAAATGGTTAAGCCATATAGTATATTATGTATAGGTAATAGATACCTTACATAATCTTAGACAGCTAGCACTATCATAAAACATATTATGACAAATATTAAGCACTATAGAACGCGTGATGTAAGATATTTCTAGTAAAATGTTTAATAAATAATTAACAGTTTCGGCGGCAATAATAATTGTTTTATTGTTATCCATCCATCCATCCATCCATACATACATCCATACATCCATACATCCATTCATCCATACATCCATACATCCATACATCCAATCATCCATACATCCATACATCCATATATCCATACATCCATCCATCCATACATCCATACATCCATACATCCAATCATCCATACATCCATACATCCATACATCCATACATCCAATCATCCATACATCCATACATCCATACATCCAATCATCCATACATCCATTCATCCATACATCCATACATCCATACATCCATCCATACATCCATACATCCATGCATCCATCCATCCATACATCCATCGCCATTTGAGTGAAAAACACCCAGAGCAATAGTCTTTATAACACCACGTATGTTTCACCATTGGTATGTTTCCAACCAGCACTATGGAATGTACTTTCATTTTGCATTGCCTAATACGGTTACAACAAGTAACGTATCATTTTCATATTACCAACTCTTCTTCCATTACTTCCAATATATCGAATCTATATTCAACAGCACGGCTGCACTGGATTTCTTACAGTTCGCAGTCATACAAAAGTCGATCTAATCTTCAGCTACGTTATACAACGAAATCTGCGACCGTCAGTGGGAAGCCGACACGTGGCAACAGTGATTCCTTTTTGCGCGATTAAATTTGCATACGCTCGGTACCGTCAGCGGTGCAACTTCCATTAAAAATAAGAAACGTGAACTATGCTTCTAATATTACTTACCTTATTAGTTAAGGGGTATTTAAAATACGTGTGAAACAAAACACTACCCAATTTCAAAACACTACCGTCAGTGTATTTTACCAGCCAGTTACACCAGTCACCTTTTTGAATCGTCCGATATAATAGGGTCTAGTTGGAATCAGTTAGTCAACGAATATAATAGTTAGCATGAAGTGTCATACAAAAAATATTAATAATTATTAAGCTTAATGTTATTATTGTAATCAGTGATGGTTTGAATTAATTATCGTTGGGGATAATGTTAGTCATAGCGTTATCTTTGGAACAAGTCAGACGACGGAAATAAATAGTTAGTGCGATAATCACATGACGGGACTAAATAATGATTAGTTAGGGCTAAGGTAATTATTATAATTAGGTATGGTTGGAGTCAGCTATGGAGGGTTAGGGTTATATATAGCATAATCGCAATTAAACGATTGTAATAGTTATTGTGAAATACCGCTATTAATTATGGTTAAGGTTATTATTAGTTATGCAATCGTAATCTATGGAACTAATGAGACGACGGGAATAAATAGTTAGTGTGAAGTGTCATTATACAATAGGATTAGGGTGTGTATGCACTCCAATATTTCCACAATTTTATTAGAATGCATTCGCTGATTTGGTTAAGATACATGAGCCTGAAGACCATCTCCGCAGTTATTTGTCTACCCCCTACAATATTTGGTTTATGCACATCCCTCGGTTGTTTCCCCAGATGTTCCCGATAAAGCATTGTAAAAAATAGAATGACACTACCCGCATTCGTGCATCCCATGAACTTACCGTTGACACAACGAGGTTAAAAATGGAAACATAAGGGAACTTTTTGGTGTTATGCACCTAAAAGAGTTAATGCAAACTAACTATTTCCAACTGTAATCATATTTTTAACGTCAGTGGTTTACTGGTAATATTAACTCAAAGTGGAAAATTCTAATTAAATCTTCGATAACATGAAGGCAGCCATCTTACTGATGACGACCAAAAGCAACCAACAAACGAGCAGCATTATGTTTATCACGGTGATCCCATGACGTAGGCAATGCTGTCATTGTTGACTGGACCTGGTGCAGTTGTCACATATGTTACGGCATACGCTTCGTTGGACTTTGTTATGGTTGATTTGGAGTAAAAACGTGATTTTGCAATATGGCGTACTGTTCGGCATACGGGTGTAACAATACGAATGTGAAAAAACAAAGAGCTGTCTCGGTTCAATGTCCCGTTGGATAGACCGGAACTAAAGAAGTGGATTCATAACTGCGGACGGGCTGGCTGGAAGCCCTCGAAGTACAGTTCTCTGTGTTCGGCACATTTTGAAGAAACGTGTTTCGAAGTGGATCTGTTTCATCAATTGATGGGACAAGACCCGTCGAAACGTCGGCGACGTCGGGTTTTGAAGCTTGGAGCAGTACCGACAATATTTAGTTTCAGACCACAGCCGTCGAAACGCCGCACATTCTCGGTCGAGCGCGCTGCCAAGTCAGATCTCAAGAAGGTTAGTATTGAGTATTCGGTACATAAATGATAATCTTGTACCATTTGACACTGCAGGATCTGACGTAATATATGTAATTATATTGTTTATAAACGTCCGGCATAGTTAACTTTCTAGAAGGTAAATGATGCATAATGTGATAAATTGGTTCCTGACAGACTTAGCCTCTGAGGAATGCATGTCTTCTCCACGGGTAACGCTAAATACCCGGCTGTTCATGCACATGACGTCACCCATTTACGTGCACTTTCTTTATTTACATGCCGCGCATGAATATAGACAGATACGGCGCCGTTAGCGGGTTAACAAACAGAAAATGGAGGGAAACGGTTTCTAAATTATGCCAGTTAGTGAAATATGTTAGTTTATGTTTTAGTAAAACACAATAATGCTACCTTCGTTAGCTCGTTGCATTCTTATTCGAAAAGTGAGTATGCCAAGTTACAAGTAGAATATGCGTCAATCGTAACTGACTAGAACACAATTATGATGATTATGTGGGACTTTCGGCAATCGGCATACTCTGTCATTATTAATCACGGGCATTATCATTATCATTATGGCTTATGCCGATTAAGGTGATTACCGGATGTTTTGCCTAGGCTTTAAGACATTAAGTTTAATTGGTAATGCCTAATGGCCAGGGTGCCATACATATTATTATTAGGCCTTCGTCATAATTATTTATGGTTCACAATTTAATGTTTAGGTGGTGCGTAACTGAAAGGGTCTACACAAAGCGTGCTTATACGAAATAAATTCGGATATTTTTGCTTTTGCCAGTTTTGGTAAGTTTTGCAGTTTAGGCCCGCACCTCGAAAAAAACATGAAAACGGTAACCTACAGTCACCAAACTTCACACCATATATCTACAAACACCTATTCTACACGTGCACAATTATCACGTTATCAAACAATTAAATTTACTGTTTTTATCGATCAAAATTTACAAGAAATTCACTCGTTTTTACATGTATTTATTAATTCCACCGGAAACTCCGGTAGGTGGCGCCACTTTATTGTTGCCCTCAGACATGGGGATAGATCACAATTCATATTTTATTTTATTGACTTTTTGACAATAATTATTATTGTCAAAGTCAATAAAATACACGATGTTTCCTTAAATTAATTAATTAAGTAAGGTTACGTTAAACTTAATGTTTACAGCTGCTGAGAGTATTTATTATAGTTATTAGTTCGAGTAATTATTGCTGCATTTTAATATTGTCTACCAGAGGTAATTTATCATACCATGATGCAGCATATATTATTTTGTTATTACAAACAATTTGTTTGTTGCAAAATTATAGTTTAAAATGTAGATCTACAAAGTGCATAATAACATTGTTGACAAAATATTTAAATACACTGCATCAGTGTAACAACGTGTTTTATTTGGTACTGTGGAGTGCAATAATTATTTGTTATGTCCATCATTTAGAGTAAATGATATTGAATTTGTTTCTGTCGAACTCCCGTTTCCATGACAAATAAAATGGCCATTGTATGATGGAAATGAAGTTATAAAATTACAAAACTTTAAAAGTAACGCATATTTTAAAACACTGTTTCCAATCATCATTGGTGTATTTAATTGAAGAAGATTCCTAAAACATTTTGAATGTTGTGGAACATTTATATTTTATGAATTTTCAAAATTATTGTAAAAACAACTTTGTTGGCACCTTTTTATACACTTCACACAATATAGTTCACTTAACACAAACTTGTTTCGACAAATTTTGAAGAATATGCTGTAGAACACAATCCAAACATAATTAGCATAAGAAAGCATGAATGTTATTATGTACTCCTATTTTGCAACATAATGATGAAATGTTGTGCATTTTGATGCACAAAATCGATCGATTGCAAAAATCCATATCAAACATGTTGCGATGTACATATTCCCAGCAGAAGCCATGCGGAACTAATGTGGCAGAACAAAGTTAGGCATGTTCTTCACTACTGTGTCAGTTAACACATTGACCAATTAATAGCACTGCTATGCATTTTGATACACAAAACTATCAGATGCACACATCCATTTGAAACACAAAGTGATGTACAACTTCCCAGTAGATGTCACACAGAACAGAATGGGGCAGAACAAAGTCAGGCACCATCTTACGTCAAGTGACCCTTTATCCAATGAATGGCACTTTTGAGTAGATCACTTCAATTTCCTCTTTCCATCAGCTCGGTTTGTTTGCTACACAGCATAACATTCTTGGTATCAGTAATAATATTAATGACAACATTTATTTAAAATGTTCATTACATTATTTACAAGCACCCATTTTTACTTTGATATGTGTTATATGAACCAATAATGTAAGGATTTTCAGAAATTAAATGGCATGTAATGTATAACATTTATTAGATAATTTGAAATAGATTACTGTAATTTTCTATGTCGTAATTCATGCAATGTTACCACGCGTCAGAGCAGTGGAGTTCATTGTGGTCCAGTGATGTGTGGCAGGTTGAAAACATGCTGGTGTTTGAATGTTGCATCCAAAACAGTACTGGTTGTGCACATCCACTGATTGCATTAATTGCGTTCAGCATGTGTAATTTTTTTATGTGGCCACTACCTACCTTATATATATTAATTTGTTGTATGTGATTCAATAAAAACACACTAACAAATCAATCATATACAGTGTTTGAAGATTTAAATTGAACCCTGAAGAGATTGTATCAAGGATTTGTTATTCCTTAGTCAATGTCACTCCTAGGACAGTCAAAATGTATATCTTGTATAACAAATGCCTACATACTAATATGACAACAAATGCCTACATACTGATATGAACATGCACCTATGTTGCATAGAATTTTTTGCACATACTTTATATACACTTGTAGTAAAGATAACACCATAATGCAATTCAACTTTTTTATTTCTCCGTTCAATGCATGAAAATTAAATCATGAAAAACACACATATTGCATTGACTATGATCATGACATTGATGATGATCCAAAATTGTTTCTCTTCTCCTTCAGGTTAGGCAGCTACTGTCAAACAGTTTCCATAAACTCATTATCAGTGTAATGCAAATTAAACAATACTTATTGTATTGGAATGTGTTAAGGGAACTGTTTGCCATGCAAATACAACCACAGATTTGTTTAAATACACCCAGCATTGTAGCTTCTTGAAGGACCGTACAATGGATGTGGGACATATACAATGTGTCTTGTAAAAATATGTACAATCATGCAATGTGAACATGCGGGATTACATCACGCAATACCATGCACGCTTTTATTGGATAAGAATTTTCTTTCTTAATTCTTTCTAATAGTTGCATCATTAAACACAACCCACAAATGAAGAGCAAGTGCCTTGGTGCCTACAGCTCAACAACATGATTTTAACAAGTTACATATTAAATATGATATTGTGCACAGACATAGCAATGTATAGTAGGCAGTGTTGGGTTCAATTCTTAATTGAATTAGAATTGAATTGAAATGCTTGAATTTGAATTGAATTTGAATTGAATAAAACCAAAACACATTGAATTGGAATTGAATCCAGCAAAGTAAGATGACTTGAATGAATTGATCGAAATAGAAAATTTGCACTTCCAATTATACACATTACACGAATAAATACATATTTTCATGTAAATATTATTGCAACAATCAATGTTTTTATTTGTTCTGGTATCCATTAGTTCTACCCTATTTGCTTGCTATACGTGCGTTATTAGGCACTGCAAATGAAGCAACAACAATGCGGTGCATGTCATAAACAGATCACATGAATGCATCGACATTGGCACAGTGTTTATTTTTGTTACAATATTAATGCATATTTTTTTAAAGAATTATTTACTAATAAGCTAACAGCACATGGTGTCAACTCGTGAGCATATGTGACATGTTTAATGTTGTAAGCATCATCGTGGTTTACGAAAAAATAACTAACAAAATTACTCGGCTAGTGATCGCATTTCTCTAAAAGTTTTTCCCCAGCAGATTGTGGCAATGGCGACTTTTCCCAAACAGATTCGAAAGGCATAGCCCGTTAGGATATGATGATGGCGGCGTCAGTGATGATGCCTCGTTTACCAAAATGAGTAAATTATCGTACGTTCGTTTCGGGTGCTTTCTTGACTATACCATTGTAACGTGCGCGCTCAGTGGGCCTTGCCTTTCACGTTAAAATAAATTGAGCAATATCGAGCTTAAAACACATTTTTGTAACCAGCGTCTTCAGGTGACCAGTCTTGACAATACGCTTATGTGTACTGGTGTAGAACGTTGCATAATATCTCCCAAAAAGTAGGCGGTCACACGGACCAGTAACGCAAAAAAGTTACTGACCCGACGGCAGAGTAGATGGCTGGTTTCTTGTTGCTCCGGACGTCAAATAGAATACGACCTGACCACGCCCACGAGCAGTGCGTTCCAGCAATATCACATTATTATCCGACTATACAGTATGATACTAATGACGTAATGTTGTTAAATTGTTGTTTCTGTTATACAGTAGAAATATATTATAACGCATTCTATGTATACACCAGGGAAATGGTTCCGAATGGTCGGGCTTTTAGCATTTCCCCCTACGAAAGGCTAAAAGCCCGAGTTTTCGTAACCAGTGACACAAGGGAATGGCCCGCACGCACGGCAGAATATGACAATTATATATAGCGTGCCTAATACAAGTGGTAAATTACTTCTTCAGCACTCCAGTAAGTTACTTCAGAAAGGCCTGCAGTAGGCCTACGCGTGGAACAATCGTTATCCATACACGTGTATGTTGTCAACCTGTGACCATCAAAATGACGGAGTTTTTAGAGAATGGACTTCACTCCCCGATCGAGAAGGCCCAGCCGACTGTTTCGCAACTGGGCGCGTGACACGCACGCATGCACGCACGCGCAACAAAACACAAACGCACACATACGCATGCACACGTAAACAAACACACGCACGTGCACACACATAGAGTCTACACGCACACACACACGCACGCACACACACGCACGCACACACATGCACACGCATGCACACACACGCGCGCGCACGCACGCACACGCTCGCGTGACTATTAATTAAAGCTATCACATAATTTTCATAATTGACAATTACACATCAATTATGAAAATAATAATCATTTCGTCGAACGCGTGTCCATACACAGAATATAGTAGACCTCGACCATTGGTCAAGAACGCTCATCTTTCACCCTAGTATGCAAAGGCCAAAAAAATTAGGTTTTCGGACCGGTGACACTATATAAGGAACGACGAAAATTTTAATAATACGTCATTACATAGTGTAACATTGTTCGATATAATATACAAGTATAAGATACAAGTCTTGTGATGTATGGGCTAAAAAAGTGGTCCCGAATTGTCGGGAGTTTGGCTATCATCCTAGCAAAGGCTAAAAGCCCGACTATTCGGGACCATGCAGTGACACAAGGGAACGGCAATGTTATATTGTTGCTTGCGGGAAATTACAAAATACCCCATTATCCTATATTTTAGCATTGTTTAATGTATAAAATACTTATGATGCATAGACTAAAAAAGTGGTCCCGAATGCTCCGGCTTTTAGCATTTCTCCTTAGCAAAAGCTAAAAGAACGAGTTTTTGGGACCAGTGACACAAGGGAACGACAATATGTTATATCTACTCTTGTTGGATAATAAAAAATACATTAGTATCCTTCTGTATCATTTTTCACTATATCTAACTATAAGGCCTAATATTCCTCCTAGGAAAGGCTAAAAGACCGAATGTTTGGGAACAGTGACACCTGGGAATGAGCCGCACGACAGAATAACATACATATGTGTAGCGTGCTTAACGCAAAATGTCTTAAATTACTGTTTTGTTAGTTTATTATGGATGTGATACATATAAACTAGAGAACTATTTCCTGCCGTGGCGCTGCACAGCGCCATGCGAATGCTAAATATAGGTAAATAGTTTGCGGTTGACGTCATGTTCACGAATGGTCGGGCTTTTAGACACACCCAACATCGCTTACGTCATTTTCGGTTCAACAATGGCGCCATTCATGAAATTCGATAGAGGGTATGTTCCAAAAAAATTTACTAGTAAACCACTGACGTTAAAAATATGATTATAGTTGGAAATAGTTAGTTTGTATTAACTCTTTAGGTGCTTAACACCAACAAGTTCCCTTATGTTTCCCTTTAATTAATACCGTCATTGTAGTGTCAACAGCTGCATTTTTAATCGTTACGTAAACCTTACCAAGATACCACCTCCCCATATGTAATCCTTAGTAACGTTTGTCCGGGTACCTCACGACCTCCCGCCAACCGAAACGTACCTTTTAACATCCGCGCGACGTAAATACAAGTCGCCACAATGGAGGCATAGCCGAGGAAATTAAATGGAGCACTTTCCGAAAAATCACTCGGAAATCCCCGGTTTCGATATTTGTCAACAGCACGTGATCTGCTCTACCGACGAATGAACACACGGCTACTGGTCAAACAGCTATATTTTTTCTAAGCACCAATCAGTGCTGAGTATGTGCGTGTGTGTTTGTGTGTGTGTGTGTATGTGTGTGTGGGTGTGTGGGTGTGGGGTGGGTGTGTGTGTGTGTGGGTGTGTGCGTGTGTGTGTGTTAGAGAGAGAGAGAGAGAGAGAGAGAGAGAGAGGGGGGGGAGAGGGAGAGGGAGAGAGAGAGAGAGAGAGAGAGAGGGAGAGAGAGAGCGAGAGAGAGAGAGAGAGAGAGAGACAGACAGACAGACAGACAGACAGACAGACAGACAGAGACATATATTGATATCATCATATCAGCGTTCATAAACTTTCGTCTGAGGGTTGGGGATGGAGGACTGAACCCATATGAAAGTGGTTTCTTCTTATATCGGATATCGATGATCTGAGATAATCTCTAAGTGGTTAGATAAAATCAAAGTATCTAAAACTAGGAAGCAGAGTTACTCGGATAGCGCCACTGTTTCGGAATTTAATCGACTGTCGTTTTAATTCAAATGCACTGTAGTGTCACATCACTTCAAATCGACGATAATTAAGATAGTAAAATATATTTATTGGTGCTTTTTGAGAGGTTATTAGTAATTCTCATCCAAAACACAGCGTAATATGCTTTATCAGAGGGCGATACCCGATCGATTCCAATATGTCGCATCGCCTAGTGAATCTGCTTCCTGATTCAAATGCTTTGATGAAATATAGGTAGAGTTTAGTAGCGCAGTAGCTAAAGTACCGGACTTTCAGTTGAGAGAACCTGTGTCCGAATCCTGTGCATCCGTGTTGAACCTTGGGCAAGTTCGTTCACTCTACGTTGCTCCAGCTCAATAGCTTTCGCGCATTAATTGCAGCATGGCTAAATGCTTCCCAGATAAGTCAAGGTGGTGCTCGATTGAACAGGTCTGCCAGGAGTAAAACGGGTCCCTTAAAGACTAAGCGAAATGAACCTTTTATATTCCCAATCAGAATGAAATATAATCTAAAAATAGTGTTCTGATGTTCAACTATTTTTTTACCACAACTCTACACTTTAATTTGTCACCCTTTTCTAGGCCCCCTTTGGTCGCGCTTTTCTGTACATTTTCTGCACAATTTGTTGCGACACCTCGCGGTCGTTGTGACGTCACCGTAGGTAGCACCGCTGGGATTTACCACGGCGCTCATTTATGCGGGTTGTTGTTTCAGGTCGTAACTAAAATTGCAATCGCAGAATTTTTTTTTTTAATTATTACTGTGGTAGTCACCAGATGGCAGCACAACTCACCACCACCCACCCACTACCCCTTGCACACACCACTAACCCATGCCTGTATGTAAAGCCCAACCGCACTCATACCAAGCGCGCCACTCCGATCCGCCCGAGCAAGACATCCGACATCCGATGCACTGCCTCAGGATCAACGGCGGCCACAGATAGAAACGCAACGCAGCTATCGAACGTAAAGAGCGAGCCACGTAAGTTACCACTCATTACCCGTTCGCTCTTTACCACATTGGTACCAGAAGTATGTGTACGTCCACGCGCCTTTGTAGGCCAACGTGAAAGGTTCTTCAAATACATTTTGGGCAAATAAGTCGCGATTCCAAACGTCAAATTGACTATAATATGTGATTTTTGCGCAGTTCCATTCATTCGTTCCACTTTTCTGAATTTATTCGGAAAGACAACGGATTTGTCATACGGGGCAATACCCATGACAACAACAAATACGCCGCCAGTTTACCAAGGGAATTAAGTCGCTATAAATTCAAACTTCACTTCGACTGTACTATGTGAATTTATACGCGTTCTCGTTTATTCGGTTTAATTTTTTTCCGAAACTTATTCGGAAAAACGGCAAACTTGTCATACGGGGCAACGCCCATGACAACAATGAATACGACAATTTACTAAGTTACATCTATGTTATCCAAGCTAATACATATACATTTTGACTACGAAACTTCTATATTGCGATGTCAGTTGACTGAATGAAAATTCTTCGCACAGCGACGTGGGCGTGGTTCAATTGGCAATTACACACGGGTGAATTCGCGGACAAAGCGCATTGTCCACTTGCATTGTAAGCCAACATTCAATTCATTGTCTCGATACAACATTCGTTAAACTGATTTTTTAGTTGAAATAACGCTGCTGATTAACGACAACTCGCTGACATTAGTCAATAAGTCGAGGATATCAGTTCCACCGTTTGCAACTATATAGAGCGGCATGAATGAGAACCTTGTTACAGAGTGCCTTAATTACATGTAACAATTGATGGTTAATAATTCATAAATTACTGTCCGGTAGTTGTCTTTGAACTGATCATCTTATAAACTAATTGGGTATTCCATCCACAGTTTAAACGTACTGTATAACTGTATAATTACAGACTAAATGCCATTGAACATGGAACCACCAAGAACGCAAACAAAACTGCAGGGTAATGGGAATGTCGATTCAGAAATCGACAATCATACAACTACGGAGGATGACAAACAAATGGGTGAATTTGAAGTTGGTAGCCCCAGACATGCAG
Organism: Paraescarpia echinospica; assembly: GCA_020002185.1. Classification (NCBI taxonomy): domain Eukaryota; kingdom Metazoa; phylum Annelida; class Polychaeta; order Sabellida; family Siboglinidae; genus Paraescarpia; species Paraescarpia echinospica. The sequence goes on along the minus strand of CM034535.1, from coordinate 23,471,020 downwards.
ACGCAACAGAGCGTATTTACGACAGTATAGCCAGGCTTGGGGCCAGATTCTCTCAACTAGAGGAGAGGTTTCACAGGAAAGAATGTTCCATCGAATCGATGCAGAAAGCACTATTTCAAATAACTGAGAAACTAAACAAACAGGACATAGTTGAAGCAACAGTGCGTGCCTTACAGGCAAAAGTGTTCGGCCCGGAAAGAGGCCCGGTTGTGGAAATATGTGCCGGGTTCTCTTCAGGAGCCCGACCGAAGTACACACAAACATATATAACACCATGTACATAGGGGGATATAGGCGAAACTAAGCATCGCGATGAGCACAAGTCCCTGTCAACGAACGCGGTGCATGTCGACATAAGGAACACCTTCCCCAACAGTAATTACGATGGTCCGCAACGGTATCCACACGAACGATCTAGCCATGATCGGTACTCCACTGATCCTGGGGATGACCAATCAGTGGAACGCCCCAACCACAGTCGACGACGCCAGGACAATAGATAACCACGGACACCCGTATGAGCTGGTGCACCAGGCACGGTACATTGCGGCACTTCGCAATCTGCCAAGCTGTGTAGTACTTTGCGTGGCCACCCTCAACGCGCAGGCGTTTTACAAGATGTAGAACGCATATATCACGTGACTGGCCATAGACCTACTGCCTATGCCAGTAGGCGGTGCTATGTAGTTCACGGTAGTTAAAAACTATCAAATGAGCGTACGTTCTTCAAAAGCACATATCGCAAATTAATTAGTACAGCTGTAAGAAAAATATGATCGGCAGATTGCGGTGCTCCTGAAACGTGTAATTTGTTATTCTGACGCTAACAGTAAAGGTAGTGCTTCACGGTGACTTTGGAAAATTGTGATTCTGTCGAATACTCCACTTTAAAAGTTAAAAGTTGTGACAAGTGTTCTGGGGTAGGATTGAGTTTAGCAACTAAGAACTAATTGTCTACGTTGTTATGTTTAATTCGTTTGTTATCATATTTTATGCCGATACGCAGGAAATATCAGCAACATTATTAGCGTCCAATAATGGTAAAACATATGTATACCTCCAAATAATTCGAGATGGCGCTACCGAAATGTTTACATTTGTTGTTTTTTAAATCACTGTAGCGTTACCCTCTCCTCGAGAACTGCGTCTAACATAGCTAGCGTCACTGACCCGTAGCGCTCCAATTGCTTACGAATATAGTTGATAAAACACACCAAGTCAACGTATGTGACGACGTTGTTCCTAGGCATCACTAACCTGTCAGACACTTCGACTTCGTTACTGTCTTCGACAACCGCTGTCCGGCACCGCTACGTCTTCGACGGTTGCTGGCCTTCACTGCCCAGTTCACAGTGGAAACAGCCTGCATATATATTACTGTCGTCATATTGCAATAACACTTCCTGATTGAGGGGGTCACGACCGCCAGTCAACCGTCAAGTCAGATAAACGTGTCACGCTATGTCAGTCCAGTGTAATGTTGTGTACATAGGGGTTCTCGTAGATACAATACACTAAGGGATGGTCTCAACAAACGGATGGCGACACCAGTTCTCAAAGTTCACAAACGTATCTAACCTATTATTGTATAGCTTATAATTAGTTCAAGATGGCATCCATTAATGTTACTCAAACCTCGTCGTATCTACCGGCAGAAACGAGATATCGCCAGTTAGTTCGGTCTACATCTTGCCTGAGCCCAGTTTATATGCATTTTTGGTAGGTCCCTCCCCACAGTTCTTCTGTATGTCATCATCTTTTCTTACATTTCCTTTAGGCTTCCATTTCAGGGCTGTCTTGGCTACGTTGCCGTCTTTCTTCTCTAAACATGTCCAATCTATCTACATATTTTTGTTGTGGGTGACTATGTCATTCATGTTACTTTGTGTGATTATTTTTAGCAGTTCTACGTAGGAAATCTTTTGTAGCCAAAATATTTGCATGACGTTTCGAAAGAATGTTGTGTGGAAAATGTTTTTATCATACGCCAGCTTTCTCATCGAAAGAATGGCGTTGACATGATACAACTTCAACAAAATATATGCTGCATACTTCTAGAATGTATCTGTGTGTGTATATATATATACACACATGTGTGTGTGTGTGTGTGTGTGTGTGTGTGTGTGTGTGTGTGTGTGTGTGTGTGTGTGTGTGTGTGTGTGTGTGTGTGTGTGTGTGTGTGTGTGTGTGTGTGTGTGTAGGGGTGAGTGTGTGCGCGTTTGCGCCTGCATGAATGTGTGTATTTGCTTTCTTCAAAACTGTTTTGATTACCGTTAAAAGTGCCCTTTTGGAGCATTGCCCCACCAGTGTAAATTCAACCAAAACACCCTGGTAGGGCCTGCGTAGGCGTCTTCATAATGATTGTTCATCAAGTTTTCTAAAACCCAGTGCACCATGAATGTTTTGTTTTGCTGTCAGTTTGATGATCCAACTTGCTCTTTTACACATGGATGTGACGTTTGCTGTCCCCATTTCACTATATGCCGCTTGAAGAACGGCGGCCTATATATATCATTTCACCATATGCCGCTAGAAGAACGGCGGCCTATATATATCATTTCACTATATGCCGCTAGAAGAACGGCGGCCTATATATATCATTTCACTATATGCCGCTAGAAGAACGGCGGCCTATATATATCATTTCACTATATGCTGCTAGAAGAACGGCGGCCTATATATCATTTCACTATATGCCGCTAGAAGAACGGCGGCCTATATATCATTTCACTATATGCCGCTAGAAGAACGGCGGCTTATATATATATCATTTCACTATATGCCGCTAGAAGAACGGCGGCCTATATATCATTTCACTATATGCCGCTAGAAGAACGGCGGCCTATATATCATTTCACTACATGCCGCTAGAAGAACGGCGGCCTATATATATCATTTCACTATATGCCGCTAGAAGAACGGTGGCCTATATATATCATTTCACTATATGCCGCTAGAAGTACGGCGGCCTATATATATCATTTCACTATATGGCGCTAGAAGAACGGCGGCCTATATATCATTTCACTATATGCCGCTAGAAGAACGGCGGCCTATATATATCATTTCACTATATGCCGCTAGAAGAACGGCGGCCTATATATATCATTTCACTATATGCCGCTAGAAGAACGGCGGCCTATATATATAATTTCACTATATGCCGCTAGAAGAACGGCGGCCTATATATATAATTTCACTATATGGCGCTAGAAGAACGGCGGCCTATATATCATTTCACTATATGCCGCTAGAAGAACGGCGGCCTATATATATCATTTCACTATATGCCGCTAGAAGAACGGCGGCCTATATATATCATTTCACTATATGCCGCCAGAAGAACGGCGGCCTATATATCATTTCACTATATGCCGCTAGAAGAACGGCGGCCTATATATATAATTTCATTATATGCCGCTAGAAGAACGGCGGCCTATATATCATTTCACTATATGCCGCTAGAAGAACGGCGGCCTATATATCATTTCACTATATGCCGCTAGAAGAACGGCGGCCTATATATATCATTTCACTATATGCCGCTAGAAGAACGGCGGCCTATATATATCATTTCACTATATGCCGCTAGAAGAACGGCGGCCTATATATATCATTTCACTATATGCCGCTAGAAGAACGGCGGCCTATATATATCATTTCACTATATGCCGCTAGAAGAACGGCGGCCTATATATATCATTTCACTATATGCCGCTAGAAGAACGGCGGCCTATATATATCATTTCACTATATGCCGCTAGAAGAACGGCGGCCTATATATCATTTCACTATATGCCGCTAGAAGAACGGCGGCCTATATATATCATTTCACTATATGCCGCTAGAAGAACGGCGGCCTATATATATCATTTCACTATATGCCGCTAGAAGAACGGCGGCCTATATATATCATTTCACTATATGCCGCTAGAAGAACGGCGGCCTATATATATCATTTCACTATATGCTGCTAGAAGAACGGCGGCCTATATATCATTTCACTATATGCCGCTAGAAGAACGGCGGCCTATATATCATTTCACTATATGCCGCTAGAAGAACGGCGGCCTATATATATCATTTCACTATATGCCGCTAGAAGAACGGCGGCCTGTATATATCATTTCACTATATGCCGCTAGAAGAACGGCGGCCTATATATATCATTTCACTATATGCCGCTAGAAGAACGGCGGCCTATATATCATGCTGCCAGCTGGGTAGCGTGCTGAGTAGTTTGGTCAATTCATAGGAAACAGCAGCCTCTGTACTTGTAGTGTGTAGACCTACATGCGACTGCAATACCAGATTACACGAACGACTGATAAGACGCCAGTTGCACGCCTGACTGGCCATAGACCTACTGCCTATGCCAGTAGGCGGTGCTATGTAGTTCACGCTAGTTGAAAACTATCAAATGAGCGTACGTTCTTCAAAAGCACATATCGCAAATTAATTCGTACAGCTGTAAGAAAAATATGATCGGCAGATTGCGGTGCTCCTGAAACGTGTAATTTGTTATTCTGACGCTAACAGTAATGGTAGTGCTTCACGGTGACTTTGGAAAATTATGATTCTGTCGAATACTCCACTTAAAAAGTTAAAAGTTGTGACAAGTGTTCTGGGGTAGGATTGAGTTTAGCAACTAAGAACTAATTGTCTACGTTGTTATGTTTAATTTGTTTGTTATCATATTTTATGCCGATACGCAGGGAATATCAGCAACATTATTAGCGTCTAATAATGGTAAAAATAGGTATACCTCCCAAGTAATTCGAGATGGCGCTACCTAAATGTTTACATTTGGTTTTTTTTTAAATCGCTGTAGCGTTACCCTCTCCTCGAGAACTGCGTCTAACATAGCTAGCGTCACTGACCCGTGGCGCTCACTGAGATCCAGCTAAGTGGAACGTGCTTTCTGGCACCGATGGAGACAATACATAGAATAAGCAAAGATTCGTTCACTCAAGAATCCCGCTCTCATCTATACATCTGCGTCTTGGGATAACATGATTGACGAACTCTCTAGAATCCACAAAAATATTTTCTTAGACTCGTAAGAATAGTTCTTTGTGAATAAATACAATTATTGTGAAACTGTTCCATTTGCTTATGACTATAGTTGACAAAACACACCAAGTCAACGTATGTGACGACGTTGTTCCTAGGCATCACTAACCTGTCAGACACTTCGACTTCGTTACTGTCTTCGACAACCGCTGTACGGCACCGCTACGTCTTCGACGGTTGCTGGCCTTCACTGCCCAGTGCACAGTGGAAACAGCCTGCATATGTATTACTGTCGTCATATTGCAATAACACTTCCTGATTGAGGGGGTCACGACCGCCAGTCAACCGTCAAGTCAGATAAACGTGTCACGCTATGTCAGTCCAGTGTAATGTTGTGTACATAGGGGTTCTCGTAGATACAATACACTAAGGGATGGTCTCAACAAACGGATGGCCACACCAGTTCTCAAAGTTCACAAACGTATCTAACCTATTATTGTATAGCTTATAATTGGTTCAAGATGGCATCCATTAATGTTACTCAAACCTCGTCGTGTCTACCGGCAGAAACGAGATATCGCCAGTTAGTTCGGTCTACATATTACCTGAGCCCAGTTTATATGCATTTTTGGTAGGTCCCTCCCCACAGTTTTTCTGTAAGTTGTTTTATGTCATCATATTTTCTTACATTTTCTTTAGGCTTCCATCTCAGGGCTGTCTTGGGTATGTTACCTTCCTTCTTCTCAAAACATGTTCAATCTACCTACATATTTTTGTTGTGAGTGAGTATGTAATTCATGTTACTTTGTGCGATTATTTTGAGCAGTTTTGTAGGAAATCTTTTGTAGCCAGAATATTTGAATGATGTTTCGAAAGGAGTTTTTGTGAAAAAAAATTTACATGTTACAACTTCAAAAAATATCAGCTGCAGTCTTATAGAATGTGTGTGTGTGTGTGTGTTTGTGTTTGTGTGTGTGTGTTTGTGTGTGTGTGTGTCTGTGTGTGTGTGTGTGTGTCTGTGTGTGTGTGTGTGTGTGTGTGTGTGTGTGTGTGTGTGTGTGTGTGTGTGTGTGTGTGTGTGTGTGTGTGTGTGTGTGTGTGTGTGTGTGTGTGTGTGTGTGTGTGTGTGTGTGTGTGTGTGTGTGTGTGTGTGTGTGTGTGTGTGTGTGTGTGTGTGTGTGTGTGTGTGTGTGTGTGTGTGTGTGTGTGCGTGTGTGTGTGTGTGTGTGTGTGTGTGCGTGTGTGTGTGTGTGTGTGTGTGTGTCTGTGTGTGTGTGTGTGTGTGTCTGTGTGTGTGTGTGTGTGTGTGTGTGTGTGTGTGTGTGTGTGTGTGTGTGTGTGTGTGTGTGTGTGTGTGTGTGTGTGTGTGTGTGTGTGTTTTAGTCTGAAGAAAGCTCCTCTGGCCTTGTTCGTACGATTCTTTATGCCAACACCGGTCCATCCATCTTTGTGTACTATGCGTCCTAGCTATGAGACAATATTTGTGGTTCTTAGTTCTTCATTATCCAGATGCCGGGTTTGTGTGGTTCATCCCATCACCTGGGATTATTTATCTTTAGTCCTATTGTTTTATTGATATCCTTGAGCTCCTTTGACTTTTCTAGCATGACATGTCATTTATTACAGATTGGGCTTCGGAGGAGTTTGAGGGGAGTGAGTTCAACATTCTGGTAGCAGATGGGAAGAAGGAATGGAGATAAGTGTTTGTCCTTGAGTGGGGAAGTAGGAGTTTGTTCTGCTGACCACGGGTTTCCGGGAGGCTGCCTAGAGTAGGCGGGTATAGGCCGACAAGGACGTGCATAATTTTGTAGATCATGTTAACCTTATCCCAGTTCTCCTGAGTTGCAGGTTCTCAAGGTTCAGCTGCTCTACCATGGTTGATGTGCTGACAGTGGGGCTGAAGTTGTATAGGATGCGGCGGGCTGCGCGTCTCTGGACCATCTCCAGAGTGGTCTTCAGGTGCTGTTGATGGGGATCCCATACCGCCGACATATAATCCAGGACTGGTCGGGCTAGGCCTTTGAAGCAGTGCGTCTGGACGGTGGTGGAGCATTCTTTCAGATTTCTGTAGACAAACGCGCTGAGTCTGTTGGCCTTTGCAGCTGCAGCTTTGACTTGTTTGTCCCAGGGAAGAGTCTCTGTGAGTTCTACGTCCAGGTACTTGGCACTTGTGACTTCCTCCAGTGTGTGGTTTTGGAGAGTGTAGCTGGTCGGGATCCTAGTCTTCTTCTTGGTGACAGTCAGTAGGTGGCATTTTCCGACATTGAATGACATCTGCCATTTCTGTTCCCAGACTTCCAGTTTTCTGAGGTCTTCCTGGAGATCATCCGCATCAGACTGGGTCTTGATGCGGGAATAGAGCATGGTGTCGTCGGCGAATTGTCTTAGTCTGGCCCTGACTCCATCTCCAAGATCGTTGATGTAGACCAAGAACAGAGATAGTCCCAGAACCGGTCCTTGCGGTACTCTTGAGATAACAGAGCCAGTGTGCGAGCTTTCTCCCTCTACTACTACCTGCTGCGTGTCACAGGAGAGAAAGTTCTCGATCCATGTGTTTGTCGCCCCTCTGATGCCGTTGTAGTCAAACTTCATGAGCAGTCTCTTGTGGGGAACTTTATCAAAGGCCTTGGAGAAGTCCAGGAATATCGCGTCAATCTGTCCGCCCCTGTCCAGTTTCTCTGCAGTCTTCTACCGTGAGGATGAGTTGAGTTTCGCAAGAGCGTTTTTTTGCGAAAACCATGCTGGGCATCAGTGATGATTTGGTTGTGTTCTAGGTGGCCTGTTATTTCAGATCTCACGATATGCTCCAGAAGCTCGCAACATACACAGGTCAACGAGATGAGTCTATAGTTGTTAACTTGGCTCCTGTCTCCTTTCTTGAAATTGGGCTGGACTATGGCATGCTTCCAGATCGCAGGGATCTGGCCTGTGGTTAGTGATCTGCTGAAGAGGAGGGTCAAGGCTGGAGAAAGTTCCCTGGCAACTTCCTTAAGGAGAAGGCATGGAATCTTGTCCGGTCCTGCAGCTTTCCTGGGGTTCATATTGGACAGTAGTTTGAAGAAATCGTTTTCTCCAATGGAGATTTCCGGCATGGTCGGGTGGGGGCTGCTTCCCAGTGATGGCATGTTGCCTGTGTCCTCTGTGGTGAAAACCGAGCAGAACTGGTAGTTCAAGAAATCTGCTTTCATCTACTGTCAGTAAATGTGAGCCCATTCCTTTTGAGTGGGGATACTCCAGACGGGTCGTTTCTTCTGTTCTTGATCAACCGCCAGAGGTTGGAAGAATCTTCCTCAATAAGATGACTGACATACTGCCTGTTGATACGTCGAGTTTCTTTCTTGATGGCCCTGTATCGGTCCCAGTCCTTCACACGGTCTGTGGATTTTGCCCTGTGCTTGCGGCGTGAGATCTTTTTCAGCTTACCGTTGATCCAGGGCTGGTGATTTTTTTTACCAATGTGGTCTTAGAAGGAACATGCTGTTCCATCATGATGGTTAGGTGATTGTGTATGAGCTACTAGAGCTTCTCGGCTGATGGTTCCTGGTCTGTCTGGATGTCACCGCTAAATGCAGCTGTCTTTTCCCTGATCGAGGCGAAATCTGCTTTCTTCCAGATGCTGACATTCCTAGCTACTGGCTTCGCTCTCGATTCTTTGATGCGGCTATCGGTTAGTACGGTATCGTGATCACTTAGACCTGGGATGGTGGTGGTTCTGTTTACCAGGTTTGGTCTATTGGTCAGGAAGAGATAAATTAGCGCATTGCCTCTGGTTGGTTTGTCATTCATTTGGTGGAGTCCCAGGTCATTCATTTTGTCCAGGAAAGCTTGGCTGATCCTCTGGGGTAGGCAAGCCCTGTCACTGTCTTATCTTTCCAGTTGATGTCCGGCAGGTTGAACTATCCAAACAACTCCATCATCTCATCTATCAAGGGTCTTGAAGATTTCTTCCACCTGGTAGTCTGTCGTAGATGAAGGAGTTCTGTAGATTGATCCAACAATGAGGGGTTCATTTCTTTTTGAAGTCTGTATTTTTTACCAGTACTCTTTCACAGGTGATGGTGTGCTGGACGATTCACTGCTTGTTGAGGTTGTGTCCAAGGAACTGAAGTCTGGGGGATCCGCCTTGTGTCCAGGTGTAGAGGTTGAGGGCGGTTTGTAGATAAGACTCTGTTGCATGTGGGAGCTATATTGGGAAGCATGTGGTCTGTTGGGGTCAGAGTGGGAGAGAGATGATGCTCTTGAGATGTTTTCGATGGAGGGGTGATCTATATCATGATGCCGAGTGTCCTGTGTGTTTTCTCTACCACTAAGGTTGATTTCAGGGGTTGACACAAACAGTGCACTGGAAAAGTTGGGCAAGCCGCAGGCACAACATATCCAGGGCGTGCTTGATGTGTAAGCAAAGTACACTGTATCGCTCATGTCGATACATTTAATGTGGAACCAGGATTCACAGTTGTCACATGCTATGCCATGATCTCTCACTTTCACTGCTTTGCCGCATTCACCACATGGGAACTTAACTGCACGAGGGCCTGGGTTTTCCTTAATATCGTGGACGAGCAGAAGTAGGAAGAGAAGGCCGGTATGCCAGGAAATGAACGAGGGCATGATTACCGTTCAATGGTCGGGTACGCAGCTGAGTTTGGTGATGTGCAGTCGGAATTGTTGTTTTAGCTGGGAGACCAAGTTGTATAGGCTGCTGTTCAAACTATTATGATTAGTATTAGTAATGATAATGATAGTATGGGTGGATGAGTTTCAAAACGATTGTGCGGTGCAATTGAAAATGTAGGCCGCCCTGGCTGGTCCCCAGGGCGATATTGGGATAAAGCGTCTTGACGAAAAGCCTGTTAGTAGAACGTTTATTATTGGGTACAGTGTTTTCCTTCTATTGATATTGGGAGCCTATGAATAAAATATATTCCTACAGTTAGGGAACGACACTACTGTGTACGTAGCACTTGTGGACTAAGAGTGGTATAGTTATGTGTATTAGGTAGGGTAACTATCAGCTTTAAATACCTTTTTGGATATGTTTGTCTATGGGGTGGTTTGCAGGGTGTAGTGTCACGGTTTAGTAGTTGGTTCGTATCTTCGTCTGTGTTGATATTCAATCAAAGATGGCTGATTTTAGCGGGAAGTCCGCGGGGTAATCCCGTTGTTTAAGATTATTGTTTTGTGTAACCAATGGGTACTGCCTCGAATCCAAAGGTTGATGCTATGCATCGAGTCCAAATATACCCCTCCCACTGCGGTCAGCTGGGGTATCTCATGACAATCTCGTGACATCCCTTTTTGTTAGTTTTTGTATTTGTTCTCAGTTTAAGGATTCACATTTCATTAATGAGCCGTCGTGGTGGCTTAATGACAACACGGTCAAGTTCGTTGTCCCCTGCGGCTTGTTCGGGCGATGACACGGTGATAGCGGAATGTCAACAACAGCTGGTTGTCGTTGCCCGGTCGGCTTGGAGATCGGTGCTCGGGACACGGACTCTCCCTCGTCTGGCGTCAGATCATCAGCTGCAGTCCAGAGGGGCGCCAACTCGTTGGTTACCCTCAACTGCCGTCTGTTGCGCCGATAGATATGACCAGCGATTTCGACACTATATGACCGCTGTCCCTACGCCTTTCTACAAACACCCAAACTCCAAGTGTTGTGTCCAGGCAGTTTCGTGCGGTCTGCCTGTCCAACTCTAAGTTCTTTCAGCGGCTTTAAGTGTATGTCGTAATACCGTCGGTAATAATTTTGCTTTCGTTGTTCGATGGCAAGGCTGACCTTCCTTCCTCGAATTTATGGTGCCAACAGACTGTTTTTTGTCGGCAACATGGTCTTGGTCCGGCGTGACATCAAACGTTGCACGGGCGAACTTTCCAAGCCGTTCTGTTGGCGGGTTGTGCCATTCCAGAATAGCCTTCAGCGGATCGCTTCTATCCAGTTTGGCCTTCGTGAGCAAAGCTTTAGCCGTTTTCTATTCGTTCTCCGCTTTAACGTTGCTTTGCGGGAAGTATGGGCTTGATGTTCTGATGCTCAATGCCCCACTCACGAGCAAATTTTGCAAATTCATGTGATCGATATTTTGATGCGTTATCGATGATCAAAATTGAACGAACAGTGTGACACGTGAAGTGTGGCCGTAAAGCATTGATAACAGCCTATGTCGTGGCCTTCTTCAGCTCAATGATCTCGAAGAAATTACTGTAGATGTCTATCAGTACGATATAATGCTGTCCGTCGAGCTCAAACAAGTCCGTTGCAACCTTGGACCATGGCAGATGGGGGAACTCGTGCGTTTTCAACTTCTTGAGTTCACGCAACGGAGCTGCGAAGTCGGTCACTCCCTTTACAAACTTGCCTGGACCTGTACTGTACGGTTCCAATTAACTTCGACGTCGGTGGGCATTGGCATGTCGAGGACGACCACGACTTTCTTTGGGTCAGGTTTTATGTCCTGGTCTGTCAGCAAACATCCCATGAAGCTGACTTCATGTAGCTTGTAGCGTACCTTTTCCGCATTGAGAACTAAGTTTCTTCCACGTCATCTCTCGAGAAATGCGTGTAGGTTGACGTCATGTTCGGCGTCGTCTTTCTCCGTAATGAGGAAATCGACCGCGATGACCTAGGTGCCCTCCAATCCTTCAATGGTCTCATGCATCATCCTCTGCCAGATAGGGCCACTGGTACTCGTCGAGGGGCGTGTACTACAGGATTAACGCCTCTGTCTCAATCTCAATGTGGTACTGCATGGCCTTGGATCACGTATGCCACAATCATGTCTTGGGAACATATTCGGTCCATGATCGTGAAGATAGACTTGCGTCGGCCGAATGTGCGGAGGCGTTGCCTATTCGCAGACAATAAGATGTGTTCAGTGGGGTTGGGATTACATTTTTCCTCTGGTGTCGGCGGTAGAACGGAGACAGCGGAACCGCAGTCAGTATCAAATATCCGGCCGTGAAGAGGAGTCGTTTCGTTTGTTCTTTAGGCGAGCCAGATATGACACCGATTACTGACTGCCCCTCGCGTTTCCCGACTCAGCTTGTCGACCTTTTGGAAGGTTCGAACGGTACCGCGGGCAGGGTGGTCCGCTGCAGCATCAAGAGTCGTCGCTGAATTTCCCGTGGTACCAACAGACGTGCTCCTTCTTCTGATTCTTGTCAGAACCACCTTTTCTCGGGTGTCTCTTAAAAATGGAGTTGACGGTTGAAAGATCTTCAGGCATTTCTGTGATGGTAGTTATCATCGTGGGAGGTAGCGTGACATACAGCGAGTTGGCCTTTCGCAGGAGCTCTTCCATGGAGAGTTGCGGTGTTGGAAGCTCAAAGCTCGTCCGCAGCGATGGCGGCAGGCGACGGAGAAGAACCCGACGTTCTCTGTCTACTCGGTTCCAGCTACCGCAGACTTGACGGAATCGAGCCATCCATGCACTGAAATTGTTTCTCGTCCGCAGCGATGCCTCCCATGGACATTGCTTGTGTCAGTCTCTGTGAACGGTTAGTTCGTATCAATCAATGAAGAGAGTCTTCGCCGCATCGAAAAGGTTTTCCGGACGTTTCTCTCCCATCATTGTGAGATCGCGGGTCAGGAACGCCTCTTCTTCTGACAGCAGGGTAGTGAATGCCGCAAACTTGTTGATTTGCGACGTTATACCATGCACACTGAAGACGTCGTCCAGCTGTTGAAACCATAACCGACAGTCTTCGTACGTCATTGTACGATACGATATATTGTTCCCCTTCGAATCACTCAACGAGGGACAGGATGAGTTTCGAGGTAGCGGTTTGCTTCAAAAATATCATCTTCTGCCTTGGTGATGTAGGTTTCAGACATCTTATTGTCCTCACTCTCGGTCCGTTTTCCTGAAGACGCATCATTCACTTCTGCAGTATCCAACACCGGCAAGAGTTGTGAATGAATGAATGAATTACTTTATTACAGAATACAACATTCCATATACAAAGAATAAGATAATTGTGCTTCCTATACACACGTTTAATACATAATTGTACATGTATATTATGCTTTTCTACTCAAAGAAATACATTGTTGTGTATCATTATCATTTTCTACCAATATCTCCATACACTGAGCATATATTTTGTATCATATCTTATTATACTTCTAATAGTTACATTATCAGAACTCTCAATTCTTACAATGAAATTATACACATATTTACGAGTTAACATTTTACACATTGGCACATCACGCCGCACATGTCTACTGACAAACATAGCGCTAGCACTACACCATTTAGGTTCATGACATACCAAGCGAAAATGTTGTTATACTCAACATACAACTTATTTATTGATGTTCTGTTATGTTTCCACCATAGATGACTAGTAGAAAGCAACGTTGTAAATCGAGTTCGCGAAATTTGTCGAGAGCTCCTACCATGTTTTTTCGAAGATCCTGCACTGTTTTACGATCATCGTTCTCCTCTTTCACGCTTTCAAATCGGGCAGCAATATTCGTTATGCGTCTCTTAGCCGACGATCGACGCGATACAACCGTCTGCAGACGCTCAGTCATCTCAATAGTTTAGCTTGCATATCCTATAGGCAGACCCGCGATACACGAGGCGACCGTGTGCAGTCTAGCGTAACGCCACAAAGCAGGCGTGTGCAGTCAAGCGTGACGCGCGAGCTTGGCAATGCTGGTGTGCCCGTGTGCGTTCAGCCGTGACGAGCTCGAGCAAACATGTGAATGGACCAAATGCTTTCTTCGCTAATTGCTGTTGTCTCACCTCTGTTACTCCGGTAAAAGCATATAACATAATTATGCACTTGTATCTCGTCATGGTCACCACTTATAGTTTCTGCCAGTTTATCAGTGGGATATACTATTGTGACAATGAAAAGATAAACACATGCTTTGAGCTAGAAGGTTTATTCTCCTCTGTCTCCTTCTCGAAATCCTCAACAACTGTTTATTTGTTTCTAACTATTTACCCTCTCTACAGACAACTAAACATAACATTTCCTAAACTGCCTACAGTGCCTAGTGTTCTTGATTGTTCGTAATTCCAATGGCAAAGAATTCCACAATGTCGGCCCAGCAAATGCAAATGCCCGGCGACCATAACGTTCTAGGTTCACACGTGGAAAGTCCAGAAGCAAACCACCGCCAGAGCTTAAGGTTCTGCGTGGCGTGTGACGATGTAGCAGTGAGGTGGGAGACAGTACCGTGTGCACAACCATAACTAACTTGTACTGGATACGCTTTCTCATTGGGAAAGTGGGATCCAGTGTCGGTGTTGTAGGACCGTAGTGATAGATCGCCGGTCACCTCGTCGAAGTTGCATCACAACACGAGCAGTTGACCGTGCACTCTCTCTAGACGGTGCAGCAGACGGTTAGATATCCCAAAGAGCATCGCATTTCCATAATCAATTCTGGATGTCACAAGTTCACGGAAAAGACATTTCCACACACTGATCGTCATTGTCTCTCATACACGAGCAATTCTCGAGAGATTGTAGTATGGACTATGACTTACATTCGCCACTTGCGACGCCATCGACAAGTCAGCGTCGATTGCAACGCTAAGATCACGGACGATGGTCGATGTCGCTACATATTGATCGCCTATGCCGACATGTTCAATGAGTATTGGCCTGTGTAAGCTCGGTGAACTTGTTGTCGCTTCCGTTTCCTCTAGTTGAGAACCAGTCCATCGTGATAGAGCGAGGTTTCAACTGCCCTGATGCAAGCCTCCATTCGAATAAGAGCATTTGTATGCTTAAACGGTGGTAAATCGACCTATAATTGCGTGTCATCGGCATATATACGGTGTTGTACGTCGTGTCGTTGAGTAGATTCGTTAGAGGCGCAATATAGGTGTTGAAGAGCACTGGCCCAAGAAGAAGAAAGCGGCAGAAGAAGAAAGCGGCAAAAAGCTGTTGGTAAGGCGAGGCGATGTATGGAAGCAGACCTCTATGACGAGCAAGATGATGATGGGGAAAGAAGATTACATATAAAGTGGCTCATGACAGGGAGTAGTAAGGACGTGAACGGTGGACGGTAATCGAAGATAGAAATGGGAAGTCAGTGACAGAACAAGAGGTAGTGCTGAAGGTTTGCGAAAGCTACTTCAAGGGTCTCCTGAACAAGGAAGGATGTAACAACGATCTGGAATTACCATGATTTCTACAGGAGAAAATGGAGTTAGCTGATACTACTGATACAGACATTCAAACCAGGATGAAAATGGAGAGAGCATCTGGTATGCGTTAGGATATGGTAGTGACAGCGGGGGAAATTGGAACCATCTTGAAAAGACGCTGCTGAATACATAATAATTATAATAATAATAACTATATTTTGTCCACAAAATGGAAATACATTCTGCACTGGGGAGGGTGGGACATGTATGGAGTAATGTAAAGTACCCGAGGAATGGCGGACAGGGCTAATTATCCCGATATTGAAGAGGAAGGTATGTGTGTATGACCCAGGGAAATATTGCGGATAACACTTCCAAGTCATATTATGAAGCTGCAAGCAGGATCCTAGATGCGAAGGTTCGAAAGAGAATAGAGCAAGAATAGCTCTACTCTCAATATCAATTCAGAAAGGGTTGAAGGACGACTGATGCGATGTTTGCATTAAGAGATAAGTTTGGAGATCGTCACCCTCATAGCATAATTGCCAACGTCATATTTTCAATTATATTCAAGTATAGGGAAAAACAGAAGAAACTTACTTATATTATATAATAATATATCTAATACGACAATTGAACTTAACAAACGCCTTTAAACGCTGACCTCTCAATGATTGATTTAGGCGGTTTTATCACGGGTGCCCAGCATCATGAAGAGTTGATTTAGGCAAAAATTTCAATCATAGTTTAGAGGGTGACGAGATGCAAAAAGAAAGGTTGAATACAAATATTTCTAATATACTATCCTGAATTTGTTGTTTCAATACAAACTGTCCAACTACTTTATTGCTTCAGGGGTTTTGATGATACGATGAACAGCCTGAATCCTGCCTATCCGTGGGAGATCCGATTGCGCGGTGCTGGTCTCATCTACTTCCACTACGGCCATCGCGTGCTTGCTGAGATCATGGGAAAAGAAGAATCGGACGACCTTGTGAAGCGCATCTACGCTAAGGTCTATGAGGAGTTCGTTCAGGCCATAGATGCAGCCGACAATCCAATTATCCGTATCAGAGACAGATACGTTATTGTTTAGTGAGTATGGATTCTAAGCAGTCGCTCGTCCTTCTAACTGGACGTGTTCCCATGTTCACGTATATTCAGTACATGAACATTAGTAGTTAGATGTTGACGCTATTGTAGTGCACTAGCAATGCCATACAAATAATTGTGCTAATCTGATTAGCAATATGAATTTCTTAGTTAACTGTAAAATACACTGTAGAAAACACATGGCTTTAACACGAAATACACCCTTCTTAAGGAATGTGAGCAATTGTCATTGGTCTATGCAGCTTGTTCTCTCTGTAGTTTTAAAACGTTGTTCTATAAAGATATAATGACAACCTAAGTTAGTATACAGTTCACCTACGTGAATCGAACAACATTTCTGATTGTTCTCCTTACTGTGTGTCAGTTCTGAAGCAATAACATAATTCGCTGCACGGCGCAATACATTTGGTTCATCTCATTATTAGCAGAATTAATGCAGGACGGGTGATTGACGAGTGCTTGGCAACATTGATAAATATACAAAATACAATGTAATGCAAACACCTATCTGAAGCCTTTCGTATTTAGGGTGTGAATGTGGATACAAGCAGTGTTTGGACCATCGATAGTTTATTGTTTACTGGACTCTTGGTAAGGCAGCTAGGCACACATGACTGATCCGTCAATTGATCCGTCAGTTAAACCTAATATGCATATATTAGTTTTAAATTGAATAATTTTCTTATGTTTATTGATGTATAATTGTATATACTTTACGTTAATGTTGAATTAAAAAAATACGTCGATTATATTCTTTATAGTTACAATACAAAAGCAAGTCTAACTGCCAGAGTCGGCTATCTCCTTCCTTCTGATGGTAATAACACAGAAACGAAACAACAGGCAAGTGACCTCGTGTACGTGCGTGCTAGTGTGTTTGCATGGATTTATGGGCATACATATATGCACCGTGCATTATATATACATATACATATGTATATGTATATATATATATGCATATGTATATATACATATATATATATATATGTACAGTACTGCCAGAAAGTCATCGGTACACTCACTTAGATTTTCATTTTTGTACATTATTGCCTATTCATTAGGTGGCAGCAGTCCCAAGTGTCAATCAAATTTAATGTACTGCCCTCTAGAGGATTACTATTGTGTTATGCATCTGATATTGTCCTTAAGTGTTTGTTAATGTGATACTTTTGTCAACAAATCATTACAAGTGAAGCCAACGAGACAGTCCACGGAAAACTGAGATAATTATCCTTCTACTGTTATGATTATAATTGTTGAAGCTACGTATTTTATCATACATTTGAGGTTGTAGGATTGTTATAGTGGGTGATAATAGGACACTTTTAATACAAGCATAATGTATCAAATTTTTTTAACCCCAAATTAAAAATCATATTAAAACAATAAAATTAAAAAAAAATGAGAAAAAGGTCATAAATATTCAATTAAATCATCTAAATTAGTAGATTTCAAAATTTTATCATTTATTTAAAACATATTTATGATAAATACATGCTATGTATACAATAAAACACTAATAAATAAAAAAAAATTTTTTTTTAGTCATGTTGCGATACCAAAAGACGAGCTTGGATACCCGAACCCGAGCTGTTATACTGGTGGAACAGAGGCTCAGTCGGCGTGAAGTGAGCAGGCAACTTGGCCTAAATGTAAAGACAGTTTGTGCTATAATAAAGAAACATCAGGAGACTGGATCAGTCGAAGACAAGTCCAGAAGTGGTCGGCCAAAGAAGACAACAAGGCTGGATCGTATTCTGGTTCGGACCAGTCTTGCTGATTGCCACCTCACATCCCCGGAAGTAAGAGCCACGCTGGAAAGAGACCACGGGGTGTCAGTATCTTCCAGCACAGTGAGGAGTCGCCTGTATGCAGCAGGATTACGTGGCTGTGTGGCTGCAAAAAAGACTCTGTTGAGGAAAGCAAACGTGCAGGCGAGGCTACAGTTTGCGACAGCCCACAAGGACTGGAACACTGAGCAGTGGGACAAAGTGTTGTGGTCCGATGAAAGCTGCTTTCAGCTTTTCTGTGGAGCAAAGAGGGCATTTGTGAGGAGAAGGGTGGGGGAGAGATTCAGCCCACAATGTGTTGCACCCACAGTTAAGCATGGAGGGGGCTCTCTGATGGTCTGGGGGTGCATGTCGGGGCTCGGGGTTGGCCAACTGTATCGGTGTGAAGGCACCATGAGGCAAGACCAATACCTCAGAGTGCTCAGAAATCATATTTTACCTTCTGCTAGAATGCTTTATGGTGAGGACCAGTTCATGACACCCCGTGGTCTCTTTCCAGCGTGGCTCTTAGTTCCGGGGATGTGAGGTGGCGATCAGCAAGACTGGTCCGAACCAGAATACGATCCAGCCTTGTTGTTGTCTTCTTTGGCCGACCACTTATTTATGATCTTTTTCTCATTTTTTTATTTTATTGTTTTTAATGATTTTTAATTTGGGGTTAAAAAAAAACTGATAAATCATGCTTGTATTAAAAAGTGTCCTATTATCACCCACTATAACAATCCTACAACCTCAAATGTATGATAAAATACGTAGTTTCAACAATTGTAATCATAACAGTAGAAGGATAATTACCTCAGTTTTCCGTGGACTGTCTCGTTGGCTTCACTTGTAATGATTTTTTAACAAAAGTATCACATTAACAAACACTTAAGGACAATATCACATGCATAACACAATAGTAATCCTCTAGAAGGCAGTACATTAAATTTGATTGACAATTGGGAGTGCTGCCACCTAATGGATAGACAATTATGTATAAAAATCTAAGTGAGTGTACCAATGACTTTCTGGCAGTACTGTATATATATATATGTGTGTGTGTACTGTCACGTACGCAAGCACGTACGCACGCACACACTCACACACACACACACACACACACACATTTTACAGAGTACTAGTGTTCAACCATTGCCATAAGAAATAGTTTTTTAAATGTATTTTTGACAGGTGGGAGAAACTAAAAAATAGGCATTTGCAACGGTGCTAGCACTATTCTCGACTCTTTCTCACGCCCACGTGTACATAACTAACAGTTATATTAACACAGCACGGACACTTAAAGCCAGGGACATCCATGTTCTCCGTTTAGTAATATTGTATTATTGTTGATATTAGATTAACTTTGCTGGCATAGTGCCCGTCAAAGTGCGTTTATTTGTCTAAGCAATTTTACAAAAAAATAAAGTATTTGTGTAACCGTTAATTAGATATATTTCATCAAATGATACCAACAACTTCAAAAACAAGTATTACGACATAGTACATTATCTGTGTGAACGGGGAATAGCGTTCTGTGGTTCCATGCTCCACATGTTGGTGTCACTGGCAATGATGTAATTAGTGAGATTAATAATGCATCATTGCACAACATATAATAGTTTTGACATTGGGGGCTCGTTCTTATTGATATGTATTACACAGGAGCAGTTCAAGAAGGCGATGACGCTGATAGGGTCAGAGTTTAAAGACAAAGTCAACTATTTCACTGACGTTTGGTCGCCAGCGATGAAATTAGTGGAAGAGGCGACCGATAAACAGTTTGAGGTAACAACTGTAGTCGTTGATACACCAGTGAGTGCACCTACTTGTCACCTTTGATGAAGGGGCTAAATAGCATTTCTGCTCACGACCTTTCTTAGGAGTCGTTTTCCGGCATCTTTTGCCATTTTTCAAATTCAAGATCTTACGCAGAAAATATGTCATACCTCGCTGATACTAAGAATAATAAGATAATTTATTTTGCGCCTAAATCTTCGGAAACCCAGCTCAGAGGCGCATCAATGCAAAAGGGTTGGTTAATATCAGAATTGATAAGCCATATTAAAGTTGTCAACATATGGATCGATAAACCAGGGAGCTAACGTTGATACGCAAGGTTATAAAGTTTTTAATGACGGCGAAATTGTAGAATATTATCAACTGATCTAACACTAAGAGGGAGTAAATTCCAGAAAGTTGGTGCAGCAACAGAAAATGCCCTAGTTCCAATATTAGTATTGACTCTCGGAACAAACAATAAATCAGAACTAGATGATCGAAGCTGGGTAGGCTTTTTACAGGAATAAACAATTAATATAAATATGCTGGTTGCTTAAACGAATGTGCGTGGTAAGTAATGCAGATCTTTAATATAATACGATATCGGACAGGAAGCAAGTGCAAATAATTCAGAAGAGGCACTAAATGAGAAGACTGCGGAGGCCGAGTCACAACCCTAACTAAGCAATTCTATACATGTTGTAACCTAGTTACATCCTTAAGGGCAATATTATGAAAAAGGGAAATAAAAAAGTCAAGCCTACTAGTGCAGTTGCGATAGTTTGTTTGCAACAGAAGGAGGCAAAAATCGGCGAATATGTCGTCAATCCCGAATATAATAATAACAGCAGCAACAAATTTGAGAAATATGCCGTCTGAAATTTAAATTACCATCAAAGATTTCTCCAGGATTTTGTGCTGAAGGTGCATACTGGCTAAGCATAGGTGTAAAAAAAAGCTTTTAATTTTGTCACGCTGCCACTGTGTATCAATAAAAACAAACTATGTCTTATCAGCGCTTAACGTTAATCTACTTTCATTCATCCAAACGAAAATGTCATTGAAACAATTTCTGAGCTGATCTAAGGAGCAATTAGTATTAAGCGTAGATAAAGAAATGTAAATCTGGGTATCATCTGCATAAAGATGATGATTTAGATTAGGACTAATATAAAGCGAGTTGCGGATAAATACTTAGCGGATGGTTATTTCGGTCATTCCACAGTTGTTGGTAATGTATTGTAGGTATGGTTTTCGAAACAGGAACGAATTCTCAGTTTAGGTTAGGACTGCATTCAAACGCAATACCGTTATAATTACACGGTTATTGAGCTAACTTTGAAGATGGCGAGCGTGAGTTTGCTACCATGTTCACCTGCTCACCACACTCCAGTTAAGAATTTATGTTTGAATTTAGGTACCTGACACAATGTGTTTTGTCGATTGCTTTGGCTAGAGAGCAATTGCACGCTTACACACGTGGACATAATACAAGGTGAGTTAGAGATAGGTACCAGTGAGTCAACGACTGTTGTTTTTTATATTTCTCATCTCATTGTCTTTTCCCAATCACACGGGCAATGTGTGATGACCGAAATTGCATGTTTCGACACGATGATCGGTAAATGGAATCAACCCGGACAAATTATATTTGAACTGTGTTTGCCTAGCAAGAAATCGACCGCTTTCATTATGTACGGTTCTTGTACCGTTCTATCCTTAAGACATGTTTGTTTGAGACTGATGAGTTTTCATACAAGTGGCTACTAATATTGTTGATCCAACGTAAAATGAACCATCCTTTCTCTTGGTCTCTTACCATGGATCTTCTTACGCAATGTCATCTATATAACAGCGTGATCGATCATTTCTATAATTGGGATGATTCAACTTTACACAAAACAACTTAGTTGAATTAGGCATTTTCCAAGAGTCTGTTCATGGTGATACTACAGGTATACTTGACCCTTGACCACAAGTGTTTGCATACGATGTCCTCTTGTTTTCCAGTAACAGCAACAGCAATATGTACGCCATGCCATCTTAACTGCGAATCCACTAGAAAATAACTGTGAAGTACCAACCCCGGTAATGCCAAATAAGACATAATGGAACCAAAAGAAGGAAGAAACGTAGCATTAGACAATCGCAATTACAACTGGATTTGCATAAAATAGTCTTATGTGTGTGACTGGCGATGGAACTCTTATTTACTTGAGCAGGTGTTTCCCGGGTCAAGGCTGGCCCACCTGCTGCAAGGCGCAACCTGGGTTGATCGCATCTTCACCGTGGACGAGGTGCAGGGGACAGAGGTAACTGCAAACTGTACTGTATCACTTAGGAACTTCCTCGAGCCGTGTCTAGTGCTGTCCTCTGTCGGTGTGGAGACCCTGAAAAAGATTGACGGGTCATCTTTAGCAATGATTAGGAGAATGCAACAAATACGTCACCAATCAAACTGAAGCATGTTAATCGTGAAATATTGTTTATGCCGTACGCACTGTTCATGTTGTATCGCGAGATCAAGCCTTTACTTTCATTATCAAATAGGACGAATGACCCTGTCGTGTTGGCCACCTGTGATGTAGTTGTTGACGTCGGTGGACTATACGATCATGATGGCAAGAGATACGACCATCATCAAAGGTATCACTTTAAAATCTCGTAATGCAAACATGTTATATTACTTAACAATATTTAACTCGACGTAATCACATCCAAAACGATTACATTCCAAATCAAACATCTATGATGATGGCAAGTAGACAAGGCACCCCTTGGCTTAGAGTAAGTATGACGTCTTCCGCTTTATAACAATAATAAAACCACGAATATGTCTATAGCGTTATGTTCAGCCTAAACTTCTCAGAGGCACTTTGCAGATTAATTAAAATTTGTCATTTGTGCATGCATTAAAGTCAAGAATAAAAACGATTTCAAAATGCGCACAGTTAAAATTAGCTGTATAAGATTGTAAACTATCTGTAAAATAAACAAACATAAATTATTAAAACCCATCACAAATGCTGTTGCCGTTTCCTGAAGCCTTTGAGAATGATTTGTATAGTTATGGTATACTATACGTACTGTTAACATTTACAAAATCAGTCGATAATTTTACATTTTATTTACTACCTTCGAGTGTATGGAAATTAATATTTTTTTATATATAATACATACACGTTAATGATACTGCGTGCCCTTTAGTTATTGTATTACGCAATGTTTAAATAACAATTAAATACTAAAGACATTGGCCACGCTAATCGGTCTTGCGGGAGTGTTTTCACGATGCAAACTGTCCAGCTACTCTGCTGCTTCAGTGGATTCAACGAGGCGATGAAGAGCCTGGATCCTGCCTACCCATGGACGACGCCGTTGAGCAGTGCCGGTTTCGTCTACTTCCACTACGGCCATCGCGTGCTTGCTGAGATCATGGGAAGAGACGAATCGGACGAGTTCGTGACGCGCACCTTCGTGAAAATTTATCGAAGCCGTTGATGGGTTTGACAACGGCATGCTGCCAGCCGATGAAAGACAACGGTACGTCTGCTTGCAACAATATTTAAAAAAAAATTCTACCGGTATTTACTTAGACCAATTAACTCACGCCCATCCGCGGAGCAACAAACAAAAACAAGGGCATCAATTATCGCAGTTAGAGTGGCGCCATCTGTGGATTACCGCTCAATTATCACTAGTAGGAGAAAAGCCGCCTAGAAAAGTCGAACATATCAAACACGTGTGTATATAACTCTAAACGACTACCTCTGTACTTGTTGAGATACGTAGCCTTAGGTAACTCAGAGGCCAATGGCCAATGTGTGTGTGTGTGTGTGTGTGTGTGTGTGTGTGTGTGTGTGTGTGTGTGTGTGTGTGTGTGTGTGTGTGTGTGTGTGTGTGTGTGTGTGTGTGTGTGTGTGTGTGTGTGTGTGTGTGTGTGTGTGTGTGTGTGTGTGTGTGTGTGTGTGTGTGTGTGTGTGTGTGTGTGTGTGTGTGTGTGTGTGTGAAAAATTATGAAACAGTATGAGCACTATATAGCACATGGCTATTCATCTAAATATATTTTTAACCAAATACATTGTTGTTGTTTTAAAGCAAATAAAAAATAAGTACAAATTAATTCATATTATGTGCAAAACTGCATGTACCTTATACTCTGTAAATATCAGAATATGACGAATGCGTAAGACAGCACCACAATTCATCTTCTTTGTATGTTGAATTATATTCTTGTGCGCCTCTGGCCCTTCTGTATATGGGTGATCATTGTTGTGTATGTGACTGTCTTGTGTCATATTACGATGCGTGTGACCGAAGGCATTTAACGAATTTTAATAGCCAACCAGCCGGGCACCGGAACCGGAACTCCTGTTCGGCCCAGATACCAATACATACAATATCGTACCAATGATGCCAATTCGGCCCATTGCATATATCACATTCCCTTACACTTATTTTGCGAAAGGTATCAAATAAACGATTAATATCTCACTGAATGTAACACTAAAAATAAATGTATATCATTAATATAATTGTGTAGCAACTAGCTAGAAACTAAAAGTCAATACTTGCTGTATTATAATTTCAAAAGTCAATATTTGCTGTATTCTGATTTCAAAAGTCAATTCGCATTGTGTTACAAGTCCAAACGAAGTGGTGCCCGACGCACACGCGTCGATCTGCGGGGCAATGGCGGAGTTGCAGGTTTCTGCTGGATCGAGACGTCGTGTGGCGGTGCGGGACTCATCAGATACGATTCATCAAGTTGTGCGCGGTTGCGCGGAGTCGTTGGAGTCACTGGCGTAGCTGCTCGTATCGGAGCAGCTCGTATCTGAGTAGCTGGAGTAGTTGTTACCACATCGTTATTACGCAACGGCGGCTGTGTGGTCACCTCTAGACGTCGTATCGCCAGTACGCCGTAAATAATCGACAGTAGAGTAGTCTGTGACCAACACGAACAAGGTAGCGCATTGGCCCAAGCCGCTTAACGATCGAACCGAGTACGAACTTGATAATGCCATTGTCATAACAGTTCTTCGCCCTCACAAATTGCATCGGAGTGAACTCTCGCATTGATGAATGTCGGTCGTGATATTGCGCATGGATGTCTTGCTTGTTCTGCACGTCCATCTTCAAGTTTGGCTTCAACAAAGTGAGCCGAGTATTTTCAGGAATAGTTCCGCTGGTGTAGGACCTGTGACAGCGTGCGGAGTTGTGCGATACGTTAGCAGAAAGCTCTGCAGTCTCTGACTTTCCGAAACACTATACATATTATACAGTGCATGGTTGTGTAACACTGACTTCAAGATCTGTACAACTCTTTCCACCTGCCCATTGCTGGCTGGGTGGTATGGTGGACATTTTGTATGTTTCACACCATTTGTTCTCATGAATGATTCAAATTCAGACGTAATGAACTGGGGTCCATTATCGGTAACCAGTTCTTCAGGAAGACCCTGCTGAGCGAACAGCTTCCTCAGTTCTTCAATAGTACGAGTCGCGGTCGTCGATTTCATGGGAACTACTTTGAACCACTTTGAGAAACTGTCAACAACAACGAGATAGTTCATATTCTTGAACATTGCAAAACCTGCATGCACTCGCAACCATGGGTGACTTGGATATTTCCATGGCATCAGTGGTGATTTGACAGGGTCATGTTGTACCGTTTGGTAAATAGAGCACGCGCTTATCATGTCTTCAATTGCTTTGACGATGCCAGGGAACCAGAAGTAGCTGCGAGCAATGGCCTTCGTACGAACAATGCCAAAGTGGTCTTCATGTAGTCATTGCAGTAACGCCGACCGATGACGTTCTGGTATTATCACTCGCAACACTCACAAAACACAGCCATGGTCAAATGACAGTTCATCACGTCGTCTATGATATGGCTCCAAGTTCGCATCAACTTTGCCTGGCCAACCGTGCATGACGAAGTCCTTTACCTTTGACAAGACTGGGTCATTTCTCGTGGATGCACAGATTTCCTTAGCTGTGATTGGCAACTCGTTCACGTAAGTGAAGTAGTTGACGTCGAGTTCAAGGTTTTCTCTAGCAACACCAGTTGGTGCTTTACTCAGAAAATCGGCATTGCAGTGTTCCTCTGAGCGTCGGTACGTGATGTCATAGTCGTACGTCATTATAATGAGTGCCCATCTCTGAAGTATCAAAGCGGCAAGCGTCGGAACCCCTTTCTTTGGCCCGAGAATGGTCGTGAGAGATTTATGGTCAATGATGAGGCTAAACTTTCGACCATAGATGTACTTGTGAAATTTCTTCATCCCATAAATTATGCTCAGAGGCTCCTTTTCAATTTGAGCATAATTACGTTCGCTTGTCGTCAATGTTCGTGAGCTGAAAGCGATTGGTCTCGTTGTGCCGTCTGCCATAATGAGCTACAATGTTTTGTGCGGATCGTAATGCACCAGCACATTGTCACCTGTTAACTGCTCCTTGATTGTGTTCACTGCCGCGTCACAATCAGGCGTCCAGAGCCACTCAGCATCAGCTCGCAGTAGGCTGTGCAATGGAGCTAAGGTAGTAGACAATTGTTTTAGAAACTTGCCGTAGTAGTTGACGATACCGAGATACTGTCTTAACTCAGACATGTTTTCTGGCACTTTGGCATTCCTAATTGCTTCAACTCGGTCTGCGATTGGATGGATCCCGATTGAATAAATCTTGTGACCTAAATACTCGATTTAATTAGTTAAGAAGCTGCATTTCGCAGCGCTTTGCTCGGATTCCGTGCTTTTCAAACCGTTGAAATACAGTATCCAGTCTCTGAAGATGTTCTGCCTCAGAACTAGCTGTTATGAGTATATCATCAATGTAACAGCAGACACCTGGGATTCCCTGCAATACCTGGTCCATCACATTCTGAAACACGACTGGCGCTGTCTTGATTCCATACGGCAGTTTTGTTGGTTGGAATAGACCCTTCGTCGTGTTTATTGTCAGATAGTGTCTCGAATTATCGTCTACTTTCAGCTGATTGAATGCGTTTGAGAGGCAAAATTTGATAAATGCCTTACCACCAACGAGCGTAGTGAAAATATCATGAGCGGTTGGTAGAGGATAGGGTGTGTCCTCCACATCCTTGTTGATCGATACCTTATAATCACTGCAGATGCGTACGTTACCATCTGGTTTAGGAACAATCACCACCGGCGACGCCCACTCCGCTCGTTCGACCTTCTTCAAGATGCCCGCAGCAACTTGCTTGTCGAGCTCTTTGTCGACATTCTCGCACAAAGAGTATGGCACAGGTCTCGCTTTATGAAATATTGGAGCCACATCATCTTTCAGTGTGATGTGTGCTTTGAATGGCGTCATTTCACCGTACCCGTCTACAAAAACATCTTTGTATTTCCCAAGGAGTCTCTCCAAACTGCGATCACCTTTGCGTTCGACGTGAAGTATTTCTTCCCAGTTGAGTGTAATCTCTCCATCCAGTTTCGCCCAAAAAAAAGAGACGTGCGTCTCCCTTCGGCTACAAGTAATGGCAGTTGGCATTCTTGCCCACCGTACTTGGCGTTCACGGTAATTTTCCCAAGAAGTTCAAATTAATGTCCTCTGTACCCTCTCAATTTTGCTGTAGAGTCCTTCAACACGACAGACTGGAAGAACTTCGCGTGTCCACGGTGAAAGAGATTGGCGTACCAGTGACGTCTACGTCGACTTTTAATTCATCACTGCCGACAACATTTACTGAAGAAACATCGCTCACTTCATACAAAGCTTCATCATCCTCATTGCAGATGTGATTGGTTCTATCACTATGTTTCTGTCTGTAGCTACCGCGGAACTTTGTCTTTGAGCTTCCTCTATTGCGGCACGCCTTTGCGACATGGCCAATCTTGTTACAGCTGAAGCATTTATCATTTTTGAAGCGACATACGTTTGTTTGATGCTTGCCATGGCAACGGTAACACTTTTGATCAGTGTCAAAATTAGAAGCAGCTCTTGGTTTGACAAATCTGCGTGGTTGTTGTTTTGACTGATGAATGCGTATGTATAAGTTTACTGCCCGAACGTGCCATGTCCATTTGAATGCTAATTTCGCATGCAAGTTTCCACGACAAATCATGTTCTGCAAACAGCCGATTGCGAATGGCCTCCTCCTTGACACCCACAACTAACCGGTTTTTAAGCCTTTTGTTTATTTGATCTTCGTCACCAAAAGCGCAATTAATGATAAACTTTTTCAAAGCTACGACATAGTCCGAAATCGACTCGTTCTCCGCTTGGTCGCGCGTATCAAACTGATAACTCGATATTACCTCGTTTTCACCCGACTGGTAATGCCTAGCAAGCATGCCTGTTAAGTCTGCATATGACTTAGTAGTTATGCCATTTGGTTGCACAAAGACACCAACAAGTCGACAGCCTGCGACCCGACTACTGCAATTAGCCCATCCACTGTTTGATCTTCCGCTATTTTATTTACTTTCAGCCACGCATCAAGTCGTCGCTTGTACACCTGCCAATTATCATGGCCTGGTTCAAATTCCTTTATAGAGCCGATAATAACTATAGCCATATCGTTGATTATACTTATACCACTTCAACAACTATAGTTCAATCAACGACAAAGTTCGCAGAACCTCTATTATAACTTGAAACTGTAGTGAAGACGACCAAGGAGCAGTTAACAGGTGACAATGTGCTGGTGCATTACTATCCACCATATGAGAAGAATCAACGTTATTTTCTTTTCCTGCTGAACTGAACTACCAGTGTCAATGTATCTTGTCAATTGTCATCACGCCCAGAAGTGCACACCAGCAGCCATGTGAAATTTGCGAAGCACGTGGCAGCTGTTACTTTCGAGAGCGCCAGCGGCGAGTTAGGGGCGGCGGCCTTCTTATCTACTAACATGCTTAGAATTGGAATGGGCTCACCGAATTTGTTCCGCCTTCTACATGTCGACAGTTCACGGATGTTTTCCATCCCATCATCGTCGCCAAATTGTTGTATATGTGACTGTCTTGTGTCATATTACGAAGCGTGTGACCGAAGGCATTTAACGAATTTTAATAGCCAACCAACCGGGCACCGGAACCGGAACTCCTGTTCGGCCCAGATACCAATACATACAGTATTGTACCAATGATGCCAATTCGGCCCATTGCATATATCACAATCATAGCTATTAATACTTGATGGATTATCGCATTTTATATTGGTCATACGTCTTGAATTTCACCAACTTCTACATGATTAGTCAGTTAAAAAGTATTTTGTATGCAGTAACATAGCAACACTGGTCAATGTAAAATCAAACTTGTCTTGTAAGTACATTGTACATTGATTATAACAATTAAAAACTACTCCAACCAATTAAGTTGTACTAACTCCCATGCTGGATTCCTGTCGTCACCCTGTCTTCAGCCGTTGCTTTCCATGTTGGCATGACAAACGAGTCCTTCCGAGGATGATAAAGGGCTCCCCATCAGCTGCAATGTTGGGCAGATGCTCGTGTGTCCTCCCAGTGCACATCTTTCTCTAGCAGCTTGTCTGGCAGAGGAAGGTGTGTGTGTGTGTGTGTGTGTGTGTGTGTATGTGTGTGTGTGTGTGTGTGTGTGTGTGTGTGTGTGTGTGTGTGTGTGTGTGTGTGTGTGTGTGTGTGTGTGTGTGTGTGTGTGTGTGTGTGCGTGTGTGGGTGTACATGTGTGTATACAGGTGGGGGCAGAAATTGTGTGTCCAATCGTTGTTTGACGTTTTTAGCAAAACCCTAATCAAAATGAATTACTTACGAAAATATCATACTCTTATTGTTCATTGGACTCTGGACGTCAACTCAAACTCAAAGTGTCGAACTCAAATCGACAAAGGCCATCACAAATGACAAAGTTCGCGCGTCGCGAAATTCGAGTATTGACTCCTATTTCGTCCGTTTTCGTCATAATAACATTAAAGGTTTACGAAGATAAATGTCATCGCTTAGTACGTACACGTTTTTATTTTTAAGTCACTCGTATACGACACTAGTAGGTGTCGAGAGCACAAGCCAGGCATTTCAACAATATTCACAATATTGAAAGGCACAGAGGAGTCTTTTGATTGTAATTACTATTATATTGTAGATAACGCGCTAAAACGCTGGGCATAAATTGAGGTATATACATAGTACATTATGAAACCAAAACTGGGATGCCCAGTAGAACGTATATCTTGCGTCACACAAATTGTCATCCTAACCCCCTTTAAAATAGCCATACTTTTACATAGGCGCAGATCTATGTTTGATACAGAGTGTCCAAACATAACCACACGTCAGTTACTTGGCCACTATATATTTCGCTGATGCACACACATTGTATTGGAAACAAGAGATACAGCTGGCAAAATAGATGATTTCAGAAAGAAACAAACGTTTGACAGAGACATCCAAGACACATGATAAAGGTTGTTGACAGTTGTGGCACCCAGTATCTCTGCAAGTACATCAACGAGTCCATTGTCCTAATCATGTTTTATTCAAACATCACCAAATTCTGACAAGGGTACTAAAACATTTCCTGATGTGGAATATACGGATGTAACGTACAAAATACCAATGATAAAAGCAGCTTCTTGTCAGAGTAGTTGACGTAAGCCTACATTTAGTTTAAGCTGCCTTGCCATGTGCAAACTTCAGTACAATTCGGTTATATTAAGCTGAAAAGTGTATAATTTTATTTTCCATGTATATCACCTAATATCTGGCTTATTAATTACTTTTAAAACCTCTTTTAGACGTAACACTAACAGTATGCAATAGCTGCACGGTATTCTGGTCTGCATCTGCTTCCTAATGCAGCCAAAACCATCACCAGTCGCTGAAATCATATTTTGGCGGTTTTCGTGATAAAACGGGCCGTATTCCTTGTAAGACATTCGG
Organism: Paraescarpia echinospica; assembly: GCA_020002185.1. NCBI lineage: Eukaryota > Metazoa > Annelida > Polychaeta > Sabellida > Siboglinidae > Paraescarpia > Paraescarpia echinospica. Next base: position 23,440,344 of record CM034535.1, on the reverse strand, counting down.
TTCAGGGACGGCTCCTTCAGAAGCGGAGTCACAAGTACTGCTTTCAAGTTGTCTGACACATCTCCTGTGGCCAGCGAGATGTTCACAATCCCGGTAATGACAGGGACAAGTGCGTCAAGGCAATTCTTCAGCATCCATGTCGGCAGAGGATCGAGAGCGCAGGATCGAGGAGCAGATGATGTAATAATGTTTCTGACCTCATCCTCGGAGGCTGGCGACAGACTGTCCAACGGATGACTTCCATCATGTTCATAAGTAGTGGTCTGGTTATCACGCTGTGCTCCAGCTCGGCGATCCAGTGCACAACGAATGCTTGCAGTTTTCTCTTAGATGTAATTTCGGAAAACTTCAGCCAGAGCTTCTGTGCATCAATGTTTGCACAATGTTATAAAGTTTCTTTTGGTTTGATCCAGCCTCAACAACCTTGTTGGAATGGTGTCGATGTTTGGCTTGACGAAGACAGTTATTTGCGACCTGAACATCTGGCAATGAATTTCAAGTCCAGATTTTCGGCATAGACGTTCATATTTCCGACTTGTCTGTATCTCCTTGCGTAACTCTTTGTTGTACCATTTCACGTCGGGTCGCACCATGATCGTCTTCTGCCTTACGGGAACATGTTTGTCCATGCCTCGCAAGGACCGCATCATACTGGCGAACGAGTCCATCCAAGTCATCAGCTGGAGCAGTGTACAGCTCTGACTGAGAAATGTCTGCCTGCATGTCACACGCACTTACATTGCGGCATATTCTGTAGCTGACTCGTTTCTTAGGAGCGCAGGGTTTACAACCGTGCATCTTGAATGTTACTGCAGAGTGGTCGGATATACCCGGATTCGCAACCATGATATCACCAATGATGTCTGCTTCGGATCGCGTGATTATCAGGTCTAGAGTGTGACCATGAATGTGTCTTTTCCAAGCTGATGCAGACAATGAGATTCTAGGATGTTGTGAAAGCGTACAGTCGTTGTAACATCCAACAACAATGAAATCTCCGACAATCAAAAAATTGTCATGGCCCATGCAGAAACACTGCAGACAATCTGAGAATTCATGCATGAACATCGATGCGCTCAGACCATTACGGGTGGAAGGAGGAGGACTATAGATAACACATACCCGGAAACAGTATGGTCTATACATCAGCTGAAGACACATCACTTCAAATGATCTGTATGTCTTTGTGGCAAGTTGCCTTATTTCGAAAGATGCACGGTAGATGACACCAAAACTTCCTCCAGTTCTGTCACTACGCGGTTTGTGGTCAAATGTGTAGCTCTTTGGTGACACCGCATTCATCCCTGTCCGACTAGCATCACCCGGGCTTAGCCAGGTTTCTGTCAGTGCTAGAATATCAAGTTCGTTGTCATCAAGCAACTTGACAAATTGATCCAATTTAGATTTCACGGACCGGGTATTTAGTAGACATGCAGTTATTGTAGGTGACTTCGCCCTGTTATGATCCGGTTTACAGCACTATGCTGCCTTGGCTGAATGACATACAGCAAAACAATAAAACTGATAGGGAACATCATGTTAGACCACACTACATCCTGGCGTACTGCGCTGCCAATGTTTATTGTTGCAGGCTTGTAGTGAAAGAACACGTGAGAGCCTCCGCCGTGTCACTGACAGTGATGTGCCACCTACCGCTGACCGCTTGCACCGTGCTGGTGAAAGCGACAGTCCACGATGTCAAGGTGGACGTGAAACGTACAGTGACGCCAGCAACTAGTCACCGAGTCCAAGCATTGGTATGCCGGAGGTGAGACCTGGATATGTTACCCAGGCATGCCAGACGTTCACTATCGGCCAGTAGTGCTAATTGCCAATGCCTATACACACGATATTTAATGTACACCTGCTAAAGAATACAACACAAGGTAGAGCTTTCACTGTTAAGCTACAAAACAGATTTGAAGTGTTGGAAGAAGACACAGATACATCTGGTCACGTACAAGAGAAGTGGGAAATCATCAAGAAAGCATACTATCAAACCAGCAAAGAGACACTGGACATTAAAACCCGACAGCACAAAGAGTGGATCAGTACTGAAACATGGGAGCGCATACAAGAGAGAAAGCAACTGAAAATCGTAATTGGACAAACCAAATCTGAAAGACTGAAAGAAAGATTGCGGATACAATACAGTGAGGTGAACAAACTTGTTAAAATGTCAGCTAGAAGAGACAAAAGAAAGCATTTAGAAGAACTTGCAAACAAAGCTGAAACAGCCGCTTGCAGGCATGAGATGAGCACTGTGTACACGATAACAACACAGATTTGTGGAAACACCAACTACAAGGTCAACCCCCCAGTCATGGACAAAGATGGACGGCTGCTGACCAATGAAGAGGAACAAGAAAGAAGATGGATAGAACACTTCAATGAAATACTAAACAGAACAGACCCACAACACCCAGCAGACATCCAGCCTACAGAAAGAGACTTGGAATTAGAAGTGACCCCACGAACGAAGGCTGAGATTAAAGCAGCAATAACCACACTGGGGAACAACAACGCTCCTGGAACAGATGCACTATGTGCAGAAGTTTTCAAGACAGACCCAGAAATGGCAGCCGATATACTACACCCTCTCTTCACCAACATATGGGAAAAAAGAAGAACTGCCTGATGACTGGTCTCAAGGGAGAATAATCAAGTTACCAAAGAAGGGACATTTAGCAGACTGCAGCAATTGGAAGGGAATTACTCTACTCTCCATACCAAGCAAAATTTTCTCTAACATCATCATGACACGAATGAAAACAACAGTAGACAAGCTTCTCCGTCCAGAACAAGCAGGCTTCAGAAAAGGGAGAGGAACAACCGAACACATCTTCACTCTGCGGAACATTCTAGAACAATGCAACGAATGGCAGAGAAAAATATATGTCAGTTTTGTAGATTTTGAAAAAGCATTCGACAGTGTGCACAGAGAGAGCCTTTCGAAAATCCTGAGGCACTATGGAATTCCAGAAAAGCTGGTGAAACTCATCCAGATCTTCTACAGGAATTTCTCCTGCAGTGTCGGAAACTCAGCAACAAAATTCAGTGTGAATTCCGGTGTCCGCCAAGGGTGTGTCATGTCTTCATTTCTTTTCACCTTAGTCATCGATTGGACTATAAAAATCATGACCAACTAACAGCGGACTGGAATCAAATGGAACCTGTGCTCTTCACTCGAAGATCTAATCTATGCAGATGATATTGTTATGCCTTTTCACACTCGAGATCAAGTACAAAAGAAGATAAGTAACATAGAACAACAAACCAGTTCCATTGGTCTTTCAACTAATGCAAAAAAGATTGACCAACAGCAACCTATCATGATTAACAATCATGCACTTGAATATGTGAACAGGTGTCAATCTGGGCAGAGTCTATGCACTGGCTGGTAAAGCCACATTACCAAAGTCTGTACCTGTACAGACTTTTACAATAAACGCTGAGTACACCGTTTTACAGGTATGGCACAGTTTCTACATTTAAGTTGTTGTCAACGAAAAGTGCTTAATCTATTTGTGTTGTTTTGATTCAAGTAAGAGTGTTGGGTCTACTTGTTACTTTACACTGACAGTACCCAGAGCTCTGTTACCTGTCAAACATGTGAAGAACACAAAGTCATGGTTTTCTGTAATACAAGGCATTTACATATATGTTGTTCTAGATATATGTTTTATATAAGACTTTGATATACAGTATATTGTAACTGGTAGTTTCAGGTATTAATTCGATAACATATATGTCAATCTGTGTAGAGTCTATGCACTGGCTGGTAAAGCCACATGTACCTTTACGGACTCTGACAATAAACGCTGATTACACCTCTTTACAGGTGCTGAGTTATTATCCCTCGAACCCAACCGACGAGCGGAACCACGAGACTCAGCAGTGTTAGGCAGGTGGCAGCACCTGTTACGGTGTATAACATCTGTGAACACTCTGGCCAGTGCCCTATATCGGTTAGTTATTACTGTGTTTACTATTGGGATGATGTGTCGTGTGTTCAATACTTACCGATATTGGTTATATTGGTTATTTTGTTTATTATTGAAATGTCTGGACAACATTCATTGATGGAGGGGTACATATAACAGGTACTATAGTTGAATACGATAGTTGTTTTAGAACTACTACACAGGGACATATATTTTGTTAAAAAGGCTATCCTTGACATCTTAGCCTCCATATGGCACAGGTGTCAATCTGGGCAGAATCTATGCACTGGCTGGTAAAGCCACATGTACCTGTATAGACTCTGACAATAAACGCTGATTACACCGAGTTATTTAGTTCATTTGACATTTATATGCATTCAATAACCAACCTAGAAATAATCTATCCTATGAACTTTTTTGATGATTTGTACTCATATGGGGTCCTAGAACAAATTCAGCTCGATTGCCCAAACAGCAACTATGGCGCAACTATGGTAATTTGCATAAATCCAAGATGGCGAATGGTCGATATCTTGACAATTTAACTTTTGAATCACTTGTCCTAGAATGGTGTATAATACCTCTTTTAAGGGGTGTTTGGATGCGTAGAATCCATATCTGATGTTACTATTTCAGTTCAAGGTCAAGATCAGATGCTGAATGTCAGGTGAAGGTCAGATTTGACCTTTCGGTGGACAATGAATGGAAACTGTTATTAAATTATATTTACTTTATTCATGCATATAAATTGATAATCTTACAACATGTGACACATTTGTTCATGAGAAAACACAGTAATCAGTCATATTTGAAACAGGTAATCACAAATGTTACACGTAGTGTATAGTGCAAAGATCATTTTGCATTCATATTTCTTTGTGACGAAAATTCTTGCATTAAGTAATCATGTACGAAAGTCATTGCAGGGATTTTACAAGGATTGATATCCATAAGTGTAGATAAAAGATAGTTTTACACAATGTCATGCTATAAGCATAACATTTATGCTATTCTAGTAACCGCAGATATCGCCTAATAATCTTCACCTTTTACCTACTGCCACTCATCATCCAGGTAATCAGGATCAGCAGGATCATCATCAAAATCCCCCTGCTGAAGTGAATGTGGCTGATTCGAATGTGTTTGGAGAAAAATGGAGAGCAAGTACATCGCTAGTCTTTCCGATGGGTTATACGACCTCTCAATAGTCCCATCAAGGCGATGGACGTTCTAAAGAAGCAGGATAAGGGCAACAGGGGCACGCCTGCCGTCAATCTTAAGAACAATTTTCTCCGGCTCTTGATGATTGATTAACAGCGGCAGATGAAGCTTGGGCCTCTGTTCAACTACGAGCTGTGTGCAGTGCCTCCATCGCTCATCAACGAACATGTATCAACAAAGCCAACAAGTCGGGGCTAGTCAAGCGTCTGGGTGTGCTCTAGATCTCGTCAAAAACTGCTGAAATTGTAACCGTGGATGTTCAGCAGCTGTTCTACAGTATCGTGTGGCCACATGGCGGAAGTCCCTCAGATCTGATCGCATCCATCTAGGGTCGTCTGTGTCACTATCCAGATGGTACTGAGAAAATCATTGTCTTCGACAAGATGTATCTGCCAAGGATCATGAGAGAATACGGCGGGATGATAAAGTTACCCTCATCAACGAGATTTTAATCACCAGTCCTCTGACAAAAAGAGATGCAATCCTGAAGTGCAAGAACAATAAGCGGAGCCTGGAGAGCGTGTTGTCTACCTTCAGTGCAGGAGAGAACTTGACGATGGAGAATCGTGACGATGGTGCGTTTGGTCATCGAAACGCATGATGAGACAGACGTCACCGTGATCTCCTATGTCATTGAAGCTGCCAACTCTGGCAAAAGCGTGATCCGTGTACTTAGCGACGACACAGACGTGTTTGTCCAACTTGTCTATTGGGTGTATCGGGGGGAACTGGAGTGCAATGTGCAGATGGAGCGGTGGGATACGACAATGCTGGATATCAACGCCACCTGCGCTGACCTAGGGTCACATTGTCTGCAGTTGCTTGGCGTGCACGCCCTCAGCGGGTGCGACACGTCCTCATATCCGTATGCCAAAGGCAAGATCAACGCACAAAATACCTTGCTCAGTGGGGACTTCCCAGGTTTGGATGATGTGCTGGGGGAGGTGGGTGCCACGCAGGCGGATCTGATGGAGACGGCGAAAATCTTCTTCATCGCTCTGTATGGTCAGCCACCGGGAACATCCTTGGAGTCTGCCCACTTCACACTCTTCACCAAGAAGAAGAAAAGTCCCAAAGTCAAGGCCCTGCCTCCATCATCCACCAACCTGTTTCTGCACGTGCTGCGGGCCCATCTGCAGGTCATGCTGTGGAAAGCGGCTGACCAGCAAGCCCCATCCGATGAATCAGCCGATTTCACTCACTTCGGGTGAAAAATCCGGGATGGCGTCCCGTCTCCTGTTATTGCACAGGGTGACCTAGGTCCATCACACGTGTGAATGAGTGTAGGGGACAGGGCAAGAAGTGCAGCACGGAGGTTTGTGGCTGCCACAAAAAACATATTTCGTACACGACGTACTGCAACTGCTCTGGCGAAGAGGGCTGTAAGCCGTACACTAAGACAGAAGAGGCTCAGGCTGGAGACGACGAGGGTGTCGAGATGGAGGAAGCTGAAGAGGACGATCCGAGGATGAGAGTGTAGAGAATGAGGATGAAGGTGAGGAGGATGAAAGCCATAAGTATGTTGAGGATGGTCTTGCTGATCCTGATTACCTGGATGATGAGTGGGAGTAGATAAAAGGAGAAGATTATTAGGCGATATCTGCAGTTACTAAGATAGCGTAAACATTACGCTTATAGCATAGCATTGTGTAAAACTATCTTTTATATATATATATATATATATATATTTATGGAAATCAATCATTGTATATATATATATATATATATATTTATGGATATCAATCCTTGTAACATCTCTACAATGACTTTCGTACATGCACAGAATGCAGGAATTCCCCTCATAAAGAAATATGAATACCAATGTTCATAATTATATTTGCACTATACACTACGTGTAACAGACGTGACAACGTGTTTTAAACATGACTGATTACTGTTTTTTTTCACGAACAAATGTGTCAAATATTGTAAGATTACCACTTATAGTGCATGAATAAACTATAATATAATTTAGTAGAAGTTTGCATTCATTGTTCAATGAGAGGTCAAATTTTACCGTCACCTGACCGTCAGCATCTGATCTTGACTTTGAACTGGAAACAATAACACCAGAAAAGGATTCTACGCACCCCAACACCCCCTAATAGAGGTATTATACATCATTCTAGGACAAATATTTCAACAGTTAAATTAAAAAAGATATCGACCAGTCGCCATCTTGGATTCATTCAAATTACCAGAGTTGCCCAAAGTTGCTGAATTTGTTCTAGGACCCCATATGAGTACAAATCAACAACAAGTTTACAGGATAGAAAATTTCTACGTTCATGAAATGGCAAATGGACTAATTATTCTCTCGAACCCAACCGACGAGCGGAACCGCGAGTCTCAGCAGTGTTAGGCAGGTGGCAGCACCTGTTACGGTGTATAACATCTGTGAATTAACACTCTGGCCAGTGTGCTGGCTATCAGATGGAGTATTGTAGAACTGCTAGACAGAAGTATTGTCAAACATGCTGCTGAAGCTGCCTTACAGGCAGCGAATGATGAACACTAAGCAGCGAGTGTGAGACAATTCAACAAATGTATGACAACTGTGATTAATCTGGCCAGTGTGTTGGCAAAAAGACAGATCATTGCAGGACTACCGAACACAAGTCTTCTTAGATGTCATGCAGCTAACGTTGCCATACAGACATCGAACAATGAACGATTAGAAGCAAGTATATGATATCTGCGAACACTCCGACCAGTGTGTCGACAAAAGGACAGGACATTGGCAAATAACGAACAGTGAACAATTAGCAGTAAATGTATGGCGGCGAACAATTAGCAGCATGTGTGTGGCATCTGTGAACACTCCAGCCAGTGTGTTGGCGAACAGACGGTGCACTGGCACCACTGCTAGATGCCAGTAGTGATCTCTACTGATACGTGCCACTGAAGTTGCCTGACAACCAGTGAACGATTAGCAGCCAGTGTGTTGGTGAACAGATAGAACATTGACACCACTGCCAGATACTGTATGACATATGTGAATACCACAGTCAGAGTGTTGGCAAACACTTGAAACAGAACGATTAATTAATGTTGGACACTAGACCTAGTTGCACATTTTCTAATTGTAATTGTTTAGTAATTGCTGTCTCAAAGCAGAACTAATGTTTTTATTAAATTTGCTATTTTATTAGAACCGTTAAAGGGATTCTTTGATAATTTTAATATCTTTGTAATGTACGCAATTATTAGGTAATCCTGTTAATATGATTATTTCATGTAATTATATGCCTTTATTTCATTAGAATTATGTTTTATTAATCACTAATGACCCTGACAATATATCGAAATAATAACTCTGCGTATGCGGAGTTTCCCCTTTGGGCCCACCTTCACGATCTGTATAAGGCATGCTCATGAATATTCGGAACTGTCCGTCAGATTTCGATTAGCTACGCCAAGTTAATAGATGCAAGGGATTAGCCACCGCCATGCGAACGAGTCGTGACCGATAAAATTATCAAAACGATACGTGGACCAGCTGCTGTTTATGTCACAGAGTCAGCAAAGAAAAGAAGGAAAATATATGGAATAAACGGAGAATGTTCAGTTCATGACAGACGGATTGATTTAAAAGAAAAAACACCACCTCTCCATGCACGAAGCCGCCGATGGCGAAGCCGATGTCATATTGAATGATTGGCATTGTTTTTATTGGAATATAAAAACTATGGTACTATCATGTTCCTTTTTCAGTAGGTACATCTGGCTATACATCTTGAAGTGACGTTTTAATGAAACGCTTAGATAACAGAAACTTACAGAAGCCGAGAAACATTCAATAATGAAATAATTTTATTTGCACCATAAATCTAGCTGCTATTTCCATAACCAGTATCAATACATTACACGTCAGTAGTGTAACTTATGGTATTAAGATAGGTAGTTATGTACTTTTCCATCTGCATAGTTTAAATTTAGTTTGAAAAATGTAGATCTCTAAAGAGCATAACATTATTGTTGAAAAAATATATTGCATCAGTGTAAAACATGTTTTATTTTGTACTGCGGGTGCAATGATTATTTGTTTTGCCCATCATTTAAAGTAAAATATATTGAATTTGTTTTGGCAAACTCATGTTTCGATAAAAAAAAATGGCCATTGTACGATGGAAATAGTTATAAATTTTTCAAAACTTTAAAACGCATATTTTAAAACACTGTTTTCAGTCATCATTGGTGTATTTAGTTCAATAAGATCCCTAAAACATTTTGAATGTTGTGGAACATTTATATTTTATTAATTTAAAAAATTATTGTAAAAGCAACTTTGTCGACACCTGTTTATACACTACTCCCAGTATAGTTCACAGTACTATACAATACAATAACTTTATTGTCTGTTGGGTTACAGAAAATTTCCTTTAGGCTTGTTCGTATAAAATGTACGTATACAAGGATAAAATAAGTACTAAGAGCGAGGTTATCACATAATATTCATATCACATGCACAATAGGATATAGTGATAGATTATATGCACATAGATAAGTAAACCACAATAGATAAGTAAATAAGTAAACAGGTCAACAAGTAAACCACAAGTAAACCACAGGAAGATAATGTCTATCATACAAATAGTACTGTGAACAATCAGGCTAATACATGGGGTCAGAGTAAATACATTATAAAATAGTAAACATTATAAAATGGTAAGCATACTATCATAGATTGTAATTATTCAATTGAACACATATATATTGCAATATATTATTATGAAGTCATAGTCATGCCTAAAAATGCTAAGATTCATTTACACATGCACTCTTTTATCATGAGCATTAAGTTAAATAATAATCAAAATAAAAGAAGGATGGCGTTACCATGACTAGACATCTGGCGCCGGCATTACAAGTTAAAAAAAAACTGTGGAGCCACGACATATACACTGCAGGACACTAAGGCACAAACAGCACAATATAATGACATAAAAAACTAAATGCAATCAAAATACTGCTACAGAATACATTCACTTACAGTTGAGAATGGACACTGCAGTTGGTATGAAAGATTCTTCCGAGCAAGGGGCATCTTATATCGTCGGGCCTGACGGAAGCTGCTGGAACTGACCAAAAAGAGGATGGGTGGGGTCGCAAAAGTAGTAGCTTTCCTTCTGACAGCGCCATTGTACAAGTCTTCCCGCGAGTACTGCCCTGACCCAATATTTTGTCTTGCAACTTTGACAATGCGAGACAGCCTACCTTTGTCTTTCATGTTCAGATTACCAAACCATACAACACCATTGAAGGTCCGAACACTCTCTATTAAACTCCAATACACCATTTCCAAGATTTCTTGGCTCACATCAAAATATCTCAATTTCCTTAGAAGGTAGAGGCGCTGGTTTGCTTTTTTTACAATGTGATCAGTGTTATCAGTGAAAGACAGCTTGTTGTCATAAAAAAGTGCCAAGATATTTAAAGTTGGACACAACTTAAACATTACTCATATTGGCAGGAGTAAAAACATCAGAGACTTTCCTGTTGTCGATCACAAGTTCTTTCGTTTTGCCAACGTTAAGGTGAAAAAAGCTATCAGCGCACCATTTCTCAAAAACAGAAATTTGTAAAAGATATTCTGCCAAGGAATCTTCTTTTTTCAGGAGGCCAACTAAGGCCATGACATCTGCAAATTTCAGTAGCCAGTTAGAGGAGGTCTGACACCTCGTGTGATCTGTGTATATTGAAAAAAGTATCGGCGAGAGGACACAGCCTTGGGGTGCGCCGGAATTTACAATAATCATTTTCGTTCACTGCATGTCAAATACCGGACAGTGCAGTTTTACTAACTAGAAAGGCGAGACCCTTGCCTAAGGTTATGTTATTTACTGTAGTAGAGGCTCGACGTACTCAATGACAGTGACAGTCCCAGCGGCGCGGCAGCTGACACCGACTGCAGTCGTCCGCCTCGGCGGACGTTATAATTATATTTAATCGAAACGTTACTCGGCTGACTGGATTGGGAAGCAGGATAAATAAAAATGCATACGCTTCATACACTTATAAAAATAGCTGTCGATATACATATGTCTACAAATTGCTTATTTACAATGCCATTGCTTGAATCAACTCACCTCGAAATCAGACATGTTAGCTGTGTGTGTGACGTCAACGGTCTGTGTGTGTTTCTCTGCGTGTGCATGAATATTCATTATACTCTGGCTGCAGAATTAATCATCCACGTGGCAACAAGCTCAACATGATTCGCGTAAACACATCTGTTTATCAGCTTTTTGCGCAGATAACACCCAAATTATGCATAAACATGCAAGACATAAGTAGCAGAGAAAGTACTTATGGTAAATTAATACGTTTTGATACGGTACACCTCGAATGTATATTAGCTTATAACGAATCCTTTTAAGTGGTTTTTCAGAACATTATAATTTTTTGGGTAATTCTGGGTATGCTTAGGTCCCAGAAGAATTACAACCTCCTAAAGATAAAACGGAGGAAGGATGTGGAAGGACCTAAATACGTTATTTTAAACAGTTCAGTTATTTGTTAGAACATAATCTTTACTGGGTAGACAGCCTTCTTAATTTATACCCTGCTGTGGGTAGACAATTTGAAGATGGCGGTCAATTGTGAATTGTATTGTGTGTTGCTTGCATTACAATTTGGATATATCGAAAACCAGTGCATGAAAATACATGAAATTTATTACATTGTCTATAGAAATGAATGTTTCAATAAAATATGTTGTTAAAATTGCTGTGTTGCGTTCTATTACTTAAGTTTTAGATCTTGAAGCAAAGTTCAACAATTACGATGACAAAATGGAACGTAAATTTCATCATGCCATACCAAACAAATTACAGAACCTACCATAAGTGCTCCAGCGAAGCAAATGTAGCCTTGCATGTTAGTTTTGCTGTAGTAAAACATTTATCTAATTCTGATGGTTAATATTCAAATTACGCATTATTTTGTAAACGACATCAACGTGAGTAAAAACGTAAACATGATAATTTCCAAAGTGGCTACCGTCTACCGATCACGTTACTGAATGGAATATTCCGTTCCAATATAAAATCAACACCCTAAATGTCAAAAGACAGCAATCTTTTTCACAAATATGTGTCCCCTTAGCGTTATTAATGCGATCACGGGTTAAACTAGGTGTGGACGGTGCCACGATCAACAAGATGCAGGCTGCATATGTACTGCGAAATGAAGATGCCGACGACAGGTTATCTGTTGGATTACTCCGTGTCTAAAGTCTCACTGACATTGTATATTGCTCTCCTCCTTGTTCCCTGTTGCACATGGGTGAGGGTCAAGCACAGTAAAGCTGAACCATTCTCTGTGTCTTCCTCCTTCCATAGTTTTCTGTCCATCGCTCCCTCCCTCCATCTTTCATCTCCCCCTGATCTTCTCATGTCCCTCCGTATGCAGTCCTCCCATCTCAGCTGCGGCCTTTCCCTTTTCCTGTGTCCTTTATAATGTTGTTCTGCCTCTGCTCTCTTCGCTATTTTTCCGGCATCCATCCTTGCCAAGAGGCCTGCCCATCTCATCCGGCTTCTCAATAATCTTCCTGTTATACTACCTTGCATTCCAACCACTTTTCTCAGGTCCTTCTTCTGTCTACTCTCTTTGTTCTTGTTATTCTTCTAACCCAGTTGTTCTTACTTCCAGCTTCTGCCTTTCCTTTTCAGCTTTTTCGAGATTTTTCTGTCCACCATGACTCCCCCTCCCTCCCTCCCTACCTCCCTCCCTCCCTCCCTCCCTCCCTCCCTGATTTTTATAATTAATAGCGTTTTGGCTTTTTGGAGACGGCTCTCAACGTTGTACATTCATCAGTTAGCTACAGGATACGCGTATAAGAAGCAGTGGGATTCAGCCAAACACTTCACTTGACTTCGAGTACAGTTACATAACCTAATGTGGTGACTATTTGCATTATGTAATGCCAATGTAACAGTAATCCTAGAGGTATTCGCATATGAGCTGATTCCAAAGTCGCAAAGAAAGTCGTCGCTGTGCATGCATGATATGTATCATACGTGACTTCAAATAATTGTGGTGACCAGCCAGCTTTTGTTGAAATACGCTTGATTGTTCTTTGCCGAGTTCCTGGTTCATCGAAAGATAAACGAATTAAGTTCGGCGCGCGTGGGTGTCTGTGTGTATAGGTTTGCGTGTGTGTGTGTGTGTGTGTGTGTGTGTGTGTGTGTGTGTGTGTGTGTGTGTGTGTGTGTGTGTGTGTGTGTGTGTGTGTGTGTGTGTGTGTGTGTGTGCGACTGCTTGTGCGTGTGCGTGTGCGTGTCTGCATGTGTGCTTTCAGTTTACGGGAAGGACGTTTATAGGCTAGGACAAATGACGGATTATGGTTTATGATCATCTCGACTTCTCTGGAACGTATTCCCAGCGTAGCCTTGGGCACGGTGTGTCAGTCAGAGAAAAAAATATTAAAATGGTGTTTGACCGCAGTAGGTTATATAGGCTATCAGACTTTGAGACAAACTATCAGATTAGAAGACGGTGAGACTGGTGTAATTAGCAGCGCCCCCTGGCACGCGAGAATAAAAAGCCAAATTTCCAATTTTCAGGAAAGACACCGCTATGCTGGGTTTCTCGCACGAGCAGTCATTTTGTTTTCCGGCCTGATTTGTGTATGACGCGCGCGAGTCATGCCGGTCAATGTAGAAATTAGGCAAAACGCCACTGCATGTAGTTGCATAAAAGATCTAATATGATCCTGTTCAGTCGCAGATATGGACGTCGTTTGCATTCACGTACATAAATAGAACACGTTAGTAGAACAAAACCGCCTCGACCTTTAAGATTGGTGTAGCGATCGGTGCTGCCCACTGTGTATGAGTCACACATTTCACGATACCTTCCATTTCCAGTTGGTCCAACCCTCGCTCTACCGCTGGCCTGCGTGCAAATGCGATGGGTCTTTTTTCCAGAATAGTTATTTCGGCTCTTCTGTCACAGTTGAATTCGGGCTTTGATGTTTGTTAGTCGTTCGAGTTCATCAGAGAACACCGCTGCTTGTCGGTTGAGCACATATCGGAAATCCGATTGCGTGTCTATATGCATTATGGGCCAGTACAACCGGATGGGGTACAACCACTGCTGACAGGTCCAATCAGGGTAGGCCTTTCATCACATACGGCGGAAGATGCTTGTCTCGTTCTCTATAACAGACTCTCATTGACAGCACTCCCAACGGGTTCGCGGTTTCCCCGTGTGGTGTGTGTGGTACATGACACAACGCCTTTCCTAAGACAACGATAGTTGAGCCCGTGTCCAGTGCTTTCACAATGACTCCGTTTTCAACATCCATCGTTAGCGATTGGCGTCCACTCCTTTAGGTTTTGGATACTTGGTACAATCCTGTCCCGTCACACCGCACTGTTTCTGTATTGCCTGCATGACATTGACGTTGCTGGTGTCTGTTTGTCAGCCTTCTGTCGACATTCCTTTCGAATGTGACCGACCTTATCACATAGGTAACATTTCTCCTCGATAAATGGACACCCTTTTGTATCGTGTTGTCCGTTGCACCTACAGCACTTCAATGTGGCGTCCGTACGTTTCGACTGTCGCGGGTTGTTGCTTCTTGGCATTGGTCTTCCGTTCTCTTGCATATGTTATTTACTACTGCTGTCCAACGTGTGTTTCCTGATTTCCTGACGAGACTCTTCTTCAAATACTTGGACATCTCTGTTAGCTTGATCTATCGCAAAACATACGTTTTAAAGTTTCACTTTTCGAAGGTCAAGTCATCGAGGTTTTCTTTCAGAAGATCTATAAGCATCTTGTTATATCTTACATCACATTACATTACATTCGGCTCGCGTGACGTCACTGAATTGCATTCGATTGTCAAATGCTTCAGTGTTGCGACGTAATCGCTGACAGATTCACCAACCTGCTTCGATCGATTGTCAAACTCGTATCGAGCTGATTTGTCTGTTTAGTGAGTTTTGCAACCGTAAACTGTCACCGAATTCGTTACTTCAGCGCCTTTATTAGGGCCTACTGACCAGACGGGCCACCAACGTTTCAGGTCTTGTTAGGTAGTTTTTTATACGATTGTGATAGGTTGATTGAGCAACATCGTTTTTATAGTTTGTCCTAGCTTAAAGATGCCTCACAGATAAACACAATTTCTATCCTACAGCGTGTTTTCGCTTCAGATAGTCGCCATTAGTTTTGTTAAATAACAAACGCCCTGGGCGCTGCTACCGGACGCGTATCATAAGTTTCACAATTTCCTCACGGGGAGGACTGGCACTTCGGTATTCTGATTTTTGACTGCACGTAAACGGTTAGACCTAAGTATAAGGTTATTTATACTGACTTGATACTTAGCGAAGCTCTGCCTTTATTTGTCGGAAGATTTATCAAATGTTCTATCCAAATTGTTACGAAGACTGGCGGTAAAATTCCAAAGTTTCGTTTTCCAATGCGCCGGTCGATGCGAAGAAATCATAGTCATAACGATAACAACGATGGATTGTCATGCATTATTTCTGACCAATAATATTAAAACTGCTATCTGATATTTAAATGGCATAATAATTATAGAGCTGCGATATATAATGTATAAAGACATGATGTGCGAGTATGCATGAAACAGTAAAGAAGTTAATTTGCCGTTGTATGTAATGGGAATGACATAAGGTGTGCGGACGTCACTCGACTCTCAGTTGACGAATAACATACATTCGTGCGGTCGAAACTCTTAACGCCACACGCTTTAAAGGGAAACAAAAGGCAACGTTTTAGTATTATGCCCTAAAATAGTTAATATGAACAAAGCATTTGCAACTGCAGTTTTCACATCGGTGGTTTACTCAGAATGTGGTCTCAAAGTAGAAAGTTGTAACGAAACCTACGATATCCTGGAGGCTGGCATCTTGCTCATGACGCAGAGGCTTGACCAATAAACAGCCATCAGACGAGGAGCATTTATCGCCAAGTTCGGTTTATTTTTTACAAGGTCTGCTCGCAATTTAATGTGATTTTGCAATGTGCCGGACTGCCAGATTACGGCATTACGAAAACGGTCACCGTATTAGGGAAAATAAAATATCCGACTACCGAATACTATACAGGTCTACGTTACAGATAACTAGATAGATAATGTCACTCCAGGTTGCCTGATAACGTCGTAACCGGGCACCCACGCAAGCGGGTAATCGTTCGGCAAGGTAAATCACCGTTCACAGCCAATTTATCAATGACCTGTGAAGAAATTGCCAGAAATATGCAGCATTTGCTTCACTGTGAAGTCAGCATTGACAGTAAGCAAATGCCTACGGCATCCAAGGCTGTTAGCATGTTTTAATCGGTCACCGCGGCAGGCGCGATCGGCTGGCTTTGGCACGTTATGTCCAGTGCAGCTGCAGTTAGAACAATCGTTTTTGTGAATAATCGAATGAACTGTATTGCATAGTAAAGAGTTTAGAAAGCTGAATCGCAATGGTTACAAATAGTTTCGTCCCGTCAGCGATATTGCAACAATTTTATTAACGTGCATGCTATTGTTTGAGGTTGCGAGCTCATCAGAATGTTTAAAACACTTAAAGATTCAATGTGATTAATGTTAAATTAATAAATAGTTACAATGGCATTAATCTTTTTTTTTTAATGAATCTAACACAATAATTGTTTTCGAAGGCTGTCGAAGATTCCGTATTGACTTTCTTTGCTTATGCTCGAGCAGAAACAAAAGACTAAGTGTGAATAAGCATGATATAAATACCAAACATGGACAAATTTAACTACACAAAGTGCAATTGATGTCTCGCGCAACGGTCGGACTGCTAACTAATATAAGTAGTCGCCAAAGTACAGCTAAAACGTGCTGGTGTTGGTAGCTAAATCGGTAGCGTGTCGAACTGCTATTTTCAGGGTCCTCGGTTCGAATCCCACAGATACGCGAATCTTTTGTTTGTGTTCATTTAGTTTAAGATTCATTTTATTTTCTATAATACTATTTTGGGCACTATTTCGTAATTTCATTTCGTTATTCTGGGAGTGAGCAGTCAAAACGCGATTCTGAGCCAGATTATCTTCCTGGCGAAGTCACGCAGCCAGGCGAGAGTCGGTTAAGCGAGACTGATAATTATTAATACACAGCAAATCCTGACAATACGTCACGTATAACTTCATAAATTGATGACGCTTTAATTCATGAGTATACCAGTGTTGCCATCTAGCGGATAACAATCAGAAGGGACATTCAAAACCAGACTATCGATCTGGCGAAGTCACGCAGCCAGGCAAGAGTCGGTTAAGCGAGACTACCGTAATTTCAGCTTATTGAATCCTTGAACGGGGGCACATTTCCAAGGGTCATGGGGGACACGGTGGCATGGGCCCATTATAAAACGTCTATGGGCAAGCTAAATTCCAAAGGTCTATGGGGCACGTGCCGCCATGCCGCCCCCCTAGACACGCCTATGGCAAAGTTAGTATATTCTTAAAAACATTATATTCATTAATACATGGCAAACTAGGAACAGACTACGCCCTTTTAAGTGCAGTGCCTTCAATTGAATATTACGTAAATTCGATTGCCACTGTACGGCTCGAGTCTAGATGACGTGCCTATTATGTAATATGCAACGCGGGCAAAACACGGCTGCCACAGTATATTGAGAGTGCCTGCAAGCGCCCCGATCTCGAAATGTATCCCTACCCTGATTGCGCTGCGCGCTGCGCGATCGGGATCGGTTGTTAGAGTTACGTAACCGTCTGGAGTGTCAGCAGCGCGGCGTTTCACGCACCAACGTATCCCGATCTTCGCTGATGGCGCCTTCTACAGGATGATGAGGTAACTAATATACCACCTCAAAACCGTTTCGTTTTAAATAAATATTTACCTGTGATTCTGCCAATAAAACTCACCAAAGGATTTGGTTCAGCCTATGGCACGTGTCAAAGTGAAAATATTAGGTTTGACATTGTGGAACATGTAAAAAGAAAACAGAAATTCCATCAAAATTGTGCTTTGTCTCTTCACGTGCCATATGTTAAATCATTTGGAAACACTTCGTTTCACTGTACATGTATACAGGCATGGAATGAATTGTCATATAGCCTACAAGGTGCTCAGGACAAGAATCAGTTTTAACTGTCCAGTGAAACAGAGTCTTTTGTAAAAGTGTTTACATTTATAACAGGTATTATTCAACATGATTTAACAAGATTGCCATCCAGGAAATTAACTCTAGATGACAGGTGGACACGGAAGCCTTTTGGCTTATCGAGAGTCCAGTACCTTTTTATCTACGTGTTTCCCGCCCTTTTAAGGTATGTGTCGATTTTATTTTTAAATATATTCACTCTACTAGCACCAACACAATCAGGATATATATATATATATAATCTGTTCCATTCATTTACAGTCCTTTGTGAGAATGAGAACTTTCTTACGTCTAATCTACACTGCTCCTTTACTAATGTAACTTCATGTTCTCTGGTCCTTCTATCTTTCGTAACTGAGAAAAACATTTTCTATCAATATTTTCATAACCATTCAACATTTTAACCATTTCTATCTGATCTCCTCTCAATCCCCTGGTCTCTAGTGTTGTTAAACCACATTCTTTTAGGCGTATTTCGTAACTAAGATCCCTCAGTTTTTGTATCATTTTAGTTGCTCTCCTCTGTACTCTTTCTAGCATATCTATATCCTTCCTGCGATGTGGCCTCCACGTTTGAGTACAATATTCTAAATGAGGCCTAACTATTGTTTTGCACAGCGGTATTATTAGAGCTTTTTCCTTATACTGTACGTTATATCTAATTCAAGGATTTGATTTCCCTTTGAAGCGGCAATACCGCACAGCTCTGAAACTTTCATATCAGCACTAATGGTTAACCCTAAGTCCTTTTCTTTTACACTAGTACTTAGAACCCCCCATTATATATTGTACATCTTCGTTCCCATGTCCTCTGTGGGGGTATTTACATTTCCCAAAATTGAACAACATTTGCCACTTTTCAGACCATATTATTAACCTGTCAAGATCATCTTGTAAATGCTATCCATCTCCATCACGTTTAATCCTTCTAAACAATGTTGTATCATCCGCAAATTTCAACACCTTGCTTGTTATATCATCGTCCAAATCGTTAATAAATATTAAGAATAATATAGGTCCCAGTACTGATCCCTGTGGTACCCCACTCAAAACTGATTTCCAGTTTGAAGCCTCCCATCAACTAATACTCCGTTGTCTTCTGTCTATTAGCCATTTTTCTATCTAGTTAATTAAACATTTCCTATGCCATGGGCCTTTAGTTTAAGCAGTAATCTTTGATGTGGCACTTTGTCGAAAGCTTTTTGAAAATCTAAGTAGATGATATCTACTGGTGATTCCTCGTCTACCCACTTAGTGATATCTTCCAAAAAACATACCATACTTGTTAAGCATGACCTCGCTTTTAGAAACCCATGTTGAAATGGGTTCAACAAGTTATGTTTAACAAGAGATTGTTTTCTGTGCACAAATGTTACACTTTACTTAAGGTTGCTTTGTTTATTTCGGTTGCAGTTTCCTTAGAAGGTAGAGGCGCTGGTTTGCTTTTTTTACAATGTGATCAGTGTTATCAGTGAAAGACAGCTTGTTGTCATAAAAAGTGCCAAGATATTTAAAATTGGACACAACTTCAACATTACTAATCTTGGCAAGAGTAAAAACATCAGAGACTTTCCTGTTGTCGATCACAAGTTCTTTCGTTCTGCCAATGTTAAGGTGAAGAAAGCTATCAGCGCACCATTTCTCCAAAACAGAGATTTGTGAAAAATATTCTGGCAGGGAATCTTCTTTTTTTCAGGAGGCCAACTAAGGCCATGTCATCTACAAATTTCAGTAGCCAGTTAGAGGAGGTCTGACACCTCGTGTGATCTGTGTATATTGAAAAAAGTGTCGTCGAGAGGACATAGCCTTGGGGTGCGCCGGAATTTACAATAATCTCATCCGACATACAACCCTGAATACTAACACGCTGTGGACGGTCTTTCAAAAAATCATTCACCCAAAGAACAATATTTGGGCTTACATCAAGATCAATCAAGCGCTTCAGAAGAACACAAGGTTCGATGGCATTAAACGCACTCGAAAAATCTATAAACAACACTCTGATGTAGGCTTAACACAAACATGTTTAAACAAATTTTGAAGAATATGCTGTAGAACACAATCCAAACATGATGAGCATAAGAAAGGATAAATGTTATTATGTATTCCTACTTTGCAACATAATGACGGGATGATGTGCATTTGGATGCACAAATCGATCGATTGCACAAATCCATTTGAAACGTAGTGATGTAGATATTCCCAGCAGAAGCCACATGGAACTAATGTGGCAGAACAAAGTCAGACTTCTTAACTACTGTGTCAGTTAACAATTTGCACTGCTATGCATTTTGATACACAAAGCTATCAGATGCACACATCTATTTGAAACTCGAAGTGAGGTACAACTTCCCAGTAGATGTCGCACAGAACAGAAGGGGCAGAACAAAGTCAGACATCATCTTATGTCAGGTGACCCATTGTCCGATTAATGGCACTGTTAAGTAGAGGTCTTCAATTTCCTCTTTCCGTCAGCTCAGTTATTTCCAATGTTCCTGCAAATAAACAAAGTTTAATTTAGGAAATTGAGCCTAAATATGAGTTAACTAACTGAACACTGTGCAGATTAATTCAGTTTAGATATTGGATTATGGGACTTATCATCAAGTGTACAGCTGGCTAAATGGAAAAGAAATACAAGAAAACCGTGTTATGTTGATTCAGTCAGACTAAAATCCCAATCCATTACTTTGGCCAACTTTGAATTTGCTTCTACATAATTACCTGTATGCATTGGTTATATGCAGTGCACTCCAGATAACTCAAACTCACATAAGTGGATTTTCGCTATGTTAAGTTAATCTTTTCCTCGGTCCAGGGCAAATGTCCCAATAAGGGGACCTTCTGATAACTTTCTAGTTATCAGAAATTCCATTTATCAGTATTGTCATGGGTCCCTGGAAATTCGACCTTATCCAGAGTGCATTGTATATTTTCCTTTATTCTTGCTCTAATAATTAATGTTGTATACAATTATACATATGGGCCATTCTCGTGAAAATGTACAGTTGACAGTTATTAATGTAACATGTCAAAAATCATTTTTTTATTTGTTTTAGCGAGTACTATTATTATCATCTGTGCTATTCACATGAAGCAGTGCAACTTGATCTGATCTATTATTAGATTTTTTTAAACATATTCATGGATAAAAACTTATGTATACTAGAGAGCAGATCTGCTGGTGTCAAAAATTCGTGCATCGCAAAATTCCGTGGCACCATGGTATTGTGTATTTGTTAACAAATCTATAAAAACGTTTACATTGAATGATGACATGCCAGCCCGGTTTACTAACAATCGTAGCTGTAGCATAAAAAACAGTTTGTGAACGTACGAATCTCACATTTTTATGTTTCGGTTCAAATAAGTGGGGAAACGGGGACTTTTCAAAAACGGCTGACTGGAATTTGGAAAGGCAAGACCCGTAGACACAAATACCCAAATCCCAGATTTAGCCTTTAGCCAGTTTAGGCAAACAAATTACATCCACGACCAGGTTAATCATCTTTTATAATAATAATAATAATAATGTATTTATTTCAGACAATCATCATGTCCATATATACAAGTACATCAATAAAAGTATGTAAATAAATATAAAAATACATCGATAAGAACAATATGTTTAAAAATTATATAAATCCCGGACCCACTGGTGCCGCAGTTTCGAAGTACAATCCACGTCGCTAGTTTTAATGCTATAAATAATGGGATTCAAAGACATGTCAATCCTATTCATTAAACTAAAAATAACCTTTCTGATTACACATTTACCCGAGCTGACATTAGCTGTAGCAAACATGTGGCTAGCGCTACATCTCATGGGCAAATTGTTCAATATTCTGAAAGAGTTATTATATGCAACAACGAATTGCTGAAAATTAACTTTTCTAAAGTTCACCCATAACGCATTATGGTTGCATATACTGATATTTAGTGTGCATTTTCGTTCACTGCATGTCAAATACCGGACAATGCAGTTTTACTAACTAGAAAGGCGAGACCCTTGCCTAAGGTTATGTTATTTACTGTAGTAGAGGCTCGACGGACTCAGTGACAGTGACAATCCCAGCGGCGCGGCAGCTGACACCGACTGCAGTCGTCCGCGTCGGCGGACGTTATAATTCTATTTAATCGAAACGTTACTCGGCTGACTGCACTGGGAAGCAGGATAAATAAACAATGCATACGCTTCATACACTTATAAAAATAGCTGTCAATATACATATGTCTACAAATTGCTTATTTACAATGCTATTGCTTGAATCAACTCACCTCGAAATCAAACATGTTAGCTGTGTGTGTGACGTTAACGGTCTGTGTGTGTTTCTCTGCGTGTGCATGAATATTCATTGTACTCTGGCTGCAGAATTAATCATCCACGTGGCAACAAGCTCAAAATGATTCGCGTAAACACAACTGTTCATCGGCTTTTTGTGCAGACAGTTATGCATAAACATGCAAGACATAAGTAGCAGAGAAAGTACTTACGGTAAATGAATACGTTTTGATACGGTACACCTCGAATGCATATTAGCTTATAAAGAATCCCTTTAAGTGGTTTTTCAGAACATTATAATTTTAGGATAATTCTGGGTATGCTTAGGTCCCAGAAGAATTACACCCTCCTAAAGATAAAACGGAGGAAGGATGTGGAAGGACCTAAATACGTTATTTTGAACAGTTTAGTTATTTTTCAGAACATAATCTTTACTGGGTAGACAGCCTTCTTAGTTTATACCCTGCTGTGGGTAGACAATTTGAAGATGGCGGCCAATTTTGAATTGTATTGTATGTTGCTTGCATTAAAATTTGGATATATCGAAAACCAGTGCATGAAAATACATGAAATTGATTACATTGTCTATAGAAATGAATGTTTCAACAAAATATTTTTTTTAATTGCTGTGTTGCGTTCTATTAAGTTTTAGATCTTGAAGCGAAGTTCAACAATTACGATGACAAAATGGAACGTAAATTTCATCATGCTATACCAAAAAAAATACAGAACCTACAATAAGTGCTCCAGTGAATCAAATGTAGCCTTGCATGTTAGTTTTGCCCTAGTAAAACATTCATCCAATTCTGATGGTTAATATTCAAATTACGTATTATTTTATAAACGCCATCAACGTGAGTAAAAACGCAAACATAATAATTTCCAAAGTGGCTACCGTCTACCGATCACGTTACTGAATGGAATCTTCCGTTCCAACATAAAATCAACACCCTAAATGTCAAAAGACAGCAATCTTTATCACAAATATGTGTTCCTTTAGCGTTATCAATGCTATCACGGTACGAAATACAGCACAAATAAACACATTAAACAAGGTGTGGACGGTGCCACGATCAACAAGATGGCTGCATATGTACTGCGAAACGAAGATGCCGACGACAGGTCATCTGCTGGATAGCTCCGTGTCTAAAGTCTCATTTACATAGTATATTGCTCTCCTCCTTGTTCCCTGTTGCACAGGGGTGAGGGTCAGTCAAGCTGAACCACTCTCTGTGTCTTCCTCCTTCCATAGTTTTCTGTCAGTCGTTCCCTCCCTCCATCTTTCATCTCCCCCTGATCTTCTCGTGTCCGTCCGCATGCAGTCCTCCCATCTCAGCTGTGGCCTTCCCCTTTTCCTGTGTCATTTATTATGTTGTTCCGCCTCTGCTCTCTTCGCTGTTTTTCCGGCATCCATCCTTGTCAAGTGGCCTGCCCATCTCATCCGGCTTCTCAATAATCTTCCTGTTATACTATCTTGCATTCCAACCTCTTTTCTCAGGTCATTCGTCCTCCCTCCCTCCCTCCCTCCCCCTCCCCCCTCCTCCCTCCCTCCCTCCCTCCCCATAGCTCCTCTGCAGTTTCCACAAATGTTTTTGTACTTTTCCATTCGTAGTTCGACGATAATCATAATGATCGTTGCCAACACTATTGATGCTGTATGCATCAATTTCTGACTCAAAATTAACGGGAAACGATCTCAAAACCTAGGTCACCAATTTAACCTGGCTAGTTAATATAAAAGAAGGATCTGATCGCGATAAACGAAAGGCCTAGGAGAAGTTCTGCGGGCGTTTTTTGATGGCCTGCGCGTATGAGGGGGTCGGCGCCATAGACATGGAACAAGGGGGCAGCTGCCCCTGGAATTTCTTGGGGGGGCAGACATATGGTTCTGCCCCCCCCCCCCCATTAAATGTGAGCGTGAATGTTTGTTTTTTGTGGCGAGCGTCAATGGCGGGTGGATATGTAAATTTTATGAGACGATTAATGTGTATTTTTGTCGACTGTGAAAGATTAGAGGGTAGATATATGGTTTTCTGCCCCCGCGCGGTGGCGGAAAATTTGTCCAAAGCAAAGTCGTTCCCGCGTCACTGAAGATATATGTAAAGATATACTTATTACTTTTTTAATTTTAAAATAATTCTGGTTGTTCTCAGTTTCCCTAAACACAACTTCTAAAAGCAAAAGGAAGGAAGGATCTAAATATGTATTATGTGTTACTGTGTCTTATGTATAATATTATTGTGTTATAATGCTGTGTTAATGCTTAATCGCCAGGTGGCAGCACCGCCGTAGCCAAAGGTTGGTAGGTGCTGCCACCGACTGGTTGTCTTGTATGATGACAACTAGTCCCAATATAAGCCGTTAATCGAGTGCATTTGTTGGTCACTCAAGATAATAGAAATGACCTAATTTCCCAGAAAGATTACGAAGCATATGTATATGACATATGCGTCGTAATCTTTCTGGGAAATTAGGTCATACACATTATGTAAGTGGCCGTCTCGCATGATCAACCACTTTTTTGATAAATTAATAGTAACCGCCACAAGTCATAAGTTGGATCTACGTTGCTCGGCTGAGGTTGTGAACGACGGTTACACTGCGGGGGGCTTGTCACAGGTACGTGAGATTATCCCATTCACTGCACCTGGATGGCTCTTTTTCTACCTTTCTATTAAATCGGAAGACGGGGGGTGATTGCTGTTGACATTTTTTCGCCGCTGTGCCGTCGTAACTTCAGTAACGGGGGCACATTCAAAAGGTGTAGGGGGAAGGTGCTGTAGGCCTACTGCCGGTCAATTCGCTGTGTTCTTTCTTTCTGCTCAATGTATGACAAAAGTTGTAAATAACGCTGTAAAGACGATAGCGGGAGTTATTATAATAGAATGACCGGAAAATCACTGCCCAGAACTTCCACATTCCTAAACCCGGCGCTGATTAGGAACCACAAACTGAAAGTGAAACGATTCCTCAGGTACAACATATGTTGCTGACTTTTATAACTAGTAGCGTTTTGGCTTTTTGGAAACGGCTCTCAACGTTGTACATTCATCAGTTAGCTACAGGATACGCGTATAAGAAGAAGTGGGATTCAGCCAAACACTTCACTTGACTTCGAGTACAGTTACATAACCTAATGTGGTGACTATTTGCATTATGTAATGCCAATGTAACAGTAATCCTAGAGGTATTCGCATATGAGCTAATTCCAAAGTCGCTAAGAAAGTCGCCGCTGTGCATGCGTGATATGTATCATACGTGACTTCAAATAATTGTGGTGACCAGCCAGCTTTTGTTGAAATACGCTTGATTGTTCTTTGCCGAGTTCCTGGTTCATCGAAAGATAAACGCATTAAGTTCCCAAACCACTACATTCTGATGATCACATATGTCATCGGACGATTTTAAATCTAACTGCAGTCGAGCTAGCGCGCATGCGTGCGTGCGGCGCGCGTGGGTGTCTGTGTGTATATGTTTGCGTATGTGTGTGTGTGTGCGTGTGCGTGTGCGTGTGCGTGTGCTTGTGCGTGTGCGTGTGCGTGTGCGTGCCTGCATGTGTGCTTTCAGTTTACGGGAAGGACGTCTATAGGCTAGGATAAATAACGGATTATGGTTTATGATCATCTCGACTTCTCTGGAACGTATTCCCAGCGTAGCCTTGGGCACGGTGTTTCAGTCAGAGAAGAAAATATATAAATGGTGTTTGACCGTAGTAGGTTTTATATAGGCTATCAGACTTTGAGACAAAGTGTCAGACTAGAAGACGGCGAGACTGGTGTAGAGAGCAGCGCCCCCTGGCACGCGAGAATAAAAAGCCAAATTTCCAATTTTCAGGAAAGACACCGCTATGCTGGGTTACTCGCACGAGCAATCATTTTGTTTTCCGGAAAACTGGCCTGATTTGTGTGACGCGCGCGAATCATGCCGGACAATGTAGAAATTACGCCAAACGCCACTGCATGTAGTTGCATAAACGATCTAATCTGATCGTGTTCAGTCGCGGATATGGACGTCGTTTGCCATTCACATACATAAATAGAACACGTTAGTAAAACAAAACCGCCTCGACATTCGAGATTGGTCTAGCGATCGGTGCTGCCCACTGTGTTTGAGTCACACATTACACAACACTTTCCATTTCCAGTTGGTCCAACCCTCGCTCTACCGCTGGCTTGCGTGCAAATGCGATGGGTCTTTTTTTCCAGAATAGTTATTTCGGTACTTCTGTCACAGTTGAATTCGGGCTTTGATGTTTGTTAGTCGTTCGAGTTCATCAGAGAACACCGCTGCTTGTCGGTTGAGCACATATCGGAAATCCGATTGCGTGTCTAGATGCATTATGGGCCAGTACAACCGGATGGGGTACAACCACTGCTGACAGGTCCAAGCAGGGTAGGCCTTTCATCACTTACAGCGGAAGATGCTTGTCTCGTTCTCCATAACAGACTCTCATAGACAGCACGCCCAACGGGTTCACGGTTTTCCCCGTGTGGTGTGTGTGGTACATGACACAACGCCTCTCCTAAGACAATGACAGCTGAGCCCGTGTCCAGTGCTTTGCCATTGACGTAGCTGGTGTCTGTTTGTCAGCCTTCTGTCGGCATTCCTTTCGACCGACCTTATCACATAGGTAACATTTTTCCTTGATAAATAGACACCCTTTGGTATCTTGTTGTCCGTTGCACCTACAACACTTCAATGTGGCGTCCGTACGTTTCGACTGTCGCGGGTTGTTGCTTCTTGGCATTGGTCTTCCGTTCTCTTGCATATGTTATTTACTACTGCTGTCCAACGTGTGTTTCCTGATTTCCTGACGAGACTCTTCTTGAAATACTTGGACATCTCGGTTAGCTTGATCTATCGCAAAACATACGTTTTAAAGTTTCACGGCAATGTCGAAAGTCAAGTCATCGAGTTTTTCTTTCAGAAGATCTATAAGCATCTTGTTATATCTTACATCAGATACCAAAACCCTCGGAGATGTTTGGCTCGCGTGACGTCACTGAATTTGCATTCGATTGCCAAATGCTTCAGTGTTGCGACGTAATCGCTGACAGATTCACCAACCTGCTTCGATCGATTGTCAAGCTCGTATCGAGCAACCAAAGCTTATTTGTCTGGTTAGTGTGTTTTGCAACCGGTAAACTATCACTGAATTCGTTACTTCCGCGCCTTTATTAGGGCCTACTGACCAGATGGGCCACCAACGTTTCAGGTCACGTTAGGTAGTTTTTTATACGATTGTAATAGGGTGATTGAGCAACATCTTTTTATAGTTTGTCCTAGCTTAAAGATGCCTCACAGATAAACACAATTTCTATCCTACAGCGTGTTTTCGCTTCAGATAATCGCCATTAGTTTTGTTAAATAACAAATGCCCTGGGCGCTGCTACCGGACGCGTATCATAAGTTTCACAATTTCCTCACGGGGAGGACTGGTACTTCGGTATTCTGATTTTTGACTGCACGTAAACGGTTAGATCTAAGTATAAGGTTATTTATACTGACTTGATACTTAGCGAAGCTCTGCCTTTATTTGTCGGAAGATTTATCGAATGTTCTATCCAAATTGTTACGAAGACTGGCGGTGAAATTTCAAAGTTTCGTTTTCCAAGGCGCCGGTCGATGCGAAGAAATCATAGTCATAACGATAACAACGATGGATTGTCATGCATTATTTCTGACCAATAATATTAAAACTGCTATCTGATATTTAAATGGCATAATAATTATAGAACTGCGATATATAATGTATAAAGACATGAAGTGCGAGTATGCATGAAACAGTAAAGAAGTTAATTTGCCGTTGTATGTAATGGGAATGACATAAGGTGTGCGGACGTCACTCGACTCTCAGTTGACGAACGACATACATTCGTGCGGGCAAAACTCTTAACGCCACACGCTTTAAAGGGAAACAAAAGGCAACGTTTTATAATTATTCACCCTAAAAGAGTTAATATGAACAAACCATTTGGAACTGCAGTTTTCACATCGGAGATTTACTCAGAATGTGGTCTCAAAGTAGAAGGTTGTAACGAAACCTACGATATCCTGGAGGCTGGCATCTTGCTCATGACGCAGAGGCTTGACCAATAAACAGCCATCAGACGAGGAGCATTTACCGCCAAGTTGCTTTGACGGCATATGTTCCATTAAAGACTGCTTATACTTGTTAACACATGTTATAGCATACGGTTCGGTTTACTTTTTACAAGGTCTGCTCGCAATTTAATGTGATTTTGCAATGTGCAGGACTGCCAGATTACGGCATTACGAAAACGGTCACCGTATTAGGGAAATAAAATATCCGACTACCGAATACTATACAGGTCTACGTTACAGATAACTAGATAGATAATGTCACTCCAGGTTGCCTGATAACGTCGTAACCGGGCACCCACGCAAGCGGGTAATCGTTCGGCAAGGTAAATCACCGTTCACAGCCAATTTATTAATGTTTTGATGACCTGTGAAGAAATTGCCAGAAATATGCAGCATTTGCTTCATTATGAAGTCAGCATTGACAATAAACAAATGCCTACGGCATCCAAGGCTGTTAGCATGTTTTAATCAGGCACGGCGGCAGGCGCGATCAGCTGGTTTTGGCACGTTATGTCCAGTGCAGCTGCAGTTAGAACAATCGATTTTGTGAATAATCGAATGAACTGTATTGCATAGTAAAGAGTTTAGAAAGCTGAATCGCAATGGTTACAAATAGTTTCGTCCCGTCAGCGATATTGCAACAATTTTATTAACGTGCATGCTATTGTTTGAGGTTGCGAGCTCATCAGAATGTTTAAAACACTTAAAGATTCAATGTGATTAATTTTAAATTAATAAATAGCTACAATGGCATTGATCATATTTAATGAATCTAATAGAATAATTGTTTCCAACAGCAAAACGTTGACGTAGGTTTACTCACAAAAATGGCGCAGTTCATGAAATACAGTAGCTGTTTGTTCAACAAGCTTTTCCTAATAAAGAATTGGCGTGATATTTTAATAATAGTTGCAAATGGCAATCTGTATTAACCCTGCTAGATTCATAGCCCTCTTAAATGCCTTTTGTTTCCCTTTAATAATATATTCAGCACGACCATCAACGCAAATATCCATCTAATAATGATTGTGTTATATGTCTAAAACAGGATGGCCAGTGCACACGGCTCATCGGTAACGACTCGACGGAAGGAAATGACGTCGACGACAATTGGCACCAACGACGGCAAGTTCAATTGCGATGAGGCTCTAGCCTGCTTCATGCTGACACAATTGCCAGAATATAAGGATGCCGAAATAATAAGGTTAGTTGTTGGCGATCTGAGAATAAACAACCTAGCTAAAGATTAAAAATGCAACAATCTTAGACTATATGCGAGGGGAAGGACGTTGTTGTATGTCTACCGGGGGCTAGGATAGAGCATGTGACCGAAAGGGTAGAGAAGGTATTGGGGCATGGCTAGGGAGGGTCTATACTAGTAAACATAGGAACAAACAATACATACAAGGAGGGAACAACTGGGATAGTTCATAAGTACAGACATCTAGTGAGGAAGCTAAAGAAGACAAGAGTGGAACAAGTTGTTCTCTCGGGAATTTTGCCAGTAATGGGAGGAAGGGGGGCAACATACAGAAACTGTAAGAGGATGGCGATCAACGCACTAGTTGAGCAGATGTGTGAAGAAGAGGGCGTGGGATTCATATATTTATGGGGGTACTTTGTTGGGAGAGAAGATATGTACATGAGAGATGGCCTCCATTTAAGTGGAAAGGGGGCAGCAGTGAATCTGCTGCGATCTGTTGAGAGTGGGACAGGTTGCATCTATGTAAACTAAATTCGCAGGGAAGCCTGAAACTGGAGGCATAGATAAAGACAGCAAAAATAGGATATAAATGTGTTTGTTTAAATGCAAGGCGTATAGTAAACAGAAGAAATGAACTAAACATTATGGTAGAAGATATTGACCCGCACGTAATAGGTATAACCGAATCATGGGCAACCACTGATATATCACATGCCGAATTGGGACTGACAGGATATGTAATGTTTAGGAAAGATAGAATAGGAAGAAGGGGAGGTGGAATTATTTTATATATTAAAGAATCTATCCAGGCTTATGAAATAAAATTAGACAGAGAAGCAGATTGCGAAGAAGCTGTATGGTGTAACATAGTTACAGGAAACTCACCGTTAACGGTTGGATTAGTTTATCGAAGTCCAAACATAAGCATATAAGAGAATGAAAAAATACAAAACGCTATAAGGGAAGTGAGCAAACGGGACTGTGTTATTATGGGGGATTTTAACCATGGGCATATAAAACGGAAATCTCTACAGAGTATGGGTAGTGAGGACCACAAGTTTTTAGTTTTAGTACAAGATAGTTTCCTTTCTCAACATGTGCTAGAACCAACCAGGGGAGAGAATGTGTTAGACATAGTTTTGTCCTCACAGAATGAATTAGTTGACAATGTCAGGATATGTGAGCCACTGGGGAATAGTGATCACAACCAGATACATTTTACCATCAAAGTAAAATCAGAAAGGAATAGTAAAAAGCAGTACAGGAGAAATTTCCACAAAGGAAAATATAAGGACATAAGGAAATATTTAGCAAAGATAGACTGGAATAACACACTGAAAAATAAGACAGAATGCTGGAATATTTTAAAGAGTGAAATTGAATGCATCATCATCAAATTTGTTCCCTTAAAAAACACGGGAAACGGTCCAAAAAGAAACACTTATCGAAAGAAGCCATTAGAAAAATTAAGTATAAACAAATGATGTGGACGTCATATAGACATACTGGAAATGGCGAAGACTACAACATTTATAAAGAAGCACTAAACCAAGCTACAGGTGAAATTAGAAATTCAAAGAGAACAAATTAGCTTGTAATATAAAACATGACAGCAAGAGTTTTTATGCGTATGTTCGAAGCAAACAGAAAGTTCAGGATAAGGTCAGTCCTCTAGAAGATAGTGCTGGAAATATAATATCAGAAGGATTCTTAATGGCAGAAGACCTGAATGAGTATTTTAGTTCAGTGTTTACCAGAGAAGACACTAGTTCACTGCCAGTACCAGAGGCTAAGTTCAAGGGGGCAGAATCAGACTATTTAAGACAGTTAATTGTAACCCCAGAAATGGTAGCTAAGAAAATTAGGGCTATGAAAGATAATAAATCACCTGGAGTGATGGTATTCCACCCAAACTACTATTGGAAATTGTAGAACAAATTAGCATACCGCTTGCAACAGTTTTCAACTAGTCATTAGAAGAGGGAGTGGTTCCTTTAGAATGGAAAGAAGCAAACATTATACCGTTATATAAAAAAAGTAATTATAGACCAGTTAGTTTAACATCGGTGATTTGTAAATTATTAGAAAGACTAATAAAAGATCACATGGTGGATTTTCTTGTTAAACATAACTTGATAAACCCATCTCAACATGGGATTCTAAAAGCGAGGTCATGCTTAACAAATATGTTATGTTTTTTGGAAGATATCACTAAGTGGGTAGATGATGGATCACCAGTAGATATCATCTACTTAGATTTTCAAAAAGTTTAAACTAAAGGCCCATGGCATAGGAAATGATATAATTAACTGGATAGAAAAATGGCTGATTGACACAAGACAACGGGTAGTTGTTGATGGGGAGGCTTCAAATTGGAAATCAGTTTTGAGTGGGGTTCCACAGGGATCAGTACTGGGACCTATATTATTCGTAATATATATAAACGATTTGGACGATGACCTAGCTAGCAGGGTGTTGAAATTTGCAGATGATACAAAAGTGTTTAGAAGGATTAAAAGTGATGGAGATAGACAGCATTTACAAGATGATCTTGACAGGTTGATCAAATGGTCTGAAAAGTGGCAAATGTTGTTCAATTTTGGGAAATGTAAATGCCTCCACACAGGACATGGGAACGAATATGTAGAATATACAATGGGGGGAACTGTACTAAGTACTACTATAAAAGAAAAAGACTTAGGGCTGACAATTAGTGCTGACATGAATGTTTCAGAGCAGTGCGGAATTGCAGCTTCAAAAGGAAATCAAATCATTGGATTGATTAGGCGAAATATAGCATATAAAGAAAAAGAACTAATAATACCGCAGTACAAAACAATAGCTAGGCCTCTTTTAGAATATTCTATACAAGCGTCGAGGCCATACCGCAAGAAGGACATAGATATGCTAGAAAGAGTACAGAGGAGAGCGCCTAAAATGATACCAAAATTGAGGGATCTTAGTTATGAAAAACGCCTAAAAGAATGTGGTTTAACAACACTAGAGACCAGGAGATTTAGAGGAGATCAGATAGAAGTGTTTAAAATATTGAATGGTTATGAAAATATTGATAGAAATATGTTTTTTTCAGTTAAGAAAGATAGAAAGACTAGAGGACATGAAGTTACATTAGTAAAGGAGCAGTGTAGATTAGACGTAAGAAAGTTCTCATTTTCACAAAGGACTCTGAATTAATGGAACAGATTATCTGATGATTGTGTGGGTGCTAGTAGTGTGAATATGTTTAAAAATAAAATCGACACATACCTCAGAAGGGCTGGATATATGTAGATAAAAGGGTTGTACTCTCGATAAGCCAAAGGGCTTCCTTGTCCACCTGCCATCTAGAGTTGGTTCTCTGGGTGGCAATCTTGTTAAATCTTGTTAAATCTTATTAGTTTGAAATGATATATTCTTGTTGGTAGTCCGTCGTATCCGACGATGACGATGCTGTGCTAGTCATATGTGGTGTGTGTCCTCAAGTGACTATGTAGGCCAATTATGGACGCACATAGTCTCTTGCAAGTCGGGCAAAGGAAGCCCGTTGTGACTAATGGTGACGATGCTGCTGCCCGGTGTCTTCTGTCCCTGTCATCTTGCAGGCGTTGGCAGCGTCTTTCCTCAAAGTCCTGGCAGGCAGTCCTGGTGAAGGCTCGCCATTGACTTGTGTCAGCTGCTGCGCTCTCGAGTTCTTTTGGATGGATGCCACTGTACTTGATGCAGTCCTTGTTTCGCTTTGTGGGGACGTCCCTGGTGCCTTCATAGAGTATATACACCTAAATGTTAAAAGGACGTAGTCTGTTCGTCTACCCGGAATTTGCAGGAGTAGTAATTTATAACTGGAAATCTGCTGTGTTGACCGTGGGAAATTGAGCATCGTTGAACGTCAAAGGGTATGGCAGTTAACTCAACCTGACTCGGCCGTATTGCCAATAAAGCTTGTTTTGAAACTGGACGTTTGGTTTACTGTTTAAAGGGTAGTCTAAGGGGGGCACAAACATCCACTGGCGGCCGAACCAATTGGTGTAGAACATTTTTTGCTCCCTCGCCGCCATAATTTCAGCTTCTGCTGTGTCGGTTCGACTGGTGACATCTGAAGACAGAGGGAGACGGGGGGGGGGGGGGGGGGGGGCTGTTGAAAAATGTTCGCCGCCGCGTCGCCGTAATTTTAGCCTCGATTAACCAGGCGCCGTGAGGTGGCAGCATAGTCCCATCACTACGGCTTGGATTATTAAGCTCCAGCCAATGTTACCGTTAGGAAGCTTTACCCCAGATTTGGGTAGAGACGATGATTGGCTCTCAGGCCAACTATGAAATAACAAATTTATAAGGATACACTTTTATCAGATAACACTATACTATAACAACTATTCAACATTAAACTTATATTGAAATATGTCACACACAAAATAAATCGGCATTAAACTTTTTTTTATAGTTTAGTGCCTTTTAATCACATGCATATATACTAGTTGGCAGCTCTCATGGCTGTCGAAGATTCCGTATTGACTTTCTTTGCATATGCTCGAGCAGAAACAAAAGACTAAGTGTGAATAAGCATGATATAAATACCAAACATGACAAATTTAACTAAACAAACTGCAATCGTTGTCTCGCGCAACGGTCGGACTGCTAACTAATATATGTAGTCGCCAAAGTACAGCTAAAACGTGCTGGTCTTGGTAGCTAAATCGGTAGCGTGTCGAAGTGCTATTTTCAGGGTCCTCGGTTCGAATCCCACAGATACGCGAATCTTTTGTTTGTGTTCATTTAGTTTAAGATTCATTTTATTTTCTATAATACTATTTTGGGCACTATTTCGTAATTTCATTTCGTTATTCTGGGGGATAGACGTGCTAACTGGCAGTGAGCAGTCAAAACGCGATTCTGAGCCAGATTATCTTCCTGGCGAAGTCACGCAGAGTCGGTTAAGCGAAACAAATAATTATTAATACACAGCAAATCCTGACAATACGTCACGTATAACTTCATAAATTGATGACACTTTAATGCATGAGTATACCAGTGTTGCCATCTGGCGGATAACATTCAGAAGAGCCATTCAAAACCAGACTATCGTTCTGCCGAAGTCATGTAGCCAGGCAAGAGTCGGTTAAGCGAGACTACCGTAATTTCAGCTGATAGTATCCTGTGAACGGGGGCACATTTCCAAGGGACAGGGGGGACACGGTGGCATGGGCCCATTATAAAAGGTCTATGGGCAAGCTAAATTCCAAAGGTCACGTGCCGCCATGCCCCCAAGACCCGCCTATGGCAAAGTTAGTATATTCTTTAAAACATTATATCCATTAATACATGACAAACTAGGAACAGACTACGTCCTTTTAAGTGCAGTGCCTTCAATTGAATATTACGTAAATTCGATTGCCACTGTACGGCTCGAGTCTAGATGACGTGCCTATTATGTAATATGCAACGCGGGCAAAACACGGCTGCCACAGTATATTGAGAGTGCCTGCAAGCGCCCCGATCTCGAAATGTATCCCTACCCTGATTGCGCTGCGCGCTGCGCGATCGGGATCGGTTGTTAGAGTTACGTAACCGTCTGGAGTGTCAGCAGCGCGGCGTTTCACGCACCAACGTATCCCGATCTTCGCTGATGGCGCCTTCTACAGGATGATGAGGTAACTAATATACCACCTCAAAACCGTTTCGTTTTTAATAAATATTTACCTGTGATTCTGCCAATAACACTCACCGAAGGATTTGGTTCAGCCTATGGCACGTGTCAAATTGAAAATATTAGGTTTGACATTGTGGAACATGTAAAAAGAAAACAGAAATTCCATCAAAATTGTGCTTTGTCTCTTCACGTGCCATATTTTAAATCATTTGGAAACACTTCGTTTCACTGTACATGTATACAGGCATGGAATGAATTGTCATATAGCCTACAAGGTGCTCAGGACAAGAATCAGTTTTAACTGTCCAGTGAAACAGAGTCTTTTGTAAAAGTGTTTACATTTATAACAGGTATTATTCAACATGATTTAACAAGATTGCCATCCAGGAAATTAACTCTAGATGATAGGTGGACAAGGAAGCCTTTTGGCTTATCGAGAATCCAATATTTTTTATCTACGTGTTTCCCGCCCTTTTAAGGTATGTGTCGATTTTATTTTTAAATATATTCACGCTACCAGCACCAACACAAACAGGAGATAATCTGGGTGAGTTATTATCATTCATAGCCCTTATTTTCTTAGCTACCATTTCCGGGGTTACAATTAACTGTCCTAAATAGTCTGATTTCGCCCCCTTGAACTTAGCCTCTGGTACTGGCAGTGAACTAATATCTTCCCTGGTAAACACAGAACTAAATACTCATTCAGGTCATCTGCCATTAAGAATCCCTCTGATATTGTATTTCCAGCATTATCTTCTAGAGGACCGTCCTTATCCTGAACTTTCTGTTTGCACCAAACATATGCATAACAATTCTTGCTGTCTTATCTTTTATTACAAGCTAATTTGTGTTCGTTCTAATGGCTTCTTTCGATAAGTATTTATTTCTGGACCGTTTCCCTTGTTTTTTTAATGGAACTTTTTTTCGACGATGCAATAAATTTCACTCTTTAAGCTATTCCAGCATTCAGTTGTTGTCTTATTCTTCAGTGAGTTGTTCCACTCTATCTTTGCTAAATGTTTCTCCGTTTCCTATATCTTCCTTTGTTGACATTTCTCCTGAACTGTTTTTTATTATTTCTTTCTGATTTTACTTTGATGTTCAAATGTATATGGTTGTGATCACTACTTCCCAGTGGCTCACATAATTTGACATTGTCAACTAATTCATTATGTGAGGACAAAACTATGTCTAACACATTCTCACCCCTGGTTGGCTCTAGCACATGTTGAGAAAGGAAACTGTCGTGTACAAAAACTAAAAACTTGTGGTCCTCACTCGCCGTACTCTGTAGAGATTTCCATTGTATATGACCATGGTTAAAATCTCCCATAATAATACAGTCCCGTTTGCTAACTTCCCTTATAGCGTTTTGTACTTTCTCATTCTCTTCTATGCTTATGTTTGATGACTTCGATAAACTAACCCCACCGTTAACGTTGAGGTTCCTGTAACTATGTTACACCAAACAGCTTCTTCGCAATTTGCATCTCTTTCTAATTTCTTCCTATTCTATCTTTCCTAAACATTACATAGCCTGTTTGTCCCAATTCGGCATCTGATATATCAGTGGTGGCCCATGATTCGTTTATACCTACTATATGAGGGTCAATATATTCTAACATAATGTTTAGTTTACTTAGTTTGTTTAATATGCTCCTTGCATTTAAACTAACGCATTTATATCCTGATTCAGAAAAGTTGTCCAGGCTGTTCTTTGCTTATTTATTTCTGCTGTCTTTATCTATGCCTCCAGTTCCAGTTTGCTTCTCTGTGAATCTCCCTACGAATCTGGT
The DNA here is from genome assembly GCA_020002185.1 of Paraescarpia echinospica. Lineage (NCBI taxonomy): Eukaryota > Metazoa > Annelida > Polychaeta > Sabellida > Siboglinidae > Paraescarpia > Paraescarpia echinospica. The sequence goes on along the minus strand of CM034535.1, from coordinate 23,403,021 downwards.
TTAAATAGATGCAGCCTGTCCCAATGTCAACATGTTGCAGCAGGATCTCTGAGAAAACAGCTGCCCCTTTCCACTTAGATGGAGGCCATCTCTCTTGTACATATCTTCCCTCCCAACAACGTAAATCTACGAATCCCACCCCCTCTTCTTTACACATCTGCTCATCTAGTGCGTTAATCGCCATCCTCTTGCAGTTTGTATATGTTGGCCCCCTTCCTCCTATTACTGGCAACATTCCTGAGAGAATAATCTGTTCAACTCTTGTCTTCTTTAACTTCCTCACTTAACTGTCTGTACTTATGTACTATCGCAGTTGTTCCCTCCCTGTCTGCATTATTTGTCCCTACGTGTATTAGTATAGACCCTCCTTCTCTACCCTTTCAGTCACATGTTCTATCCTAGCCCCCGGCAAACAAACAACGACGTCTTCCCCATCGCTTAGTGTCTTATCTGTCTTTCTCAGAAAAGAGTCGCCCGTGAACACCCTCTCTTTTCTCAATGCCCCCTCAATCACTGCCTCAGAGTAGCTCCTTCGCCGGTTTGCATATGTCTGGTTGTAGTCTTGTTCCACGGTCTTCTGCTCTCCTGTCACAATCTCTTCCGTTCCATTCTTTCCTGACGCTGTTTCTCTTGGCACCCTTCCTCCTGTCACCGTCCCTCCCAACTTCTCTTCTGTCACATTTACTCTCAATTCCTTTCTTCCCGTCACCTTTCCTCCCATTGCATTTCCTTCTCTCCTCTCCCGTCTCTTTTTCCCTCCTACCTCTTTCTCTACTTTCACCTTCACGCCTGTCACATTTCCTGCCGTCGATCCTCCAATGTCTTCCCCTCCGATCACCTTTCCTCGGTCTTCTTGCCACTACTCTACTCCTTCAGTCTCACAGTATTCTAAACTCTCTCCCTGTCGTCTCTCTCCATTCCACCTGCCTCCTTGTTGATTCTCGTCTCCATCCCCTTCACAATATCTACCAACCTAGCTACCTCCTTCTTCAGACATACCACCTTCCAACACCCCACGCACGGAAAGGTGAATCTCTCTTCTTTGGTCTCTGCCCATGATTTCCCAAAGCCGAATAGGGCAAAATCCACTCAACTATGACAGTCGTTGCACACCAAGTGTCGCATTGCTTGACTTGCCGCTTGCAAGGTGCCATATCAGAATTTATTTAATAATAATATAATGAGCTATTTAAAATAGATTAGTCAAGTATGTTTACACTATTCTCTATGTCTATGTAGTCTTTAAGAAGACTGTTTTCTGTGCACAAATGTTACACTTTACGTAAGGTTGCCTTGTTTCTTTCGGTTACAATGTTTGGTTATAGTCACAGCTGACTATCTATCCTATCACAAATGATAACGTTACCGGTAGTGACCTCATTTAAATACAATCAATTACTTAACGCTAGACTGCCTTATTTATTTAAGTTATACCGCTCTCTAGCGAATACGCGGGACATTAAGCGAATACGTGGGACACTAAGCGAATACGTGGGACACTAGATGTATGTATATCTAGTAGTAGGTTTTCAAATTACTTAATACTCAGGAGGCAATAGCTCTCCTTTTTAGTGTAATTAGAATAATAGCTAGTATTTATTTATTTATTTTTATTATCATTTTATTTATTATTATTGTTTAGTCTTTGTCGTTTTCTCATAATTTCTGTGTCATGTATTTGTATATGCAAGGACCATAATGGAAATACGTGCTTGCTCTTTCTGTCATCCTTATACGTGGTAATATAAATATAATAATAAAGTAAGAAAAATGTTATCATGTACTCTGTATTTAAATGTTATGTATGTATACGTTTACATTTTTATATTTAATAAATCAATTAAAAATCAGTAATACATTCATTTTAAGAAGTTGGTTATTGGGATAACATACATGTATAAATTGTTTATATGAAAATTAACATTAATGTATGGACATCCGTTAATTTATTCGCTTTCGATGTCTTCTGTTTGTCGGGTTCCTACTCCTATCGCGTATCATAGCCAAGGCGAGGGCTATGTTGACAGGTCTTAACAAATAATTTGTTTCTGGTGCATTAAACATAACAGCAATTAAAATGAGTCGGTCGACTAATTAGTCCAAAACAGTTGTATGTACAATGAACCTAAAATGGATAGGGATTGCGTTTACCCATCGAGCAAGCCAGACGGGGATTTACATATCCGATCTACGCTGAACCGATCGCATTCAAGCAAAAAACGGTGACGTAATAGGCGCAGCGCGATCGGGATAGGGATACATTTCGAGATCGGAGCGCTTGCAGACACTCTATAATAACACAACGAAGGACAGTCACTGAATATAAATAGTGTTATACAGCCCTATACTGCTGATCGTTAGTACTATGACTACCCAAAATAACTAAGTTATGAAGAATACAACATGTGATAGATAACGAATCGCCTATCCGACTCGAAGGCTCACGTTTGACGGTTAGCCCGTCGAACAGTCTAGCTACACGCGCGACTGTCCATCTCGTCAGGTCGGTCTCTTCCCATGGTACGAACTGCTTCGGCTCTGCGATATCGGAATCAGTAGGTTTGTTTTATTTTGACGCAATTGTCCTTCTGTGGTGCTCACGTCTTCGGCCTCACGCGGTAGTTCTAAGCCCTATCAGTCCTATCCAGGTCCGTCCGTCTGTCTTTGGCACGCTTGCCTGACGGTGGGTACACCATCTGTCCTACACAGGCCTGCCCGTCTTTGAACGGCGACATGTTCGTGTTGTAACTGGCCGAGTTTGCCATGTATGCACCACATGTACGCTTTGCACACTGTCACAGTGCAACCACCTCGGCGATTCCCGTTATACACAAATTCACAATATATCCCACTTAGTACCGGATCCGTTCGAGAGTCTGGTCACCTCTGTTTTTGGCTTTTATATTGATCTCCTAAATATACATAACATCTAACATGTGACCAGAATTATCCAGTGTCTGACTCTTGGTTCGTAACAACTTAGATCACACCTACAATTTCTACTATACACAACGAGCAACACTTAGCTACTAATACTAAAGGGCAACCCTGACAAACAAACTGCATAAGAACCATCTGAGCTAACTAGCTACGTGCCTTTCGTTTCCATCCCATGAATTCTAATACATTCAAAAATATTAAAGAAATGTATTCTGATACTCACAAAATAGCAGAATACTACACCGATTTGGTTTTCATATTGTAGCATTACACAAATAACATATAAATAAGTAAAATTAACCAGATATCTGTTACACATAATAAAATAAAGTTTATTAAAGGAATAAAACATTACGTAACTGTGATAACAGTTTGATCTTTGTATATGAGGTTTGTATTGTGTGTTTGTTGGGCAGGACAATGGACAAAGAAGATCTAAGAAAGTGTGACGTAGTTGTGGACGTTGGGGGAACGTACTGCCACTCATCCAAGAGATATGACCATCATCAAAGGTATCCAAATGAAATTATTAGCAACAAAGGCCAAAGACATTGTTTTGTTGTTGCTGCTGTTGATGCTGCTGCTAACACACACACACACACACACACACACACACACACACACACACACACACACACACACACACACACACAAATATATATATATATATATTATATGTTATGATGCACGATATATATACACACACACACCCACACACACACACACACACACACACACACACACACACACACACACACACACATATATATATATAATACTCAATCGAGTCAGTGTTCACGTTAAAGCAGGGCAATGGAGGACTATGGACCCCCTTAGGAATGGCAGAAATGTTACTCATTGATTCCCGGTTCTCTGGGGCCGCAGCCTCGTTGTGGAGCCTTGCCATCTTGTTTTCATGTTCCATATCGCGCATGCGGATGTCGGCCTGGAACCTCTCTTTCTCCATCTCGGCCTGTCTCGCCGCCTTCTTCTCTCGGAGCTCGGCCTGGAGTCTCTCTTTCTCCATGTCGGCCTCTCTCGTCTCCTCTTTCTCTTGGAGCTCGGGCCTCTAACAATAAGCTTTCCACTTAACTCATTTTCGACGATTATTTAATGGTCCTTTACTGCTGAAATAAACAAACCTATCGATTCACAATGTAAACGATTTTACCATGGACATAGAGACAATATTACGGCACTAGGAATAATAGCAGAGCAGAAACGACAATAGGCATGCGAACTACCCTACACTACAGCCATAGGAATAGATGCAGGTCTCGTCTCTAACCACGGAAAAACGCCGATATTGCACCAAAGCACAACCTATTCCACAGGCACGTATATCATTGCTGTTACACGTGCTACCCGCAGTTCACAGCGTTGAACAAAAGGTATTAAATGTATTTTCCCCTCGCCGAAATCACGCGGACAAGCCCCCAAATATGTTACAGGTTCCCGGAACTAGTTGGTTCAAGATTGGTAGGGTTCAGTATTTATTATGTCAACACTTGTGGATGAAGACAGCAACCGGGAACAACGCAACAAAGAACAATGGAAATTTAATTAATTGTATTACATATATAAATTATAAAGAAGTATTTTATAGTAACGATAAAAAAACAAAATCTACCCTCTTTCTCTAACCTATCTAGGCTCTCATCTATTGCTATAAAACCGTAGCTATGTCCAGCTAAACCGTGATACTCGAGAAAAATAATAGAACTGCCCGTTCAAAAAAATAAGTACTATTAGGGGAACTTCAAATGTCAATGCAAGTTCAGGTCCGCTCAGATTCAGGTAAATAACATCGAATAATCTATACCATCCCACGTATACGGGAAAACAGTCTTTTAATTACATACAATATATTGAGACAGTTCAATGAGGTCTAGCCGGCAAATTAATATCTAAATTGTCATTTGCATATGTACCGTCTCGCCGCGTAGTCAAGCGAAAGTTCGACGCGCTCGTACCGAATCGTCCCGTTAGCTAGCTCGCCACGAGATCGCACCACGACTCGACGACCATCTGACGAAAGTGTCCGTCGCTGTTGTCCGCACGCTCTGTTCGCCGTCACACGCGTTCGCTCGGTTCCGTTGACCCGGCTCGGCCGACCCTCTACATAGAGTCGCTTCCGTCTACCGCCGTTGCTCCACTAGGTCGTCCTCCGGACCCGCGGTTACACCGCCGCTGCATGCGCTCGCCCGGTCCCGCTGACCCGCTGCGTAGGCTGAACGTACTTGCCCGGTGCCGTTGACCCACTGCTAGATTCGCTGTTGCACTCGATTCGGTGCCAGACGCACCCGAAACGCTGCCACACCGTTTCAAAATGGGAACATAACCTTGTTACTGCTTCCCATGCAACTCTGCATGTCTATTCTGTCTACCTCTAGACACCAAGGTGGCAATCCGCCATTACAGCCCTGTTTCTCCCGATCTCTCCAAGATCTACACGTGTCTCTGGTCTCTCCCATATGCAGTCTCTTACCTGACAGCGGCTTTTATACCCAATCTAAACAAGATAACACATGACCGGATTGAACCAATAATATCATTGGCAATGAGCCATACCTAATTTATGCATCATGAAACCACTCCTACACTCGTGAAACACCCCTACACAACAATGTAATAATCTACGACGCGAGTTAATCAAAAGCTAATTATAGCCATACTTCTGAGTGCACCTGCACTCGCCTGTAAATTATTGCGTAACACCATCTGCTCTGTCTACGACTATATATATATATAAATATATATATATATAGTTATATGTATATAGTTATATGTATATATATATGTATATATATATACATATATATATATACATATATATATATATATATATATGTATATATATACAAACAATGGAACAGGTCTGTACAAATAAGAGTAAATAATTGCCTATCCTAAATTAATTTGTTTCCACTTAATGTTGTATGGGTTTGAAACTGCACCAATATTTTAAAGTAGACATCTGATATATAAGTGACACGTGAATATTAGTAAAGTCAATCGTTATTTTCTTTACTTGATTGGGCTGTTAGCATATATTATCTAAATAATATTTTCTGGCACAAAATATGACGAATGTTGATTTGATTAACATAGTTATAATTGCAAATCTAACTACATGATTATCAACCATTACCTATTACAAGATGATTATTTACAAAAAAAATGTTAGCCAATCTCAATGTTATGCTTTGTCTTGTTTGTGGCAATGAGAGATGTAATTTAATATAAGTACTCGGATGGTTGGATTATCATTTCGAAAGATTTTGTATGCATCTTCAACCAGCATTACGACGAGTCTTTGACTAGCGCTGTATACAACTGACGCCGATTTTCATGTCAAAACGTTGCTTACGTTCTCTCCGAAGAAGAAATCGTAGATTCTGTTTATCCTTAGTTGGGAAACTTTTCCTTTCCTAAACTTGGCAATTCCAGAGAACACACTGATACGGTGCATTTAAATGTTATTAGAGAGAGCCAGTGTCTTAGCAATTTTTTAGATATTCCTTTATTTTTGTTCTGCCCGTAAGTAGTAATAGAGGTTAAGTACCGCGCGCAACCTGAGTATGAGTTGTGGAAGTGGAAAGTACCCGGATGTAGGTCAAGGTCAAATATCAATGTCAAATACCCGGATGTCGGTCAAGGTCAAAGGTCAAGGTCAAATACCGGATGTAGGTCAATGTCAAAGGTCAAATACCCGGATGTAGGTCAATGTCAAAGGTCAAGGTCAAATACCCGGATGTAGGTCAATATCAAAGGTCAATGTCAAGTACCCGGATGTAGGTCAAGGTCACGTGGCGTCCTAGCGGATAGTTGGTGAACTAAATATTTCCCGCCAAAACAGCGCCCCTGGCGGATAGTTGATCAACTGAAATAATTTCCGCCGAAACAGCGCCACCTAGCGGATATATAGTTAACTAAGACAGCGCCACCTAGCGGGATTTTTTTTAAACTAAAATAGATTGGCGCCCCTATCGGAATTTTTCGGTACTAATTATACAAGTGCTGTCATCTTGTGGACAAGTTGTAAACTAAATGTTCTAGTACTGCAAATATTCGTGTCTCACGAACTACAAACATCATCCCCTAGTGGACAAGTGAGCGAACCACATATGAGTACTGCAAATATTCGTGTCTCTTGTTTTTTCTCGTCCATAAACTCCTGGTGGATATATAATCATCAACTGAGAGCACCCCTGTTAGATAAGTGGTGAACTAAATAACTACTCAGCAGTCCGCGCTTGTACATTCTACTCAGCAGTCCGTGCTTTTGAATTTTCTACAATCCGTGATCTTTCGGCACGCCCACGTGACTTTTCGGCACATTCTCTAACTATATAAGGGCAGTGTTTTGCCAATCGGACCGTCTTTCGTATCACGACGACAGCACTGTTAACATCATCATCATGTTGAAGACACCCTACTACCGACATCGCAATGCGGCAGACTCGAGCGACGAGGACGAGCCGACGAGCCGACCCATCATGCCGGTGATCAACCGTCCTTCCGTGCCGTCGGAACCAGACGTCGTGGACGTCGTGGACATCTCATCTCGGCTCTAGAAGCAACGGTAAGCGCCGACGCAGTTATCAAGATCAGAGGGCTCCTCATCGATAGAGTACGCCAGCACACTCCCTTGTACATCGGGTGCAGGTACTGCAAGAAGCGTATGATTACTGACGATAGGGGACATTTGCAATGCGAACGACACGGTTACGTTGCTTCTGACGTGCATTTCGTGGTGCGCATGTGCTTTGTCGAGACAGCGACGGGTCGATCTATATGGCTGACTTTATTCGACCAGTGTATGGCTCTTCTCCTAGACGTGAATGCCGAGACGTTTGCTGGTATGGACGAAACGATGCAGACTTACAAACTGAACTCGTTGACGGGAACTCGTGTGTCTCTCACCATAAAGAAAACTCGACGAGATACTTACACAAACTTCAACGTCACTCGCGTGGAGGTGATACACTAGGCTCCGTATCCTGTTTCAGCCTCTCTCTGCTGTCATCCCTGCCGATGTGACAACTTCCGCCGACACGACCGGTGTGACAACTTCCGCTCCTGACGATGTGGCAATTTCTACTCACGCAACCAATGTGACAACTGCCGCTCCTGTCGCCACTGGTCCGAACTTTACGCTTGAGTTTCCGGCGATGGAAATGAAGAAGACGATTGCACGTCACATAGCATGTGCCATCGTTGAACTCTCGAGACGACAGTGTCTCGCTTGCGAGATAGACGATCCTAGTCAATTTCATCACGATTGTATGTTACCCGATGACATTCTAATTTATATGCACTTTGACGAGGCTGTGGAGGCCATTAATTCGACTGCAGTGATGAAAGACTGGTTGAGTGTTTTGTTAGACGCGGGTTTGAAGTTATCCGACCTGACGTCCGATCACTTGTGTGCTATCGGGAGTTGGTTGCAAGAACCGTTTTCAGAAGAGTGGCGAAACAAATTAAAGCAAATTGTTCTGGCAGTAATGGAGGATGATCTGTAAATCTGTCTTGTGGTTTTATGAGACCTTCGGTGACATTAATTCAACTGCAGAGAATGGAGCGCGACCTGTAAATACGTTTGTGTTGTAATACAATGTGCAAAGCTTATCTTGCGTCTTTTTCCGTGTCTTACACTTCACAAGTAAAGGTACTCGTCTAAGTCCCGATTAACAATTCATAGTGTAATGCAAAGCATATGTTGGGAACCATACTAATAGTCCTACACATCACAAGTATGTCTGTGTAGTTCAGTACAGATATGTTAACCACTTATGTCTGTGTAGTTCAGTACAGATACGTTAACCACTTATGTCTGTGTAGTGCAGTACAGTTATGTTAACCACTTATGTCTGTGTAGTTCAGTACAGAGATGTTAATGTACTCAGACCAACTAGTGGTGCAAACGAAACACTATGCTTTGACCAACACACGACACGAATCGAACTCAGACCAACTAGTTGCGTAAACGAAACAGAAACTTAACCGATTACGCTGCACAAATTGAACTCAGATCAACTAGTTACGCAAACGAAACACTACACTTTGACCAACACGTGTCACAAATTGAACTCAGATCAACTAGTCACGCAAACGAAACACTATGCTTTGACCAACACGCTGAACGAAACTACGGATGACACATCACACGAGACTACGGATGACACATCACACGAGAGTACCGACGAGACAAGAGACGAGACTATGACCGAGATATGTCACGAGACTACGGATGACACGTCATACGAGAGTACCGACGAGACAAGAGACGAGACTATGACCGAGATATGTCACGAGACTACGGATGACACATCACACGAGACTACGGATGACACATCACACGAGAGTACCGACGAGACAAGAGACGAGACTATGACCGAGATATGTCACGAGACTACGGATGACACATCACACGAGACTACGGATGACACATCACACGAGAGTACCGACGAGACACGAGTTGTACAAACGAAACACTATGTTTTGACCAACACGTGTCACGAATTGAACTTAGATCAACTAGTTGGACAAACGAAACACTATGCTTTGATCAACACGCTGCACAAATTTGTCAATTCGACGTGTTATCGCGTGAGATTTGCTTCAAAAGGAAGCAAAGCAAAGCAAATAGACGTGTTATTGTGTGAGATTTGCTTCAAAAGGAAGCAAAGCAAAGCAAATAGACGTGTTATTGTGTGAGATTTGCTTCAAAAGGAAGCAAAGCAAAGCAAATAGACGTGTTATCGCGTGAGATTTGCTTCAAAAGGAAGCAAAGCAAAGCAAATAGACGTGTTATCGCGTGAGATTTGCTTCAAAAGGAAGCAAAACAAAGCAAATAGGCGTGTTATCGCGTGAGATTTGCTTCAAAAGGAAGCAAAGCAAAGCAAATAGACGGGTTAACAAAGCAAAGCAAAGCAAATAGATGGGTTATCAAAGCAAAGCAAAGCAAATAGACGGGTTATCAAAGCAAAGCAAAACAAATAGACGGGTTATCAAAGCAAAGCAAAGCAAATAGACGGGTTATCAAAGCAAAGCAAAGCAAATAGACGGGTTATCAAAGCAAAGCAAATAGACAGGTTATCGCGCAATTCAACTAGAGGTTCATTTCGTTGTTTGCATTTGAACAGTAAACACCTGCATCATGAGCTTATCTACTGTTCTACTGGCTGCCAACAAGCCCACACCATCATCGTCCTTGGCACCTTTCCGATGCCCAGATTGCGAGAGATATTTTACACGTAGGAACAACTGGAAAAGTCACATTGCTCACAATCGCTGTAGGCCATCGACAAACACTACGACGACAAGCACTACATTGTTCAATTCACTTGAACCGGCGCCTACTTCGACATCTGTGTCTCTGACCCCAGCAACAAGCTCGACATTCTCGTCTCCAACTCAGGTGCCCACTATGACACATGTACCTATGGTTCCTTCAATAAGCTCGACATTCCCGTCTCCATCTCAGGTGACCATGGAGTACACAAAGAAGATGGCCCTGGTCGATCCCCGTATTTTGGAAAACATTCAACCGCAACGTCCTTCGACTGCTAGCCCTATCGAAAGGGTCTTGCAACGACTCGACAATGAAATGCTAGACATACTAGAACGAAACGATATACACGAGAGGGAAAAGGTTGTGTTGTATAACCAGGTGTTGAGTCGGTACAACGATCTTTCCGACAAACGTATCCAAGAACCCGTGCGTGTGGTCATCGAAAAAATTCCCAGCAAAGTCGAAAACAAAGTACAACCTGCTAACGAAAATGAAGTCGTCGAAAAGGAGAGTATCGAAAACGAAATCATCGACAGCGTTCCAAAAACTATGAAGCAGAAAGCACGAAGACTACTCGATAAAATAAAAGGGGCCGTAAGTTGGAACGATCGTGGCGAGATGATGTACAGAAACAAGGCGGTTCCCGGAAGTAATATCGTGGACCTTGTGAATGACGTGTTGAGAAAACGGAAGTCGTTTGAACCGGTGGGATGGGAAACCTTTGCTCGTGGTCTCAAGGATGTCAACACACCAATGGATTTAGTCGGGAACTCAGATCGTTGGCTTTACATGCAGACAGCATTAGTGGACGATGACATATCAAAGGAAACCAGCATTCCGTTTGACAGTGGTCGTCGTTAGAATCGTAGACGACCTTCATCGTCGCGGCGCGCAGCTCATTCGGCGACACCTTTCCAAATCACACGTTGGGAACCTTATTAGCATTATCGATTTGGAATCTACAGGAACAGTGTTCAAGAGAGATCATATGGGAAATATTCAAATAAAATTGTGTTGATGCTATGGAGGAGTGTGTTTGTTTTTCGTTTTCATAGTCATCAAGACACCAATGTATTTAGTCAGAGTATTGTCATCTACCGACCATGATAGATCTCTACTCGTTGACACACTTCCGGCGTAGCGTCCCTAGTAGAGGCCGCCATGACAGTCAAGTGACTTCCGGTACCACGTCACTTCCGGCGTAGAGACCCCTAGTGGATAATCGGAGTACTACGCCACTCACTGCCATAGCAAGCGAATTTGAAAACTGCTATGATCGAAAACGACTATGTCAATAACATGTAAGGACAACCACCTGACAGGACTTCATTCAAAGAGGTGACCATCATGGTTTCCGACGCCACTCAACGGACACCAATGTAATTAGTCAGAGTATTGCCATCTACCGGCCATGATCGGTCTCTATTCGTTGACGCACTTCCGGAAATATCGGAAGCGTAGAGTCCGCCAATCCAGTCAAGTAACTTCCGGTCCGACGTCACTTCCGACGTAGCGTCCCTAGTAGAGGCTGCCATGACAGTCAAGTAACTTCCGGTACGACGTCACTTCCGGTGTAGCGCCCCCTAGCGGATAATCGCAGTACTACGTCACATGGTGGCGTCATCTAGCGGTTACAAATATATAATTAGGTTAGCTAGAGAAAAAAAGTTGGGGTTAACCTCGCGAAAATTTAATGTTTTTGTCCCAGAGGGACAGAGATGGTTGTCCTTACATGTTATTGACATAGTCGTTTTCGATCATAGCAGTTTTCAAATTCGCTTGCTATGGCAGTGAGTGACGTAGTACTCCGATTATCCACTAGGGGTCTCTACGCCGGAAGTGACGTGGTACCGGAAGTCACTTGACTGTCATGGCGGCCTCTACTAGGGACGCTACGCCGGAAGTGTGTCAACGAGTAGAGATCTATCATGGTCGGTAGATGACAATACTCTGACTAATTACATTGGTGTCTTGATGACTATGAAAACGAAAAACAAACACACTCATCCATAGCATCAACACAATTTTATTTGAATATTTCCCATATGATCTCTCTTGAACACTGTTCCTGTAGATTCCAAATCGATAATGCTAATAAGGTTCCCAACGTGTGATTTGGAAAGGTGTCGCCGAATGAGCTGCGCGCCGCGACGATGAAAGTCGTCTACGATTCCGACGACGACCACTGTCAAACGGAATGCTGGTTTCCTTTGATATGTCATCGTCCAATGATGCTGTCTGCATGTAAAGCCAACGATCTGAGTTCCCGACTAAATCCATAGGTGTGTTGACATCCTTGAGACCACGAGCGAAGGTTTCCCATCCCACCGGTTCAAACGACTTCCGTTTTCTCAACACGTCATTCACAAGGTCCACGATATTACTTCCGGGAATCGCCTTGTTTCTGTACATCATCTCGCCACGATCGTTCCAACTTACGGCCCCTTTTATTTTATCGAGTAGTCTTCGTGCTTTCTGCTTCATAGTTTTTGGAACGCTGTCGATGATTTCGTTTTCGATACTCTCCTTTTCGACGACTTCATTTTCGTTAGCAGGTTGTACTTTGTTTTCGACTTTGCTGGGAATTTTTTCGATGACCACACGCACGGGTTCTTGGATACGTTTGTCGGAAAGATCGTTGTACCGACTCAACACCTGGTTATACAACACAACTTTTTCCCTCTCGTGAATATCGTTTCGTTCTAGTATGTCTAGCACTTCATTGTCGAGTCGTTGCAAGACCCTTTCGATAGGGCTAGCAGTCGAAGGACGTTGCGGTTGAATGTTTTCCAAAATACGGGGATCGACCAGGGCCATCTTCTTTGTGTACTCCATGGTCACCTGAGATGGAGACGGGAATGTCGAGCTTATTGAAGGAACCATAGGTACATGTGTCATAGTGGGCACCTGAGTTGGAGACGAGAATGTCGAGCTTGTTGCTGGGGGTCAGAGACACAGATGTCGAAGTAGGCGCCGGTTCAAGTGAATTGAACAATGTAGTGCTTGTCGTCGTAGTGTTTGTCGATGGCCTACAGCGATTGTGAGCAATGTGACTTTTCCAGTTGTTCCTACGTGTAAAATATCTCTCGCAATCTGGGCATCGGAAAGATGCCAAGGACGATGATGGTGTGGGCTTGTTGGCAGCCAGTAGAACAGTAGATAAGCTCATGATGCAGGTGTTTACTGTTCAAATGCAAACAACGAAATGAACCACTAGTTGAATTGCGCGATAACCTGTCTATTTGCTTTGCTTTGTTTTGATAACCCGTCTATTTGCTTTGCTTTGCTTCCTTTTGAAGCAAATCTCACGCGATAACACGCCTATTTGCTTTGCTTTGCTTCCTTTTGAAGCAAATCTCACGCGATAACACGTCTATTTGCTTTGCTTTGCTTCCTTTTGAAGCAAATCTCACGCGATAACACGTCTATTTGCTTTGCTTTGCTTCCTTTTGAAGCAAATCTCACACAATAACACGTCTATTTGCTTTGCTTTGCTTCCTTTTGAAGCAAATCTCACGCGATAACACGTCGAATTGACAAATTTGTGCAGCGTGTTGATCAAAGCATAGTGTTTCGTTTGTCCAACTAGTTGATCTAAGTTCAATTCGTGACACGTGTTGGTCAAAGCATAGTGTTTCGTTTGTACAACTCGTGTCTCGTCGGTACTCTCGTGTGATGTGTCATCCGTAGTCTCGTGTGATGTGTCATCCGTAGTCTCGTGACATATCTCGGTCATAGTCTCGTCTCTTGTCTCGTCGGTACTCTCGTGTGATGTGTCATCCGTAGTCTCGTGTGATGTGTCATCCGTAGTCTCGTGACATAGTCTCGTCTCTTGTCTCGTCGGTACTCTCGTATGACGTGTCATCCGTAGTCTCGTGACATATCTCGGTCATAGTCTCGTCTCTTGTCTCGTCGGTACTCTCGTGTGATGTGTCATCCGAAGTCTCGTAACATATCTCGGCCATAGTCTCGTGTGATGTGGCATCCGTAGTCTCGTGACGTATCTCGGTCATAGTCTCGTCTCTTGTCTCGTCGGTACTCTCGTGTGATGTGTCATCCGTAGTCTCGTGTGATGTGTCATCCGTAGTTTCGTTCAGCGTGTTGGTCAAAGCATAGTGTTTCGTTTGCGTGACTAGTTGATCTGAGTTCAATTTGTGACACGTGTTGGTCAAAGTGTAGTGTTTCGTTTGCGTAACTAGTTGATCTGAGTTCAATTTGTGCAGCATAATCGGTTAAGTTTCTGTTTCGTTTACGCAACTAGTTGGTCTGAGTTCGATTCGTGTCGTGTGTTGGTCAAAGCATAGTGTTTCGTTTGCACCACTAGTTGGTCTGAGTACATTAACATCTCTGTACTGAACTACACAGACATAAGTGGTTAACATAACTGTACTGCACTACACAGACATAAGTGGTTAACGTATCTGTACTGAACTACACAGACATAAGTGGTTAACATATCTGTACTGAACTACACAGACATACTTGTGATGTGTAGGACTATTAGTATGGTTCCCAACATATGCTTTGCATTACACTATGAATTGTTAATCGGGACTTAGACGAGTACCTTTACTTGTGAAGTGTAAGACACGAAAAAAGACGCAAGATAAGCTTTGCACATTGTATTACAACACAAACGTATTTACAGGTCGCGCTCCATTCTCTGCAGTTGAATTAATGTCACCGAAGGTCTCATAAAACCACAAGACAGATTTACAGATCATCCTCCATTACTGCCAGAACAATTTGCTTTAATTTGTTTCGCCACTCTTCTGAAAACGGTTCTTGCAACCAACTCCCGATAGCACACAAGTGATCGGACGTCAGGTCGGATAACTTCAAACCCGCGTCTAACAAAACACTCAACCAGTCTTTCATCACTGCAGTCGAATTAATGGCCTCCACAGCCTCGTCAAAGTGCATATAAATTAGAATGTCATCAGGTAACATACAATCGTGATGAAATTGACTAGGATCGTCTATCTCGCAAGCGAGACACTGTCGTCTCGAGAGTTCAACGATGGCACATGCTATGTGACGTGCAATCGTCTTCTTCATTTCCATCGCCGGAAACTCAAGCGTAAAGTTCGGACCAGTGGCGACAGGAGCGGCAGTTGTCACATTGGTTGCATTGATCGTCAGGAGCGGCAGTTGTCACATTGGTTGCGTGAGTAGAAATTGCCACATCGTCAGGAGCGGAAGTTGTCACACCGGTCGTGTCGGCGGAAGTTGTCACATCGGCAGGGATGACAGCAGAGAGAGGCTGAAACAGGATACGGAGCCTAGTGTATCACCTCCACGCGAGTGACGTTGAAGTTTGTGTAAGTATCTCGTCGAGTTTTCTTTATGGTGAGAGACACACGAGTTCCCGTCAACGAGTTCAGTTTGTAAGTCTGCATCGTTTCGTCCATACCAGCAAACGTCTCGGCATTCACGTCTAGGAGAAGAGCCATACACTGGTCGAATAAAGTCAGCCATATAGATCGACCCGTCGCTGTCTCGACAAAGCACATGCGCACCACGAAATGCACGTCAGAAGCAACGTAACCGTGTCGTTCGCTTTGCAAATGTCCCCTATCGTCGGTAATCATACGCTTCTTGCAGTACCTGCACCCGATGTACAAGGGAGTGTGCTGGCGTACTCTATCGATGAGGAGCCTTCTGATCTTGATAACTGCGTCGGCGCTTACCGTTGCTTCTAGAGCCGAGATGTCCACGACGTCCACGACGTCTGGTTCCGACGGCACGGAAGGACGGTTGATCACCGGCATGATGGGTCGGCTCGTCGGCTCGTCCTCGTCGCTCGAGTCTGCCGCATTGCGATGTCGGTAGTAGGGTGTCTTCAACATGATGATGATGTTAACAGTGCTGTCGTCGTGATACGAATGACGGTCCGATTGGCAAAACACTGCGCTTATATAGTTAGAGAATGTGCCGAAAAGTCACGTGGGCGTGCCGAAAGATCACGGATTGTAGAAAATTCAAAAGCACGGAATGCTGAGTAGAATGTACAAGCGCGGACTGCTGAGTAGTTATTTAGTTCACCACTTATCTAACAGGTGTGCTTTCAGTTGATGATTATATATCCACCAGGAGTTTATGAACGAGAAAAAACAAGAGACACGAATATTTGCAGTACTCATATGTGGTTCGCTCACTTGTCCACTAGGGGATGATGTTTGTAGTTCGTGATGTACCCGTCAGGGGGCTCTATTGCACGCAAGCGTGCAAGAGACACGAATATTTGCAGTACTAGAACATTTAGTTTACAACTTGTCCACAAGATGGCACCACTTGTATAATTAGTACCGAAAAATTCCGGTAGGGGCGACATTCTATTTCAGCCCAAAAAATCCCGCTAGGTGGCGCTGTCTTAGTTCACTGTATATCCGCTAGGTGGCGCTGTTTTTGACGGGAAATATTTCAGTTTATCAACTATCCGCCAGGGGGCGCTGTTTGGCGGGAAATATTTAGGTCACCAACTATCCGCTAGGGCGCCACGTGACCTTGACCTACATCCGGGTACTTGACATTGACCTTTGATATTGACCTACATCCGGGTATTTGACCTTTGACATTGACCTACATCCGGGTATTTGACCTTGACATTTGACCTTGACCTACATCCGGGTATTTGACTTTGAACTTGACCTACATCCGGGTACTTTCCACTTCCACAACTCATACTCAAGTTGCGCGCGGTACTTAACCTCTATTACTACTAACTAACTATTTAGAATGATTATGCATCTGTCAAAGTTCAAACATGTTTCCACTGCTAGCAGTTACACAATCTGTCGACAGTGTGTTTCATTAAATTATTGTTCTCTGTGAGAATGAGTGTGATTTCCGCTGTCCCTTCACCAATATAACTCCGTATCCTGTAGTTCTTTTTTCGTAAGTGTGAAAAACGAAGTTCGAGCAAAGTTTTAGCAATATATCTTGACCACTTTTATTTGATATACCCGTATTCGTCTGGATACTATGTATTTTCTCTACCTCCTGATGTACCCGATTGCAGATACTTTGAAGACACGATGCAAAGTTTGTGCAAGAACGACCCACCTTATCCCGGCGCCAACTACCAATGGACGATGCGGTTGAGCAGTGCTGGTCTCATCTACTTCCACTACGGTCATCGCGTGCTTGCTGAGATCATGGGAAGAGACGAATCGGACGACCTCGTGAGGTGCATCTACAAGAAGGTCTATGAGGAGTTCATTCAGGCGATAGACGCATCTGATAATAGTATAAGCCCTATGGAGAAGGGAAACCGTGCTACGTGAGTATATATCCCACACAGTCGTTCGTCATTCCAACTGTGTGTGTTCTCGAATTCATAAAGGTTCCGTACAGGAAAATGAATACGTCGATTACTGATAACTACTAAAGAATTCATACAAATAATTGTGTTATTTCCAATCCCAATGAACCATGTCTTAGGTGACTGTAAAACACATGGTAAAATAAACATACGGTGAACACCTGCACACCCCTTCAAACTCACAAAGATCTCCAACAGGACCCATTCATATATCCACTGGCAACACCTTAAGACCTTGGACTTCCCGCCACCTGTAGTCAGATCAATTGTATTACCTTTGTGGGGGAAGGGGGCAAACGCACTCTGCACCCTCTCTGCCTACGTGACTGTAGTTAAATATGTTATACACACACACACACACACACACACACACACACACACACACACACACACACACACACACACACACACACACACACACACACACACATATATATATAACATATATATATTATTTATATACATAATTTAGGCAGAGAGTGCAGAGTTCATTTATATATATATATATATATATATATATAAATGTTCGTTGATATATATATATATATATATATATATATATTATATAAACATTCGTTGATATAAATATATATATATATTCGAACTCTTTGCACACCCTGTCTAAATTATATATAATATATACATGCGTGCGTGTGCGTGTTCGTGTGCGTGTGCGTGTGCGTGTGCGTGTGTGTGTAAAATATTAAACTACAATCACGTAGGCTGAGTGGGTGCACACACACACAGACACGCACACACACACACACACACACACACACACACACACACACACACACACACACACACACACACACACACACACACACACACACACACATATATATATATATACATTGTATATATATAGAGAGTGTTAGTAAAATATGTTCTTTGTAGATACAACTTGACTACAAGTCTCTGTGCCAGAGTCGGCCGTCTTGAGATTACAAATAAGACACAAAAGGCGATCACACATATGGAACAACAGGCAAGTGCACGCCTGTACGTGTCTGTTAGTGTAAGAGTGTGTATGTGAATTTGTATAACAAGTATATATATATATATATATACATGATATATATATACACCTGTATATATATATATATATATAATTATTTATACATGCATATTATTATATATATACCTGCATATATATAATTATATGCACATCTTATATATATATATATATATATATATACATGCATATCTTCAAAAGTGTTCAATTACTAATTCAACTTGCCGTAATATTAGCACACTTAGAATTAGATTGTATTGGTTTTCATCAGGGGTACTTCTAAAATAATTTTTTTTGGTAGGAGAAAGTGAAGGATATGTATTTACAATTGTGTTTACAACTCTGTTTCACGGTCACTTCTACATTTCTAACGGTTAAGTTTTCACAGCTGAAACGGAGCCGTATATAAAACATTTAGTCGGAGGCAAGTAGGCCTATGTCTGGTGCTTTAGACAATCATATAAAACGCTAACAAAGAAAACTAAGCTGATCGTTTCATGTGGAAAAGTATATTTCGTGCAACATACCACAACATGTTTTCATTCATTAACAGGAAACAAAAATGCTTCTTTTTGTACATATGCGTCTAAAAACAAATCGTTAGCATCTACAATCACAAATATTCTGCCAGCACTTTACTAGAATAACCTTGTTGACGACACATACTTAACATTGCTCGTTCATTATGATAGAAAGCCTGATGTCACCAATGCCTACTCTTCCTATTTTGCCAGTTGCCCAACTGAGAATATTGCTCTAGTTTGCGTCTTCGATTTTATTTTGGCGCTGTAACTACTAACAATGTTACATGCGCATGGTGCACTGTGTGACGTTAATAACAGTTGTTACATGTGTAACTACTAACAATGTTACATGCGCATGGTGCACTGTGTGACGTTAATAACAGTTGTTACATGTGTATCTCTGAATCGAAGGGAATACGATAAATGGATATATGAGATGACGTATTCAAATACATGTTGAGGAAACAGGTGCTTTCGATTCATCACCGCAGCGTCAAGGTCAACGAAGCTCTAGTCGATTATTTGGGGCTTATCTCAATATGTCAGCCTTCGGGAACTGTGTGATTATACTAGAATCTTCCACTTTGAAAATAATTATCTCAGAGTGAACCACAGGCATTGTATTGTTGATTGTAGTTGCAAATCGTTAGATTGTATTAACTCTTTTATGTGTATGGGTCCACATTATTGTTTTTTGTTTCCCTACAGACTGTCTATTATAGTAGGTGAAATTACGTATTTAAAGTATAGTGCCAGACAATAGTGCGTTGAATAACCGCGCCCATATTTTTCTGTGCAAATGTATGAACTCATTCTAATCTCCGAACCGTTAATGAGACGCGAATCATCTAATTATAGCAATAAGTTCAAGAACAATTATAAATATGTAAAACATATTGCTGTATTGACCCTTACGACTCGATGTAGTCAACCATTAATTACAAGTACCGATGGATAGGTACGATGTACGGATAAAGTAAGTAAGTATTTAGGAAATTTGGTGTCCTAGGTTCGAGTATCCCATGCGATCTCTAAACCATGACAACAACTAATAATAGCTTAGAATTTCGGGTCAATGGTGACCCCTTATATAAAATCGTGTAAGTTATAACCCTAAAAGAAAAGTTAAAAATAAGTACAACTGTTGATCTACAACGGAACCGAAAGAACGTACAATCTACCTTTCTTGGTAAAGGCATGCATTCAGCCTTTAGATTCCTATCTCAATAGAACTATGACAGGTTGCACAAGACAAAGGTTAGTAAGCGATAGTTGCACTTTATCTTGCCAATCAAATGAGATGAATACCTGTTTTGTTCTTTACAATTTTATTCCGTGGAGGTACGGTGTGTTGGATGCACGAAATGCATGTGGAACAATGTTCATGATATGATGTAAAATAATAAATATATTAAAAACAAAAAAAGTACTAAAAATAAAAAACATAATAGAAATAATAATAAGTAGGGGAAAGTCCCTAAAGAGCCCCGCCTAAGCGTTATCTGCTATTATTTTGAAATGTATTTGTCACAAAATCGATTTATTTCCACTATTCGACGCGGGTACATTAATTCATCATTGTATATACAGTAAACGTCATAATTGTTATAAAAGAAAACAATATTGCATAAAGTAAACATTTTAAAAATGAGGCGCTTTGGGGACACGTGCCCCCAAAGCGCCCCACCGCCTCTCCACAAAGCGCACCTCCTGTGTCATGGTCACCAAATGCTGTCAATCGCATAGGCAATCCAACTAAAATGTAGACTAAGCTAAACGTTTATTGTTGCATGCTGGTGAAAACAATTACAGATGACATTACGGAGTGGTAATTACTATTAGGCCTAGTGCGGCCAGTCGATGTGGAGGCTCGCGCGTTCGGAGAGGTTAGTCGCTTCAACAAGGGCGCTGCTCGGAAGAGGCTCAGACGCTAAAATTTCATTAGGAGCAGTTAACGCCGGCGGGGCGCTGCTTGCGTCATCAACGATGGCGCAAAATCTGCATCTCTAAACACTGCAGGGTTGAATGGCCACAGTCCACAACTGGAGAACCCTGACACGGCTTTGTCGATCGTGCAAGCCCTTGTGTACGCTGCTCCAAAGAGGGCCACGAGGTTATAGAAGGTGATTCGTTTTCCAGCGTTCCTAGTCATCCAATAGTCGCATGCCTGTCTGTAGTACTCCTTGAGCGGTCCGAAGTTGCATTTGTCGAGCGGCTGGAGTCGATGAATAGTGTGCGGTGGAAAGGAGATGAGCTCGACGCCATTCGCCCTGGCGAGTTCCACTGCTTCGAGCGACTTGTGGCTGATGTGTCCGTCAACTAAGAGTACGACCTTTTTGGCAGGCGTCGGTTTGACCGCATCGGCAAAGTGATTCAACCACTGCACGAAGACTTTGCTGTCTGTCCAGTCATTGTCTGTCACCACTCCCACTGTACCAGGTGGACAGCCAACGAGCAAGTGCTAGTTCATTTTCTTCCTCGGGTAGATCATAAATGGTGCGAGATAACGCCCACTTGCACTCATGCGGCATATGATAGTGACCGTTTTCCCCTTTTCGCCACTCGTCACTTTTCCAACCTGTTTCTGACCCTTTTTCGCGACGATTCTCCCAGGTTTGTGCACAACCGTTAAGCCACTCTCGTCCATGTTCCAGATTCTGTCACCATCTATTGGCCCAATGCTCTCAAGAAGCGACCTCCATATCTCGAAAAATTATCGACTTGTGCCTTATTGAAGCCCACTGCCCGATTTATACTCGTCGCTTCCGGTTCCCTATTAGAGAGTGTTCCGTTTCTGGCAAGAAATCCAGCTAGCCAGTGTCGACCAGCCATCTTTTGGGTTTGATGAAAGGGGTGTGCGACGCCTTTGTACTCAGCCACTTGGAAGGCCATTTGTCGGAGTTCGGTAGTTGTTAACCCGTAGAACCTTTGCTGCATGTCCATTGCATGGTTGGCGATAATATCTTCAATGTCGGTGTCTAGGATCTGGCGAAATCTCCCTAGAAGTTGCCGACCTGGCGCTCGAACCTGTAGGACAGAGCCGAATTTGTATGGATAACTTCACATAAGCCTTTTTTATCAAGTTTGAAACAACACAGTGATACGGTAATACCACACCATGGCAATTGAAATTAAGCTGTGTGGTGTTTTGTTTTTTTATAAATTACTTGTAATATTATTCCAACGCATAAAACATTGACCGAGTTGCAACCCATTTTATTGCAATGGTAATAATTATTGTAATTATGACTACTGAATTATTAAAATCTAATTTTCAGACCATTTTTTGATAAATTACATAAAAACTACCTGGCCGTATGGTGTCGTTGAAGAGTTCGCCTGGGGATTCCGTATTGCCGTTCAACGTTTCAATATGATTTGCCATGTTGAAGAGCATAGTGGTTGCATAATTTAAATTTCGGGAAATTACACTCAATCATCGCAATATGCTATCTGAATCCGCAAGAAAATTGTAAGTAAACTGGTTTAACATACGAAAATTACTTAAAGTAGTCTATCCTAAATTATGTCACATTTGCGGGTCCGCTAAACGTACCGGCTGTGAACCGTGACTGTAGTACAGTGCGTATTAGTCCAATTTGTTTCTAGAACGCGAGAAATACATTATATTTTCATAATAAATGAATTAATTTATGATATACACGAACAAGTTTAATGTCCCCAAACCTCACCTCCAATTGTATGAGTTTTGCTGCGGTGCATTTTGAGGACATGGGGGAGGTGCGCTTTGTGGAAAACTGTTAGTGACATTAAATCGGCCATTAGCAAAATTGTATTTATAAATGAAATAGTATTGGCGTATGGTTCGGTCATACAATTGAACTACTGACAGTGTCATCGTAAGCAGTAATCATTATTATTTGGCGCACTGACAAGCCTTCCAATAAATGCACAAAATAAGGTAAAAAGTGTCATAAAACTCCCTGAACGTCGTGTCGTGTCAAGGCGATCGCGAATGTGCTAATTTTTTCAGCGCATGCGTCAAATAGCAACATCTATCGAATGTGACAAGCAACGCCTGCATTGTGCTGGTTCAATCCTCTAGGGTAGGGATGGGGCGCTTTGGGGAGGGGGTGCGGGTTAGGGACTTTCCCCTACAACATAAAAATAACAACGGGAATTGAAGCTGTGGTGCTGTTTACACATTCAATTATCTTGAAATTCCATCACTGTCCTGTTGTTTCTTGGATATGTAACCTGTTTGTTGGAGTCTTGTCTAGTATAGCCATTCTTCACATGTTAGCCGAAAATACACGATCGTACGAATGGCATTTATCAGAGGGAAGTTAGTGAACGGCCCCGTGTGGTTGATTTAGCAATGCGCTCCATTTTCACATAGAACGAGGCTAGTCACAGCCACTAAGGCCCATTTACACGGAAGCGTCGATTTATGAAACGTAGTTTTATCGGGGAATACAGAAAATATTAGTATTTATGTTAAAGCAACTTTTCTAACAAATTGTTTGAGCTCCATTGAATGAATAACATCTAATGATTTAGTTTACGCAAATGGTTGGTCCGCGTGTCATATAAACGGCGTATTCCTGTTAACTATGGCCAAACCTTGCAAGGTCATATGTTGCCACTAATAATAGAGATTCGTTCTCATTATACTTAGGAAGAATTCTACAAGACCATGGAACTGACAGGTACCGAGTTCAAAGCCAAAGTGAAGTACTTCGCTGATGTTTGGTGGCCAGCAAAGAAGTTAGCGGAAGAGGCGAAAGAAAAACAGATTGAGGTAAAGTTACCGTTTTTATTTTACCATATGTGTGACATGCATGGCGTTGTCATTAACAAGTGTACCTAATGCAAATAAAGATTGGCGAAGAGCAAGAAAAATGTTCACATTGAATATTCAACCTCGTTCATGCTCTCATTTTTTTAATTCAAGATACTACATAATTATCATCTTCTTTTTACATGACGAAATGACGTCAAACCTAGCTAATAACATGATGTGCCTAAATAATGTGGACATATACTGTGGATAAAAACTTAGGGTCATCAATGTACTACGTCATGCTTAGGAGTAGAAGTGGGTGCTTCTGTGTCAACGTGACGAAGATTTACATGGGGTTGACGGGTGCATTGGCGGGTCCAGATCGCGAGTGGAATTATTGATCGATAAGTATTATTCTTGCCTTAATATTAGTCATACAGTAAGTAGCAGTTGTGCTTAAAGTTAGTCAGATAAAGTATTTTAGAATACTTTAGTCTAGTGAGTGATAATAGGGTAACTTAATGGTTTCACAACATTAGAGACCAGGAGATTGAAAGGCGATCAGATAGAAGTTGTTTTTAAATATTGAATGGGTATGAAAATATTGATAGAAACATTTTTTATTTATTTAAGAAAGATATAAGGACTAGGGCCTGAAGTTACATTAGTAAAGGAGCAGTGTAGATTATATATTAGAAAGTTCTCATTTTCACAAAAGACTGTAAATGATTGGAACAGATTATTTGCTGATTGTGTGGGTGCTAGCAGCATGAATATGTTTAAAAATAAAATTGACACGTACCTCAGAAGGGCGGGATACACGTAAATAAAAAGGGTTGGACTCTCGATAAGCCAAAATTATTTCTTGTCTACCTGCCATCTAGAGTTAATTCCCTGGGTAGCAATCTTGTTAAAATCTGGTTAAATCTGATAAGCATTACGTAACGATTAAAAACGCAAACCTGTTAGATCGTACAGTTGTCAATATCAGACGGGAAGTAATAATGTATAATTTGTGATACTGTTATAGTGTAGGCAATCACCACATAATGTTCTATATATCTGTATATATTATTATGTAGGCATATCTGTTGACCTGTCAAAAATAAATTTTTCTGCTCCGTATTGCACTCTGAAAATCTTCTTGACAATCAAACTGTTATTATAATAAATTAAGGAAGATAGCGCGCAAGTCGATACAATAAGATGTAACTTGATTGAGCAATCTTAAGAATGGATAAAAACAAAAAAAATGTGGCGGAGTTATGCATGGACACATCAAGGTAGGCGGAAAGTGGGTCTCCCAAAGACTACGTGGACATAATACTAATATTTTTAACGCAGTGCCATATCCAATTTTAAACTGTTCTTGGCGTTTTACAGCATGCCAAACGATTACAATTTTATAAAAATTGCTAAATATACACATTCTCTAGAAATAGTATTTAAACACTTTTAATAATAATATAAAATACATGTATCTTGTCTAATGAACATATAATATAATAATCATATACTAATTTAAGATATATTTACATAAATAAGGTAATTTTTAATGGAATGTTTCTAATGTATTATATAACAATAATAAAATACAAATAAATACAGTAATTAAATAAATATACTAAAATAATTATTTTAATTAGAGTTCAGTTGGGCTAGCTGTATTTAAATACATGTCGCCCAACTAATGTATAAGTAGTTATACAACATTATTATACTAAATAAACATATAAATAGGTTAATACAGAATACGAGAACTACACTAATGCAGGGACTAGGCTAGAAACGGATAGTTGGGTAGTTAGTTAGATACCGTCTGACGTGTTGCGGGTGGAGTTCATGAAGTTTGACAGGAAAAGCAGATTTCCTATAGGCCTGCATGCTAACTTATTAAACTTTACATTTGCACCTTTGTCAAAACAAACTTTCTTAGAATTTCTCATTTGAAAAAATACGTACATAAATTGAAGGTTGGCTCTGATTCACAGTTAACAAAGATAACCATTGCTAAGTATAATTTTTTAAGTAGAAATTATAATTGCAGGTCAGATACAAAGAGCTACGGACAGTTGCAAAGTCTTCCAGAAAACAAAACCTGTCATCAGGTCTATCGTATCATACGTACGACGTTCAATGTAATGCTTAATTTGTCTGAATAAATATTATAGCTTTGTTTTTTTAATAGTGTTTTGATTTTTTGTTAGATCTTACTTACGTTATGTGTTGTCACATAAAATAATTATATGTGCGAGGCGTCATGTGCGAGTCAGCCGGACCGTCGCGGGGTGACGTCCGTTAGCTAAAATCTCTGACAATGTGATCGCCAAAGCTTGACCTGTGCGGAAGTAACGCGTCTGTGCTTGTCAGTCGAAATGTTATTTACGTGTGCAGGTGTTTCCCAGTTCGAAGCTAGTCCACCTGCTGCAAAGCGCTCCCTGGGTTGATCGCATCTTCACCGTGGACGAGGTGCGGGGGACAGAGGTAAGTCGAAAACTGTACATCATCACTGAGGAACTTCCCCTTGACAAATGGCTGGTGCAACTTGTGTCAACAAAAGAGGCACCGTGTCTAGCAAAGATTGGCACTCACGATGGACCGTTCCACTGTGACGAGGCTCTAGCCTGCTTCATGCTGACACAACTGCCAGAATACAAGGACGCTCAAGTCATCAGGTATAAGTTCACATCGCTTGAGGTTATCTTTGTGACAATTATCACAAAAGAGACTAGACCGCTTTATCAGCTTTATAATGCAATGTAAATTTTATAATTTATAATTCAAGATATTTTTATAAGTAGATTTCACGGTGTAGGTATGCGTGTAACACTGGCAGTTATTGACATCACGTTCTCTTTGAACACGTCAGTCGTACCTTGTTCATTGCATCAGACACCAGACATACGAAGGAAACAGGACTGTTCTTCATCTACGGGAACATATAGCTGATAATCTACTTGTGACTGTAATATATCAAAAGGGGAATTTTCTTTCAAACAAACAGTTTAGAGGAAAGTAAATTCTAAAACGGCAACCTGCAATTTAAAAAAACAAAACATGAATCTGGCAGTAAAAATGCGACAATGTATTTTCGGTTGCAATCAGGGCAACATTCTCCCTGATAGGGCAAACTGCTGGAGGTCAAAGTACAACAAGGTCTCATATTTTTCAGAACAAAATCATTGTAAGATTGCTAGTGTCCTATAAAAATGCGTCGGGTAAAAACGCTTGGGTGTAAAGTCCACAAACGGTCTTTTTGTAATAGGTGATATGTTTTATGGTAACATTTGCAATTAGTTCATAAAAGGGCAAGTCCAACAGTTAAATCCGTTGTCAAAGGCACAAATTATACTACAAAACGACATATTATTGGGGGTAATATCACCAAAAGGGCACTGTCATTGTTAACAGGAAATTATAATTGTCTATCAGTAGTAAAAGGACAATTTACTTGAGGCTGTGTCCTAAAACAGCATTTTACTCAAAAAAGCAATTAATTCATAATTCCAGTTTTATTTGTAACGTCTAGTCTCTATATATTGTATCAAGAATTACGTATTCTGGACAATACAGTAACCTGATATATAACGACATGTTATGTGTAATATATTTGTTCGTTCGCAATTGATTTAGTCCATCATATCATACGTGTGTGTGTGTGTGTGTGTGCGTGCGTGTGTGCGTGCGTGTGTGCGTGCATGTGTGCGTGCGTGTGTATGTGCGTGTGTGCGTGTGTGTGTGTGTGTGTGTGCGTGCGTGTGTGTGTGTGTGTGTGTGTGTGTGTGTGTGTGTGTGTGTGTGTGTGTGTGTGTGTGTGTGTGTGTGTGTGTGTGTGTGTGTGTGTGTGTGTGTGTGTGTGTGTGTGTGTGTGTGTGTGTGTGTTTACACGTGCATGCATGTGCCCTGTTAACGTTAATTTCCAAGTAGAAAATCAGTCAAAAACGCACTGTGCTAGATTAAACTGTTACTTGCATTATCAAATAGAACGAGTGACCCCGCCTTGTTGGATGCCTGTGACGTAGTTGTTGACGTCGGCGGACTATACTGTCATGGTCGCAAGAGATACGACCATCATCAAAGGTATCTTTGAAACTCTCAATGCACATACGCTACTTTTAATTACTTAACAATATTTCACACAAGATTCTACAGCCACGTTCAAACCGAAACTGTCCAAACAAACATTTCCATGTGGCAAGTAGGCAAGAACAAATTGACTTAGCGTGAGCCCTGCGTCAGTGCCCATATTCTATCAAGTTGCAGTGATAAACAGTATTTATATCAGTGTTTCTCAAAGTTGTTTGCGCCATTGCCCAGTTTTCACATTATCTGTCCAAACGACCCCCTCACCCCACCTATTCATTCCAAGCGAACTGCATGTACAGTGCAGTTTAAGAGCAGTGATTGGAGAGGATACATCTTTTCTTGAAGTTTATTTTAGCAGGTGTACACACACAAATAATTTGTTTTCAATATAAGTTCAAAAAAAGTATTGTGACCCCCAGTTTATGAAACACTGATTTATACTGTTAGCATTTACAAAACCAGTCCAATTAGAAAATAAATATGTATTAAGTCTACGCCGTGTCCTCTAGTACTTGTATTATAACCGTTTAATAATTATTCACCACAAAGACAGCATTCAGTGCTTAGACAAAACTACTCATGCCCACTCAACAGCATGTCCGGATGCACACACGTGAATGCACGCCCGCCTGCATGCACCCATTCGTGCACACACACGCACACACACGCAAACACACGCACGCATACACACGCACACACACGCACACACACGCACACACACGCTCACACACGCACACACACACTCGCACAGACACATACGCACATGGATACACGCACACACACTCGCACGCGCACGCCCGCACGCACACACACACACTCTGTTAATCCCTGCTGTTGCAGTGGATTCAACGAGACGATGAAGAGTCTGTATCATGCCTATCCATGGACGACGCCGTTGAGCAGTGCTGGTCTCGTCTACTTCCACTACGGCCATCGCGTGCTTGCTGAGATCATGGGAAGTGATGAAGCCGACGAAGAAAAGATTAATCGCGTCTACAGTATCGTCTACGGCGAGTTTGTCGAAGCCGTTGACGCCATCGACAACGGCATTCTGCCAGCGAACGGACGACGACGGTATGTCTGTCTGTCTGTCTGTCTGCCTGCCTGCCTGATTTCTTGATTTCTTGTAGAGGCATTCAGCACTGCCACAGTTACTGCGCGATGACTATTTGTTCACAAACATCCTCCACTGACTATTACACACGCACAGCTGAGTGAACTGGAGCAACGTAGAGTGAACAAAAGTGCGCAAAGGGCAGGAAGGTGATTGGAACACGGAATATCTCCCGATTGAAAGTTGTACGGTCTAATTACTACACCACCGTGCTCCAAAATATCATAGTAGCGTGATTCTTCTGATACTAACCTGATGGTTAAACCCGAAAACCGTCACACTACGTGTTAGATGTTAAAACAAAAAATTAAAAACGGAAAACCGACCAACCTTGACAAAATACCTAACATATACCAATACCTAACATACTTCAACATATACAATTATGGAATTTCAACAGATAATGTGCATAACAAACAAAGGAACAATGCTAATCCTGCAATATTAAAAACAAAATAAATACGGGTCATGATATTATTTTCGATCAACTTTTGGCGATTAACCATTTTCGTGATCAGTGCATTCCCCAAGTGTAAACGTACTATTTAAAAATAAAGGGTCTCCAAATGAATAAAGTGTAATTAACATATTAAGGCACCATACCATGACGATGACGTGTGTATGTAGATATGTATGCGGTACGTTAACGTTTATCTCAGACAGCATGAACCTAGAGCGCTAAACTTTCTGGGATTAATCTACGACCCCAGGATTTGGAGGTAAGACCTACGGTTTTCGAAATACCCCATGTATGTCCATATTATCACCTTATATGGGGTAAATCATTTGTCCGGAACGAAAAACGTAACACTCGCGTAAAACGTAACTTAACAATCGCAGGAACCACGCGCGCGCTCAAATACTTCGATAAAACGGCCCCTGCGTCATGGACTTGGCAACAGGAAGTAGACACTGGCACAATAATGCTGATGTTTTACACTGTCACGACTAGGGCCTATCGATGGACGTGAACCATAAACTAACATTCTCTTCGACCTTCGTCATTTTGAACATACAACGAGTATCTGCGAGCGCGTTATCATGTTTATGTAACGATCCTGTGTGTTTTCTAACATTTGGTAAACATTATAATTATGACTGTCTACTACCATGGCATCCCGTCAGGGAACGGGCATCTTTGCTGGTATCGTTAACTAGGTTGAACAGACGTCATTATCAGAACACCGGACCGCCGGGCGGGAATAACTTGGGTGATGAGAACAAACACGACATCTTCAACAACACCATATTCGTGATTAAAAATCTGCAATATAAGATGTTGTTTGTTGTCCCCATTGGGAAATTCTCTCGGTGTGGGCAACATTCATAAACAGCAGTGCTGTATGTAAAAGGGCAATACAATAATTAACTTACACCCGTGAACGGGGCATTAGTGATTGGTGAGCTCATACTTATCTGACATGCTCCCCAGAGAAGTCGAGATGGTGTTCGATTGAACAGGTCTGCCAGGCAGTGAAGTATAAAACACTTTGAGCAGTCCTGTGAACTGGATATTTCACTATATAAGAACTTATCCTTACTTTTAATTTTTAATTGACTTTACCTATATTTAATTCGTTTGAGGTGACGTGTTGTTTTGAGATGACCCCCTTTTATTATTTCTGGGGTGACCCCTTTACTTTGAATGTTAGTACTGTTTAAACTTGCATTTGAGATTATAGCCTTGTCGTTTTTTAGATGACTTCTTAACTGTTAAATTGTTTAATGTGACTCCTTAAATTTAATTTGCTGAAGAGGAGAAGGAGGATGTTGTTGCCGTCCTCGTCGTTCTCGTGACATTCTAGTTGTCCTCAAACTCCTCATCAACATGATCGTCACCATCATCGACATACTGCACATCTTCATAGTTGTTTTCTCCATCACCACCAACATCGATTTCATCTTCATCATCCTTTTCTTTTTCGTCTTCGCCTTCTACTCCACCTTCATCGTATTCAACATTAACAAATGTTCAACACGTTCGTCATCATCATTACCATTTTGTTTTATGCAACCGATTGAGAGACCGTCCGTGCATTGTCCAGGACACACGCGAGGGGTAGTGTTGTCAACTACCGAGACTCGTTCCAACTGACGCCTGCATGTAAATCATGCCTTTGTGTCAATTATGTTCATTGTAGATACGTCGTAACGACAGGTCTGGGTGACAGGATCTCTAATCTCAACCATTCGTGGAATGATCCATATGACGCAAGCAACGTCAATGTAAGTAGGCGATTCAAATTGCGAAGTAGCTTATCTTCAACATAATGTTACCGATATTAACTTATTGAAATGCTATAATTAATAAGCAATTTAATATCACTCTGAATTGTTCTTTCGAAGGACAGTCAGTGTCTTGGTTTCAAACAAATTTAGCATTAAACTTAATTTAATACTCAACATCACGCTTAGAATATGATATAGTGTATGATGCATAACAACAAATTCTATGATAATATATGCTCAACTGAAAGTGAATGGAAACGCGCGTCAAATATTGATGAAATGATGACTATTTCTGATAACGCAATAATGCTATATTATAGGCTCAGTTCTGCAAAGCAATGGAGATGGCTGGGTCAGAGTTCAAAGACAAGATAAATTACTTCGGAACTGTTTGGTGGCCAGCAAGGACAATTGTAAGAACTGCATTCCAGATGCGCTACAAGGTAATGTACATGTACTTCACATAGAGCTAAACGACCTACATGCAGAGCAACAACGCAAGTTCAGTGTATATTGAAATAGACCAACTTAATGACATTTACTTTTATTAAGTAACAAAGATTATGTATTCATCAATACAATAATCGAATCACATATTCACAGCAAGCATGCCGGCCCCAATTGTATTGCTACACAATATCTACAATTCACCGACCTATTAGTAGTGTCACTAATAGTTATAACAATATTCTTTAATTGTCTCCGGCAGCTACGTGCTACAACTACTAACTATATCCCTACTGGCTAGTATTTACCATTCACACCGTTTCGGTGGTGGTCATTCCGCCACTAGGTCACCTGAAATCAAACGTGACCAACCCCCACCAAACTATGAACTTTTTTGCCATTTCGCTTATACCGTCAGATTGTATTTTATCAGATGATGAGTTAATAGGCTATCACCGCAATTAGTTATGTTATAGAATTATATTTTATATTGTTTATTTAACTTATTACCCTGAACGTATAGCGTACCTTTTCATAACCCTACAAAACACTTAGTTACATTTCCATTCTGGTGAATGCTGATTACAGAAAGAGCGGTTGATAGTCCGGGTATAGATCAGTGAAGCGTGCATTGAGGTCCGCATGATGTTTTTTTATAACTTTTGTGACCTTCTAACCTTCTAAGTCAATAGAATGAGCGTTTTTGTATGAACCAATTAATATGCAAATTAGCTATCCCATTCAAATATATACTACTTTTCTTAATATCTCGAATTGTAAACATCCAAACAATAAACATTGCAGTGTTCAAACGCATGTTTTCAGGGTATCTGGTTATGATTACGTTAGTGAAAAAATTATAGTATCCAAATTTGTCACATGAATTTACACATTAGCTCTGACCAATATAATCTACCGATTTTGTTTATATCTACCAAACGGTCCGACTGCCCCCCTTCTCATACAATTTCAAACAACCAAATGGTATATCATTTGAAAACCCTAGATATCCCCATCACAACGAGGCCTGTCGTAGAACTGCCAATTGGTGCGTGACTCAAAGGTCAAGCAAGGTCACATCAAATGATGATTTTTTGAAATTGTGCGCTTCCGCAAACTTATTAAAATTGCAATGGTTGCATGTCTACTTTCTTTAATAACAAAATGGCCATGTCATATATTTTGAAAAGCTTATTGTTTCCCCGTCAAAATGTGATATGATGTGGAGATGTGTGTGCGTGTGTGTGTGTGTGCGTGCGTGCGTGCGCGTGTGTGGAGCGCAGTGGCGTAGTGGCTGATGCATCTGACTCTCCATCAAGATATCCCGGGTTTGAATCTTGTGCCTCCGTTTCGAATCTTTGGCAAGTTCGTTCCTCTAAGTTGCTCCAGTTCACTCACCTGTATGACTGAGTACCTGGCTATGGACGGTTCACTCACCTGTATGACTGAGTACCTGGCTATGGACGGTTCACTCACCTGTATGACTGAGTACCTGGCTATGGACAGTTCACTCACCTGTATGACTGAGTACCTGGCTATGGACAGTTCACTCACCTGTATGACTGAGTACCTGTCTATGGACAGTTCACTCACCTGTATGACTGAGTACCTGGCTATGGACAGTTCACTCACCTGTATGACTGAGTACCTGGCTATGGACAGTTCACTCACCTGTATGACTGAGTACCTGTCTATGGACAGTTCACTCACCTGTATGACTGAGTACCTGGCTATGGACAGTTCACTCACCTGTATGACTGAGTACCTGGCTATAGACAGTTCACTCACCTGTATGACTGAGTACCTGGTTATGGACAGTTCACTCACCTGTATGACTGAGTACCTGGCTATAGACAGTTCACTCACCTGTATGACTGAGTACCTGGTTATGGACAGTTCACTCACCTGTATGACTGACTACCTGGCTATGGACAGTTCACTCACCTGTATGGCTGAGTACCTGGCTATGGACAGTTCACTCACCTGTATGACTGAGTACCTGTCTATGGACAGTTCACTCACCTGTATGACTGAGTACCTGGCTATGGACAGTTCACTCACCTGTATGACTGAGTACCTGGCTATAGACAGTTCACTCACCTGTATGACTGAGTACCTGGTTATGGACAGTTCACTCACCTGTATGACTGAGTACCTGGCTATAGACAGTTCACTCACCTGTATGACTGAGTACCTGGTTATGGACAGTTCACTCACCTGTATGACTGACTACCTGGCTATGGACAGTTCACTCACCTGTATGACTGAGTACCTGGCTATGGACAGTTCACTCACCTGTATGACTGAGTACCTGTCTATGGACAGTTCACTCACCTGTATGACTGAGTACCTGGCTATGGACAGTTCACTCACCTGTATGACTGAGTACCTGGCTATGGACAGTTCACTCACCTGTATGACTGAGTACCTGGCTATGGACAGTGGTGAACATGTGTGTAACAGCCTTCGCGCAGCGTGGTTGAATGCATCCCAGAGAAGTCGAGATGGTGTTCGATTGAACAAATCTGCCAGGGAGTATGCTGTTTCAGCGTTGTAGGACTTTCCATAAGTTTTCACTGGTGAAAACGTAGCACATTTTAGTTGTTTTACTGTTATTACTAACATATTTGGGAGCTATATTAATTATTATTTGAGTTTTAGTATTTTACACAAATTTTAGACACCCTAGAACAAAGTTTACTCTTGAAAATTAATATATAAATATCACAGCATTTTACATAAATTTTAAACTCCCCAGAAGAAAGTTTACTCTGGAAATCAGTGTCTAAATATAGTTTATTGTTAGAAATTAATCTGTTGCCAAATATTTCTTCAGGGACATGCGTTTGCAATATATGCATGCATGCATGTTTATATCGCCAAACATACCACGCATGCATGCACACCCCGACACATAAAAACATATACACCCATCTACCCACACAGACACGCACGCATACGCACGCATACGCACGCATACGCACGCACACACACACACACACACACACACACACACACACACACACACACATTGCCTGCTGGACTACAAACTAGATAGTTCAATGATACAGCCAATAATTTTGCCAGTAATGGGAGAAAGGGGGGCAAGATACAGAAACTGTAAGAGGATGGCGATCAACGCACTAGTTGAGCAGATGTGTGAGGAAGAGGGTGTGGGATTCATAGATTTATGGGGGTACTTTGTTGGGAGAGAAGATATGTACATGAGAGATGGCCTCCATCTAAGTGGAAAGGGGGCAGCAGTATTCTTAAAGAATCTGCTGCGATCTGTTGACAGTGGGACAGGTTGCATCTATTTAAACTAAATTCGCAGGGGGGACTCGCAGAGAAGCCTGAAACTGGAGGCATAGATAAAGACAACAAAAATAATTCAGCAAAGAACAGTCTGGAAAACTGTTCTGAAGCTGGGTATAAATGTGTTTGTTTAAATGCAAGGAGTATAGTAAACAAAAGAAATGAACTAAACATTATGGTAGAAGATATTGACCCTCACATAATAGGTATAACCGAATCATGGGCAACCACCGATATATCAGATGCCGAATTGGGACTGACAGGATATGTAATGTTTACGAAAGATAGAATAGACAGAGAAGCAGATTGCGAGAAGCAGATTGCGAAGAAGCTGTTTGGTGTAACATAGTTACAGGAAACTCAACGTTAACGGTTGGATTAGTTTATCGAAGTCCAAACATAAGCATAGAAGAGAATGAAAAAATACTAAACGCTATAAGGGAAGTGAGCAAACGGGACTGTGTTATTATGGGGGATTTTAACCATGGGCATATCAAATGGAAATCTCTACAGAGTATGGGTGGTGAGGACCACAAGTTTTTAGTTTTAGTACAAGATAGTTTCCTTTCTCAACATGTGCTAGAACCAACCAGGGGAGAGAATGTGTTAGACTTAGTTTTGTCCTCACAGAATGAATTAGTTGACAATGTTAAATTATGTGAGCCTCTGGGAAGTAGTGATCACAACCAGATACATTTTTACCATCAAAGTAAAATCAGAAAGAAATAATAAAAAGCAGTTCAGGGGAAATTTTCACAAAGGAAGATATAAGGAAATGAGGAAATATTTAGCAAAGATAGACTGGAATAACACACTGAAAAATAAGACAGCAACAGAATGCTGGAATATCATAAAGAATGAAATAGAGTGCATCGTAGATAAATTTGCTCCCTTCAAAAAACAAGGGAAACGGACCAGAAAGAAATACTTATCAAAAGAAGCCATTAGAAAAATTATGTATAAACAAATGATGTGGAAGTCATATAGACGTACTGGAAATGACGAAGACTACAACATTTATAAAGAAGTACTAAACAAAGCTACAGCTGAAATTAGAAATTCAAAGAGAAGCTATGAACATAAATTAGCTTGTAATATAAAACATGACAGCAAGAGTGCTTATGCGTATGTTCGAAGCAAACAGAAAGTTCAGGATAAGGTCGGTCCTCTAGAAGATAGTGCTGGAAATATAATATCAGAATGATTCTTAATGGTAGAAGACCTGAATGAGTATTTTAGTTCACTGCCAGTACCAGAGGCTAAGTTCAAGGGGGCAGAAACATTGTCATTAGAAGAGGAAGTGGTTCCTTTAGAATGGAAAGAAGCAAACATTATACCGTTATTTTAAAAAGGTTCGAGAATCAAATCAAATAATTATAGACCAGTTAGTTTAACATCGGTGATTTGTAAATTATTAGAAAGACTAATTAAAGATCACATGGTGGATTTTCTTGTTAAACATAACTTGATAAACCCATCTCAACATGGGTTTCTAAAAGCGAGGTCATGCTTAACAAATGTTATGTTTTTTTGAACGTATCACTAAGTGGGTAGATGATGGATCACCAGTAGATATCATCTACTTAGATTTTCAAAAAGCTTTCGACAAAGTGCCACATGACATGAAAGATTACTGCTTAAACTAAAGGCCCATGGCATAGGAAATGGTATAATTAACTGGATAGAAAAATGGCTGATTGACAGAAGACAACGGGTAGTTGTTGATAGGGAGGCTTCAAACTGGAAATAAGTTTTGAGTGGGGTTCCACAGGGATCTGTACTGGGACCTATATTATTCTTAATATATATAAACGATTTGGACGATGATATAGCTAGCAAGGTGTTGAAATTTGCAGATGATACAAAAGTGTTTAGAAGGATTAAAAGTGATTGAGATATGGTCTGAAAAGTGGCAAATGTTGTTCAATTTTGGGAAATGTAAATGCCTTCACACAGGACATGGGAACGAATATCTAGAACATACAATGGGGGAACTGTACTAAGTACTACTGTAAAAGAAAAAGACTTAGGGCTGACGATTAGTGCTGACATGAAGGTTTCAGAGCAGTGTGGAATTGCAGCTTCAAATGGAAATCAAATCCTTGGATTGATTAGGCGAAATATAGCATATAAAGAAAAAGAACTAATAATACCGCTGTACAAAACAATAGTTAGGCCTCATTTAGAATATTCTATACAAGCGTGGAGGCCATACCGCAAGAAGGACATAGATATGCTAGAAAGAGTACAGAGGAGAGCGACTAAAATGATACCAAAACTGAGGGATCTTAGTTATGAAAAACGCCTAAAAGAATGTGGTTTAACAACACTAGAGACCAGGAGATTGAGAGGAGATCAGATAGAAGTGTTTAAAATATTGAATGGTTATGAAAATATTGATAGAAATATGTTTTTTTTCAGTTAAGAAAGATAGAAAGACTAGAGGACATGAAGTTGCATTAGTAAAGGAGCAGTGTAGATTAGACGTAAGAAAGTTCTCATTTTTACAAAGGACAGTGAATGAATGGAACAGATTATCTGATGATTGTGTGGGTGCTAGTAGTGTGAATATGTTTAAAAATAAAATCGACACATACCTCAGAAGGGCTGGATATATGTAGATAAAAGGGCTTCCTTGTCCAACTGCTGAGTTAATTCTCTGGATGGCAATCTTGTTAAATCTTGTTATATTTGACCGAAATGCATGTGTCGGCATGAAACTGATTTAACGCATAGACAACAGCGAGTTGTGTTAGATCACGCTGTTCCATCAATCACTAAATACGTCCTGAACGTGCAGTTCCCGAATGTATTAGACGATAGTGTTTTGTTATCCACTGACGAACACCACAGTGACACTGCGAGCGCAGATCAATGACATTATTGATGGGATACAGGCTCACTAGATCATGATACACGTGACAAAGAATGTCACATCGAATGCCGGCATCGATGCGCAGAGCTATTCGGTGCGGCTCGTTTAACCAACATCGGCATCAATTGCTGCACACACAGCGTGCGAGATTCGCTTTACAGGCCGCAATTGGTTGCAGAAGTGAACGAGTATGCGTCTATCAATCGAACACCATCTCGACTTTTCTCGGAAGTATTCAGCCATGCTGCGGTTACTACATGAAGATTACTCGTTCACAAATGTCCGGTCTACTATTATTTCCCTTTGTCGCATTTGCATATTCCGTTTGTAAACTCGGTATTCTAATTTGGGCACGTAGTGCAACGTTCTTCCTCTGTGTTGATTTCCTAGACAATTTAGACATCGACCTTTCAGTCAATGTGACAATGTCTAATTTATAAATCAGATACTCAGAGAGGAAGATTCTAATTACTCAATCATCGCAGAAGACTTTCCTTTGTTCGTTTCAACAACTTTAATACAGACAGTTAGCACGATACAGATCAGTACAATCTATACTGGTCCTCCGTGGGAACCAGACGTGGTGGTACATGGTTATCGCGCGCAAGCCCTTCCCCAGTCGCGCACTACTATTTCCAGATCCACGTTATATATATCGACAGTTCTCTCTCCCCTGGTAAATAAAGGTAAGTTCTTATATAACGCAGTATCCAGTCCTCGGGACTGCTCAAAGCGCGTTACGCGTTACTCCCTGGCAGACGTGTTTAATCCAACAACATCTCGACTTCTCTGGGAAGGCATGCTATTTAATATGCCACAAAAAAGGTTCAGCTTCCTCTCCTTCGAATAGCTGAGTAATTTATATTTTCTCGGTATCATTATTAACAAACACTTAAATTGGGCTAGTCATATTGATGCACTGACATCAAAAATATCACAAATAATAGGATAATCTGGGGGTCTCAGAGTAACCTAAATAATAAAATTATCGAATTACAGAAAAGAGCATTTACAATTATCACATCAAATGATTATCTTACTCATAGTGAACTAATTTTTAAGAGACGTTACCTCTTAAAGCTTGATGACATATATAAAATTCAACTACTCAAATTTATTTACCAATTGATCAACAAGCAGCTGCCTGATTATTTCAATCAAAACCTACTCTTATTCAATATCCAGCGCCATCAGCATGCTACTAGGGCATACACACATGTATTTATGCCTAGAGTAAATCACGAATTCGCCAAAAGAATCAGCAAAGCAAAGATATTCAATAATTCTCCCGATATCATTATTAATAAAATATTCACACACAGTATCCATGGATTCTCCACCTATATCAAAGTATACATTATTGAAAGATATCAGAATGCTTGTACTATTACTAACTGTTATATATGTGGAAGATAATTAACTAAAATTTGTTGTAATGTCTTTTGATGCATTTTGTGACTTGTATAATGTCTCATTATATGCGTATATGTGCATATATATATGACAGCTACTGGAAGTATTATTATTATAATTTTTTCGATGACATGTTCATGTATTACCAGTTAAATTACTTAGTTAACATTAGTATACTTTAATTATTATTAAAAGTGGCTCTCGTGGCAGCGGCATTTAAATACCTTAACGGAAGTCTCCAGACTTATTGTATATACTCTATTATAATTTGCATCCAGCCATGCTGCAACTAATGCGCGAAGGCTATTCGTATACAAATACCCACCACTGTCTACAGGTACTTATTCACACAGCTTATAAAGTTCAACTGGTGCGGTCGTCGCTATAAAATGCCCACCCTACTATTGTTTCCCTTGGTCGCATCTGCCTAGTCCGCTTGTAAACTCGGTATTGGAATTTAACAAGATTGCCATCCAGAAAATTAACTCTAGATGGCAGGTGGACAAGGAAGCCTTTTGGCTTATCGTGAGTCCAATACGTTTTATCTACGTGTATCCCGCCCTTTTAAGGTATGTGTTTGGGCACGTATTGCAACGTCTTTCCTCTGTGTTGATTTCCTAGACAATTTAGACATCGATCTACTCAGTTCAACCAATGTGTCACTGCCTAATAGAAATCAGATACTCACAGAGGAAGATTCTAATTACTCAATCATCGCAGAAGACTTTCCATTGTTCTTTACAAGAACTTTAATACAGAATGCTTCCCAGAGAAGTCGAGATGGTTTTCGATTGAACAGGTCAGCCAGAGAGTAAAGTGTAAAGCGCTTTGAGCAGTCCTGAAGACTGGATACTGCGCTATATAAGAACTTACCTAAGAACTTACTTTTACAGTTAGCGCAACTCATATCAGCACAATCAATATTGGTTCCTCGTGGGAACCAGACGTGGTGTTACATAGTTCTCGCATGTAATTCCTCTGCAAGTCCTCTTCAAGTCTTCTGCAAGTCCTCTCCCAATCGCGCACTACTCTTTCCTTAAATGCTGGCTACTTCCCTCTCTTCCTAGTGACTGGCCATTCCTATTCGTCAGTGCCTCTTCTGCATCTCTTAATATGGCGCGCTACAGTCGGGCTCGCTACCTGGCTACCTGGTCACTGTCCCGCATATTACCTTATTTGCTAACTGACTCATCTCCCAACAAGCAACTATGCTTGTCCAGCCTAGCTATCTTTGGAGATGACCTGAGCTAAACCTAGGGGAACTTCCTGTATCTCAGATATAATTATAAGACACCAAGCTACTAGACTAAAGCAGTTCTAAGATATACTTATTAAACATAACTTCTTATATAATAATTAATACATTTCATGGACAATTAATTACTAGGAATTTATGCAAAGCTTAATCTTGGGAATAACCTCCGGTAAACTAAGGGAAACTTCCTGTATCCTAGTTCAAGTTTTAAGACATTTAAGCAACTTCTATCTACAACAGTTCTAACAATGTATTTATTAAATATAAGTTCTTATATAATAATTAGAATAATTCCCGGAGAAGTAATTACAGGGAATTTATGCACCGCCTAATACACATAATATACTATATATTAGTATAAAGCGACTTTTCGCGAAATGTCACTATTCTGGGGAATAACAGTTCAAGGCACTCAACCAGTAGGCCTACTTCTCAACTGACATGACAACGACATTGGTACCGTGGCAGACGTGCTATTAATGCCACGATGTTATACAGATCACGACACGCGAAGGTTGTTGGAAATGAAACAAGTTGTATTTTCAAAGGGTGCATTAATGTTACAGGTTTGGTTGCAGTTGGTATAGTTGTTAGTTTTAAATCCACTTATAATCAAGCGTGCATGAGTGCATGCATGTATGCATGTACGTATGTATGCGGGTAGGTTAACGCTTTCCGCTTAGAGTCTAAAACTTAGACGTCTTGAACCTCGAGCGCCAAACTTTCAGGGATTTATTTGCGACCCCAAAAATAGGTTGTAAGATCTATATCCTTTTATGGGGTAAATCAGTTGTTCGCGTAATACATAAAGAGTAACTTCGCAGGAAACACGTGCGCACGGCAAATACTTCGGGAAGACGGCCATTGCGTCATGGATTTGACCCATGACGCAGGGGTCGTTTTACCCGTTTACATGAAGTAGACGTTGATACAATAATGTTTATGTCTACCCTCATGCCAGTAGCATAGCATTACAACTATTATTTGACAATTCTATAATATCACGATTAGAGCCTAACGATGGACGTGAACGTCACATTTTCTCCGACCCTCGACATTTTGAACATACAACGAGTATCTGCGCGCGCGTTATGGTGTTTATATAACGATGCTGTGAACTTTCTAGCATTTAGTAAATATTGCTATCACGGCTGGCAACAACTACGGCATCTCGTCAGGTGACGGGTATTTTTGGTAACAATATTATCATATCTTGAGCTGGTTTTGACCGGTTTAACCTGGTTTTAATAGCTTTCCAGTCAAAACAGGTTTCGAACAGCTGGAGTGCCACCCTTTTTGATTGTGGTCGTTTCACACACAAAAAATAACGGAAACTCGCATTATATGCTATTATTGTCGTTATTGTTATATCGTTAAAACGAGATACTATTTTGGTGTGTGTACACTTATTAATATGCAAGTGAACGTTTATACCGAAGATCCTATTGCGTATTTGTAATCTTGTTTCTGCATCTTTGACACAATCAGTCAATTACATTCACAATACTTTATTGTCCCTTGGGAGGGAAATTCATGTGTAGTGTAGCAGCATATACAACAAATAAAACAAGTATACATAAAATATAAAAATAAAAATAGTACAAAAATGTATATAGGTTAGATAAATAAATTAAAATAATTTAAATTTGTTAAATAAGTTACAAACATTAAATCATCTCACAAATCACAAATCATCTCAGGCTCACTCAGGCAGGGAAGACTAGTAGAGATAGAGGG
This sequence comes from Paraescarpia echinospica, assembly GCA_020002185.1. NCBI lineage: Eukaryota > Metazoa > Annelida > Polychaeta > Sabellida > Siboglinidae > Paraescarpia > Paraescarpia echinospica. Next base: position 23,360,706 of record CM034535.1, on the reverse strand, counting down.
AATGAAGGACAGTTACTCATTCAAACTGACTTTGCTTGAAATGTTTTTCTGTTATAAATGTAGACCGACCGAAGCGGGGAGGTGCTACACTTAGATCCAGGCTGTACGTGGAAGGAACACCTATGTGACGTGGAGACAGATCACAACCTCCAGGGCACAATCAAGTTTGTCGTCTCCGAAGAAAACTTCAGAGGATCGTACGTGGTCCAGTGTGTGCCAGAATTTCTTGCAACTAGATCAAAACAAAGCAGGTACGTATCAACTGTTACAATATAAGAACATTAATCTGTCGCATTATCATAGTATAGCAATTGTTACGTCTCCCAACTTTGCACTACTTGACATTATGAACATCTATAATATTCTGCTAGATAATCATCTTTATTCTACTTCGGCATCGTGTTCACATGGCACGTACACTCTCGCTCAGTCACATTCTATATTCGGGGCATCCTGCGTATTATCAGCTTTGCCTCCGTTCCAGCTACTGTCCATGATACTCAGTATGAGACAATACATCCCTCCTCTACTAGAATTAAAATGTATTAACAAATTAGAACAAAATTACCAATTAACAGCTACCGTAATTATTACGTGATAGTATCTAGTTTCTTTAAGTAACATAGTCTCTGAGTCTCATCGGACGTCGTATGTTTCGCCTCGGTCGTTGTGCTGGTTCGTCACGCACTGTTTCGTCACGATCGTTCGGGTTGACAGAATGGTTGACGGGGAAGTCATCATCGTCGTCACTTTCTTGATTGTTTACTTCCTTTCCTCGTCTTTCTCTCGCGGTAATCTTTCGAAACCACATCGAATTTCTGGTTACCTTTCTCCCTCCAGCTTGGCATGTCACCATGTTTCCTTTTTTGTTGATCACTTCGTACGGAGTTGTGTGGAACGGTGTAGTGGTTTTGTCACGCTTACTGTCTCTTCTCAGTAGTACTGCGTCGCCAATTTTGATGTTGGTCGTTACAGCTCGGTTTCGCGGATCAGCATACTTTTTCATCATTGACTTTGCACGAGCATCATTCTTTGCTGCTTTCACTTCCGTGTACGTCTTCGCATTCTGCTGTGGTAGCTTCGTTTGAGGTTCTCGTCCGAACAACAACCGTTATGGTAAGTATTTTGTGGATGGGTGCGGCGTAGGTCTGTACTGTCGAAGGAATCGATGGAGTTCCTGTTACCAGTTTTTCCTTTCAATAATTGCTGTACGAATTGCATTCATCATCAGCTTGTTGAACGCTTCAGCTCGCGCGTTTGCTCTAGGCCACAGCGGCGTTATGCGTCTGTGTTTGAATCCGTTGTTCTCCGCATATTTCTGAAATGCGTCGGAGTTAAACGGACTTCCATTGTCTGCTTTATGACTTCTGGCCTTCCAAAGGTAGACAGAACTTTGTCCACCACAGGGATTACAGTGTTTGCCGGTACGGATTCACAAGTAGGTATTCTCCAGTCGGCATCGGGCCACACATGTGTAAAAATTTCTTTGATACGCGGGAACCACAACTTTGATCGTATTAACGACTTGTTTCGGTCGATCCGTTGATGACCTTCGTGGGCGATTGCAACAGCCTTATCTCGCAGTGTTGTCGGCAGAACTAATCGAGTTCCTCGTAGAAGTACACTGTCGTGCGATGTAAGTTTGTCTTTTACTGTAGCAATTTCTGTTAGCTCTTTCTGCAATTGCTGATTCGCAATCATCTTGATTTCGAACCATCGTCCGTTTTGCACAAACTGCAACGCTTCCGTGATTGCATCGTCTTCCACAGAGGCTGTTCTGGCATCATGCCGTGTCATTGCTTTTGGAATCGACGTTTCAGCGATGAATGAGACGTATTCCTCCGCAACAGACTTTCTGCTTGTCGTTTTTGTCTCGGCCGGATGTCTGGACATGTAGTCTGCAGGATTCTCATTGCCTGAACGATATCTGATGGTGAATTTATACGGTTGCAGACGTAGATCACATCTTTCGATTCTCAGTGGCGGTCGTTCTTTCTGTCAAATGTGTTCAAGCGGCTTATGGTCAGTTATCACCGTGAAGTGTGGTGCTCCTCGAACACACCTGTCATAATGTTCACATGCCCATAAGACACCTAGGGCTTCACGTTCCGTCTGACTGTACCGACTCTCAGTGTCCGTAAGCGCTTTGCTTGCATACGACATTGCACGACCATTCTGCACGAATATCGCACCTAAGCCAACAGGGCTTGCGTCGACAATTATTTCACTGTTTTTTTTCTGTGGGTCGTAGTATGCCATTGTAGGCGGCTTGCTGTTCGTTCTGCCAAGACCATTTTGTGTTCTTCTTTGTTAGCCGCGAATTGGTTCTGATAGCGTGGCATAGTCTGGAATGAACCTGGCACAATAGTCCAACATTCCTAGTAGACTCCGGGCTTCCGAGATATTCGTGGACGGTTTTGTTTCTCATCTTTTCATCTGGTGAGATTCCGTTCGCGACGAAGGCAATTCCGAAGAATTCTAACTTGTCTCGGTTGAACTTGCATTTATGTTTGTTCAGTGTGAGACCGCGTTCTTCCAGTCGAGTGAAGAGAGCTTCGAGCGCAAAGTGCATATGTTCCTCCTGAGTAGCTCCATATATCAAGATGTCATCTGCAATGTTTGTGACACCCTTGAGATCACGAACAACATTGTGTATTTCTTTCTGGAACACCTCTGACGCGGAACGAACACCAACATTCAATTGTTTGTATCGAAAGAGACCAATGCGTGTGTGTTTACTGTGGTGATTGAGCATGAACCGAGATCAAGTACCAGCTGATGGTATCCTGAGCGCAGGTCTACCTTACTGAATGCTGTCGCTCCATTCAAGTCATTGTTCATCGACAGTTGGCATTTGGTGTCTCTCGCGCATTATTGCCATGTTCGATTGACGCATATCGACACATACTCTTATTTTGTTAGAGTTCCTTCTTTGGCGTCACAACGATCGGTGAGACCCAAGGAGTTGGCACTCCTTCGACTTTCTCGATTATGTCTTGTTTCAGCAGGTTGTCGATCTCTGCTTCGACTCTCTTTCGAGCGATAATTGAAGCATATCGAAGCAGAGAACTAAAATTATTTCGTAACCAGCTGTTAAATATTATTACTGTGGGTCAAATTGTTATAAAACAACACACAACATTACTACCTTTTGTTTCTTGGCATGAATACGCTGGCCCGACTTGTTCATTATAATGTTTCTTTCCTTGATCGCGACACAAACAAAATCAGTTTAAAAGTTCGCGCGCGTCGAAATGGCTCACGGGTAATCAAATGAGTGGCGCTGCTGCAGCCTGCGGGCCTGCATCGCGGACTGCATGAGTGTATTCACGGGTTTATTCAGTAGAGATATATAAAAACGTCTTAATTTAGACATACATATAATTATTATAATGTTTATTCTGACTCAAGCATTCACCACATGTGAACCTGACACAAAATACATACGTTTCAAAAACATATATGCACATACCGTTTATGGTACCACTGAGTTGAAGGTACCATTCAGTTTACCACTGAAGGTTCAATGGTATATCTAGAGGTACGCTGTCAACGTTCAGTATAGTTAATGATGTTTTCAAATATGGCTGATACTTGCCAGTGGTATATTCTATAACATTTCAAAGGTAATGAATGGTACTTTTCAGATACCAATAATTACCACTGCACCTACTTATTTATCATTGAATGGTCCAGCTAGTGATATTGAGTGGTATTTTCAAATACCATTGAGAGTCCTAATGGTACTAAATTATATTTTCAGATACAATTAAGAGTACCACTGAGACCTACTGATTTATCATTGAATGGTATATGTTCAAATACCATTGAGAGTACCACTGAAACCTGATATATCATTGAATGGTCCAGTGGTACTGAATGATATGTTCAAATACCATTGAGAGTACCACTGAGACATACTGATTTATCATTGAATGGTATTGAATGATATGTTCAAATATGAAGCGTTTGTTGTTGAAATACCATTGAGAGTACCACTGAGACATACTGATTTATCATTGAATGGTATTGAATGATATGTTCAAATACCATTGAAACCTGATTTATCATTGAATGGTCCAGTGGTACTGAATGGTATGTTGAAATACCATTGAGAGTACTACTGAGACATACTGATATATCATTGAATGGTATTGAATGATAATAATAATAATAATAATCTTTATTGATACATAATGTTAAGTATAACACAGATGTAGCAGTAATATGAAACATGTATACATTACGTATCAAATGGAACGAAGCAACACATTGCTTGTGTTCCTTATTCATGTCATATATGCAATGAAATCTATGATTCGTGTAAAAAAAAAAAAAAAAAAACATCTTCATAATAAACTAACAGTTTATTTAATAATGCATTATACGAGTACCATAAGTCTGAACATCAGGTACATCTTAACATGACAACATTATGCGAGTACCGTAACACTGAACACCAGGTACATCTTAACATGACAACATTACACGAGTACCGTAACACTGAACACCAGGTACATCTTAACACGACAACATTATACGAGTACCTAACACTGAACACCGGGTACATCTTAACATGACAAAATTACATTAAAGCAGCATTTAGCATATGTTTGCTAGAATTAGACGCTTGGTCCTTTGTTTGAACATATGAAGAGATGTACAATATTGTAAATAGTTATTTGTAATAAATGTATTCCAGATTTTAGGACCAACATAAGCCAAAGACAGTTGTCTACAATTAGTCTTGCAGTATGGTATTTTATATGTTACTTCCTGTCTTGTATTATATTTATGTGTGGATATTTGCAGGACAAATACATCATGATATATATCTGGCAACATACCCCTATTATGCTTGTACATTAGAATACAACATAAATATTTATTTACGTCATAAATATTCATTATTTGATAAGATGTAAATAAAGGCTGCGTATGATCAATAAATCCTACATGACTTATTACACGCAAAACTCGTTTTTGGAGTAAATGAATTTTAGCAAGGTATATATTCGGGGCCCTTCCCCAGACGACATTACAATAAGTAATATATGGGTATATAAACATGTAATACAGGTTTAACAATGATTTGTTATCTAATTTGTTTGTCACCTTTTTTATAATACCAATATTCTTAGAAATTTTATTTGATATATATTTAATGTGTGTGCTCCAATTCAATGTATTATTTATAAGCAAACCCAAAAACTTTATCTCATGTACAGTGTTAATTTGTATGCCGTCTATGCAAATGTTATTACACCTCTCTCTTATACTGATCGTATTACTAAAGGTCACTGTGTGAGTTTTCTGTATATTCAAAGAAAGTTTATTAATGTTAAGCCATAAAGATAGTTTTTTTATTTCAGAGTTCAAAACATTTTCCATTTCATCTATATTGTTGCCTTGTATAAAGATGCTCGTGTCATCAGCAAACATAATGGTAAACGTTGTGTCAGATAAAGTAGATAAATCATTTATATAGATAAGAAAGAGTAAAGGTCCCAGAATTGAACCCTGCGGAACACCACATGTTATGTTTTTAAGGGAAGATTTTGTTCCATAGAATTTTACTCGTTGTTGTCTGTTACTTAAAAAGTTACGAATCCATTGGAGTATATTTCCTCTGATTCCATAATGTGTTAATTTTCTCAATAATATATTATGATTAACGGTATCAAAGGCTTTGGCTAAATCCAGAAATAACCCAATTACGTGCTCTTTGGTATCAATTGCCTTACTAATTTTGTCAATTAGCAGTGAAATAGCCATATCAGTAGAATGTCCTTTCCTAAATCCAAATTGGGAATTAGACAAGATGTTATGTTTCATTATGTAATTCATTAATCTATTGTACATTAATCTTTCAAAAACCTTTGAAAATACAGGCAAGACAGAAATAGGCCTGTAATTATTAATTAATGATGTATCACCATTTTTAAAAACAGGAACTATATCAGCTATTTTTAGTTGATCAGGAACATATCCTTGATCAAATGATAAATTTACAATGTAACTTAAAGGATCAAGTAGGTTGGAGAAGGCCTGTTTGACAATAATAGGTTTTATGCCATCCCATCCAGGACTAGAGTTTTTAAAATTCTTAATAATTCCCTTTATCTCATCTGGTGTGGTTGGCGACAAATACATTGAATGTTTATAGACTCCTTGGAGGTAGTCATCAGGTCTCTCTGATATGACTGGTATTTTATCAGCCAATTCTGGACCTATACTTGTAAAATATTCATTAAATGTATCAGCTATGCATTTTTTTTTATTTTTTATTTACCGTCAATTAGTAATTTGTCATTAGATAAAAATGCTTCCTTCCTTCCTATAATACTCTTTAAGACTATCCAGGGTTTTTTTTAATTACCCTTGTGCTGTTGAAGCTCATGTCGATAGTGTTCTCTTTCTGCTACAGTAATAAGACAATTTATTTTATTTCTATATCTTTTATAATTAGTTTCATTGAAGACAGTCGGTTTTTTCAAGTAATACATATACAATTTGTTTTTAGTTCTAATGGAGTGTCGGAGTCCAATAGTAATCCACGGTTTATGTTTTCTTTTCCTAATAGTTGTGTTAGCTAACGGAAATGAATTATTGTATGCAACTAATATCTCATTAATGAATACAGAATAACATTCTTGTGGATCTCTGCATGCATAAACGTCATCCCAGCATATTTTATCTATACTCTCTTTGAATGTAGCAGTAGTCTGCGCATTATATATTCTAGTCGCTATTGTCATTTCTACCTTTGTGCTATCAGTATGTTTAGTGAGCAAAAATATTGGTAGGTGGTCAGAAATATCTGTATATATTATTCCATGCAATTGATAATTTGCACCAATTAAATCATTGCTGTATATATTATCGATGACAGTGGCAGTTGTTGCTGTTATTCTAGTAGGCTTGCTGATAAGGGGTATAAATGCCTGTTGGAACATTGCATCTATGTAATCTTGAGTTTCCGTGTGACTACCATAATTAAGTAGATTAATGTTAAAGTCACCCATTATGTAACACTGTCTATTATCAACCTTGAGAGTTTGTATAATATTGATAACATGTTCTGTGAAAGCAGTAATGTTTGTATTAGGTGGTCGATAGACAACACCTACAGTTGTTTTGTTATTGCATGTCTTAGACCGAGTCTTGATTTCAATAAAAACGCATTCCAGATATTCAGTTATGACACTCATTTCTGGTGATTCAGTACACTCAAGGGACTTACGAACATATAAGGATACACCACCTCCCTTCTTGGAGGGCCTAGTCAAATGTATACTTTTGTACTCTGGCAATTCATACAGATCAAGATTGTCATTATGTAACCAAGTTTCGCTTAGACCGATGACCGAGAACCTGTTATCGATCAGTGACAAGAAATCACCCAATTTGCTAATGTTCTTTGGCAAGCTACGGATATTTAAATGCATAAGTGAAAACTCTTCATCAGAGATATTATTTCTTGTTATAACTTCATTTATATCATCCTCAAGATAATATTTAGTATTTACAAAGCTATCTGTTGTGAGTAAATTACAATCGGGATCTATATTCCGCATTGCAGCATTGCCAGTTTCATAATCTTGTACATCACCTAAGGTAGTATTACGTAATTGGCTCATAGCAATGAAATGCAGTATATACATACATATTCACACGGTACACAATAATGCTTCTATAGCTGCATATAACATTTACAGACCGTTTGATAAAAAAACAACGTTATGTGACATCTGTTAAGTTGTAGTAGGTTAGTTAGAATACATGATATGTATCGATAACATATAGTAATAAAGTATATATGAGTAATTAAATAAGACACGAACCATATGTAGAATACGAAGGTGTCCATGAATGAGTCCATGAATGGTACAGTCCCTATGTGAACAAGCACCATGATAGGCCGACTAGAGATACAAAATATCCACCGTGACTTGGGCCAATGTCCAACGCAATTACAGTGCATTTAGTTCATCATCTCGACTGACGGTTTTGATTGTTCCCTTTAGGTCCTTTATGACAATCCTTCCATCATACGACCAACAGTCGAGAATCTTGTGCTGTTTCTTTAATGTCCGGCACAAGAACAGTAGTCTTGCTCTCTTCTGGGTGAGATCTTCCGATATGTAGACATTTGATTGTTTAGTGCGTAGCCGTTTTCGAGCTTTAATGAAGTCATTCTTCGATTTATAGTCTTTGAACTGGACTATTATTTGGCGCGAGTGGTTTTTGTTAGTGGCAGATTTTCTGGGCCCAATCCTATGGGCTCTGTTGATATGGTCCATTTTTAATGACACGTCCATATCGTTAAACAAGTCAGTGATAATCTTATCAATTTGTTCACCGTCTTTGTGTTCAACTATTCCTGTAATGCGCACCGAGGACCGACGGCTGTACTGCTCCAGATTATCAACAGCTTGCTCAAGTTGTTCAATTCGTGCGTCTTTGTCTGTCAACTCCTTTTCAAGATTTTCGAGCCTACTATTTATTTTGTCAGCAACTATTGTAGCAATCCGGGTAGCAAGGGCCGCGATTACGTCATCGTCACTTAGCGCTAGCTTGATTTGTTCTACAAGTTCATCGGTGGTCGAGGTCGGTCTCTTCTTGCCCATTGTTGCTGGTGGTTGTCTGTTACGCAATAGTAGGGTCTAATCACAGGCTAAGCAGCAAACGTTGGCGGTTTTGAGCGTGTCGTGGGCGACAATATGGTTGTTACACGATCCGATATATTTTACCGGCGTGCAAGTTCAAGAAAATATCACAATTTAATACCCACCGCGTTCCTGAGTGTCCACTAGTCGACCTTGTTCACTTCAGCAAAAACACGGGACCTTTCAGAGCATTTCTCTTACATTCTCACCCCCAAATCGAGGAGTGCGAAGAAATCGTGCAGTCTGACCATGGCACACCTATCTTAGTTGTGATATGTTCAAATACCATTGAAACATGATTTATCATTGAATGGTCCAGTGGTACTGAATGGTATGTGTTAATACCATTGAGAGTACAACTGAGACATATTGATTTATCATTGAATGGTATTGAATGATATGTTCAAATACCATTGAAACATGATTTATCATTGAACGGTCCAGTGGTACTGAATGGTATGTGTTAATACCATTTAGAGTACAACTGAGACATACTGATTTATCATTGAATGGTATTGAATGATATGTCCAAATATCATTGAAACATGATTTATCATTGAATGGTCCAGTGGTACTGAAAGGTATGTGCAAATACCATTGAGAATACCACTGAGACATACTGATTTATCATTGAATGGTATTGAATGATATGTTCTAGTACCACTGAGACACTGATTTATCATTGAATGGTATTGAATGATATGTTCAAATACCATTGAGAGTACCATTGAGACACTGATTTATCATTGAATGATCCAATGGTACTGAATGGTATATTCAAATACCATTGAAAGTACCACTGAGTCCTACTGATTTACCATTGAATGGTCCAACGGTACCGAATGGTATTCAATGGTATACCATTGACTCTTTTTTGTAAGGGGCAGTCGGTTTGATTGACAATGTTGTATCAACTGGGATAAGATCTCGGCATTTACTTCATTGAAATTGCAGTTTTTGGACAACTGGCGCAACTCGGTGACATATTCATCTAAAGATTGTCCTTCTTGTTAGTGACAGCTTCTGAAGTTTTAGATCTCCATTTGAACATTTGATTTCGGTAAGTAAGTCGTGTTGAGGATCGTCTTCATACCATCATACGTGTTGGATAAGTTTGAGTCATGTTGCGACTTCTCGGCGTCAAATATGTCATGGACACGTTCCCCAGCGTAGTGCAGCAGCAATGCACGTTTACGAGCGTCGTCAGTGATATTCAGACCAACAAAAAAGTTATCTAGGCGATTGATCAGTGATATTCAGACCAACGAACAAGTTATCTAGGCGATTGACCCATGTCTCCCATTTTGGACCAGCATTTGCTTTATCAGTGTCATAATCGAACGTTGGATGTGGTGGCAACGCCTCCATTGTTCATGCACACGTGTTGATGCTTACGTCAGATTTATTCGAGTTCACCACGGCTGCTTTATCGTCTGTTTGAAATTCAACAGTCTACCGTTCAAATACGCGTTTTGGTATTTGTATAATCTCTGGTATTATCAGCTTTGCCTCCGTTCCAGCTAATGTCCATGATACTCAGTATCAGCTTTGCCTCCATTCCAGCTACTGTCCATGATACTCAGTATGGGACACTACAATAATAAAAATAATAGTACATAACGACGGTGACATTCCGGTACAGTACCTACCTACGTAGATGCGTCGGAACCGTAGGTGCTCGGAGGCTCAGCCCACCAATATATAGCGTGGGGGTGGATATATATATATTCAACCACCCAATATGTCGGTAACTGGGTGCAGTTGGATGTTTGGGTGAGTTTCAAGGGGATTACAGTTATTGACGGTCGTTGATGAGTCTCCGTGGGGTGTAATCGGATAATTTTAGTGTGGCTAAGCTCGCAATATTCACCATGTTCTGGCGCCAATACACCATTGTTTGGATTTATATTATTTGTGGTAGAGTGGTCTTCGTCAGTTTACAGCCGAACCCTTAAAATAGTGTCTATGTATATTTTAAATGCTGCATTAAATAGGGTATATATGTACGGTTTCAGATTTTGGTCAAATGTAAGACCGCAGTAGCTTTAATATTACCACTAAGGCATACAGTTACCGTGCCTAATTACATTAGATTCCCACTACAACTACATAATTATTGTCGCAGGCATGTTTTTTTTCAAAACGAGTAGTTCGTCAATAGAAAAACTGTGTACATGCACTTAATATGTTGCAGATGTCTGCTGCCAATAAAATGGGCTGGCTTAGATGGCGAGATGCTGCGAGAGGTGAGCGGTGTTGAAGGCAGTTTGTCAGTGCATCGTGGCCGTTACGTTGGGTACGGAGAAACACTCAGCAGCGTGCTTGAGATGGCTCGCCTAGCACTTAAAATGAGTCCACGAAACATTTTTTGTTTGAGAAGTCACATAGCAATACACAACAGTCCCGACAAGGCGCGACTCGTAAGCAGTGGATTGGCCGCCGATTGTAAATAACGTTGATTCTTGAATCGCAGCTAAACTGCAGACCTTCCAAGTCTTCCGATATAGCGGGAGATCTCAGTACTGCAAAAATCGCTTTGCTTGCAAGTGGTCACTTTCTTTTGTTTGTGTAGAAACTTATCAATACTACATGAATCGTTCGTTAAACCCCTTGACACAATCTCCCGCCATGCGGCCCCGTGTGGGAGAATCTCCCGCCATTTGTTTGTGCCAACTTGGAAAGTTTGAAATAGTGAGTTAGTGTATATCAGAATACCAATTAAACTTGATGGATTAGTGCTATGAGGCATGCCTTACATGAAACTACGTATTAACTTTTTTATCTTTGTAGTTTGGGTCATTTATTTAGCACATTAATTTACTTCACCGTGCTTTTTTACGGCTTTGGTGTGCTTGGGTCTAGATCGGTTGCCATTTGGCGGCGATGCTTATAATAGTCTGATGGCTAACTGGGAAATTGAACATAGGAAGTGACTTTCGTAGGGAACCCCATACAGCATAGGTTTGACCTGCCAGAGATGTTGTGTACGATCTAAGGTTCCCTGTTCAGGCGGATGTCTATTATAAAAATGTGTTTCTTGGCTTGGCTGCCATCTTGAAAAATGGCCATCAAATCCAATGTCCTCATATCGTATAACTGTGTCACCTAGAGCCATACTTTTGGTGTTAAGTTATAGGTTTTTGCCATCAAAGATTTCAAATATTAAAAAGTTGACCTGTGACGTACATATCCGCCATTTTTAAGATGGCGGTCATCAATACAAATGTCACCATATCTTAGCAACAACGTCACAAAGAACAGTAATTTGAATGTCTGTATATAGATCTGTGGGCAGCGGTTTCAAACTGTTTTAATTTAATCTACGCTGACATTGATGTAAACATTGAAACAAGCGATGTTTTAAAGATGGCGGCTATCAACGCATATTATCCCGGTATCTTAAGAACGACGTAACCAAGAGCCGCATAGATAACGTCAAAATAGAGTTCTTCAGATAGAGCAATTTAAAATGTATTACTTTTATGACCTTCGGCAACTTTCAAATATCAACCATTTTAAAGATGGAGCCTGTCAAAACATGTTATTCCCGTGTCTTAAGAATGATGTAACCCAGAGCAACATAGCTGATGTTAAAATATGTGGCCCTGGTTCGATGATTTCAAGCATATTACATTTGACTTTCGCAGACATTCAAATAGTACCAATTAAAACAATGGCACCCGTGCGGAGCATTATAGAAGCACGACCAATTGTGTCGCTCTTCCCTTATCACAGCAAAGATATTTGGGTGCACCGAATGGACAGACCAGCAATAAGATACGCTGTTCTTAACTGTGTTATCTGCAAATGTAGGAAGTGTTCAGGCGCCTGTTGCACGTGCAAACTGAAACATGTGAGTTGTAATAATCTTTCGTAAATGCACATTGCATTGTAGCACCAATCACGCGTCTTTATCATTTATGACAAACTTCGATCAACCACTCCTGAAAAAGGACCTGCTCATATTAAACGGATTGATGTGTCATTTCATATTTATGTGATGTTCACGATAGTCTTGCGAGTGTTTATAATACATGATAAGCAACATACCACTTGCACATTACTTTACTACTAAACGACTGTTTTGTACTTCACCATGGACAACTATAAGAACTCATAACACAAATAAAGGATTGGGTTGTAGTAGGTTTGTGTTGTGATTGTTTGACATTTCTCAATGTTTCCTTGATTTGGAGTAGGATTACTGAAACTAAGATATCTTCATTCACCCGCAATATATATCGACAATTGTTTCTCCAAATGATACTACGTGGGAATAGAAACATATTGTTGGTAAAGTTTCACCATTTTGCATAAAGTTCATTAGCATAGAACGAATAAATATTGTTTTATAAATATTCGTCATGTTTCACAGAGAGAAATACACGGTTAATATATTTTATCTGACAATCTAACTGCGTGAAGTACTTTCTCATATATACGGTGTTAGCGTTACAAAACGAACAAGCGATTTGTTTATTTCATTAGACGACCTGATGTCGTCTGTACACTTATCACACTAAACTAGTCGAAGGAACCTTTTCTTGATGCCACAGGTCTTGTGAATATATATATATATATTATACCCTTTACTCCATACAGACCCTTACTTGTAACTTGCGGGTTAACACAGGACTTCGCAATACGCATACAGATGAATCGCATCAACGCAGACAGACGTGTGTCAGAATATATATGCCTTCTTCTTTAATGCTTCAACAAACTTGAAGTAGTTGTATTTGATGTCGTACTCCATGTCGTACCAGACGTTCACTGCACACAACATAATTATTTATCCGTTCAGTAGTCTCCTTGAAGACATCCCCCGACATGACGTACTAGTGGTTCGTGGGGACTTCAATGCACGAGTGGGGAGAGACAACACAGACAGGGAGATGATCATGGGCAAACATGGAACAAGGGAAAATTACCTTGTGATCGGAGGAACGCTTTTCCAACATGAGGCAATTCTCAAGCTGACATGGAGATCTCCAGATGGCAAGACTGGGAGTCAAATAGATCGCATCCTGATTAACAGGAAATGGAGGCGCTCACTACAAGATGTCAGAACGGGGAGACTAGCAGATGCGGCAGCAACCACAGCCTGTTGGTGGGAAAACTCGCCCTGAAACTAAGGAAGGCCAAGACTGGAGAAAAGAAGCAACAGCGCTTTGATACACACAAGCTGCAGAACCCAGAAACGAAGCAACAGTTCATAATTGCTCTGAAGAACAGGTTTAGTATTCTGCAGGAGTAAACAGAGATGACAATACACAGTTTCAACAAGGCCATGGCGCAAGCTGGGAAAACAGTGCTCGTATACAGAAGATCAAAGAAAGAGCAGTGGATTTCCGCATCAACCTAGGACAAAATAAACCAAAGGAAGGAAATAAAGAAGTAACAACTCACTACAAAATCACCAATACTTAAAGAACGACTTTCCAAAGAATTTTCTCAGAAAGACAAGGAAGTGAAAAAGAGTGCCAGAATGGATAAAAAAAACGCACACACGTAGAGAATCTGGCCACGGAGGCAGAAGAAGCAGCATGCAGACAAGACATGAAGTCACTCTACGAAATAACGAAGAAGCTGAAAGGAGATACTGGACACAACCAGAACCTCCCACTGAAAGCCACAGATGGAACGATCATCACAGTTGAGAAAGAGAAGGTGGAGAGGTGGAAGGAACACTTTTCAACAATTCTCAATCGTCCGGACCGACCCGCCATTGCTGACATTCCCGAGGCAGTGGAGGATCTAGCGGTCAACCTCAACCGGATCCCTGAAGCAGAAGTCCGAGAAGCCATTAAAGCTCAGACGAATGGAAAAACACCAGGAAATGACAGTATTTGTCCAGAAATGTTAAAAGCAGAGGAAGAGGAAACACTGAGTATCCTTTGTAAGATCTTCCAGAAGATCTAGGATGAAGAAAACATACCAAACGAATGGAAGACGGGCACTATCATCAAACTACCAAAGAAAGGCGATTTGGTAAACTGCAATAACTGGCGTGATATCACCCTACTATCAAAGACATGCAAAATCTTCAGTCGCATTATACTGAAGAGAATATCAGCAGCTATTGATACCATTTTTCGACAAGAACAAGCCGGTTTTAGAAGAGGTAAGTCTGAGAATTCATCCATGAACATCGATGCGCTCAGACCATTACGGGCAGAAGGTGGAGGACTATAGATAACACACACCCGGAAACAGTACGATATATACATCACCTGAAGACACATCACTTCAATTGATCTGTATGTCTTTGTGGCAAGTTGCCTCATTTCGAAAGATGCACGGTAGGTGACACCAACACCTAATAAAAAGACTGTAGGCTTTCACAACATCCTAAAATCTCATGGTCTGCATCAGCATGTGATGGAAAAGACACATTCAAATGGTCACACTCTAGACCTGATAATCACGTGATCCGAAGCAGACATCTTTGGTGATATCGTGGTTGAGAATCCGGGTATAACCGACCATTCTGCAGTGACATTTAAGATACAAGGTTGTAAACACTGTGCTCCTAAGAAACGAGTCAGCTACCGCAATGTAAGTGCGTCTGACATGCAGGCAGATATTTCTCAGTCAGAGCTGAATACTGCTCCAGCTGATGACTTGGATCGACTTGTTCGCCAGTATGACTCGGTCTTGCGTGGCTTGTTGAATAAACATGCTCCCGTAAGGCAGAAGACGATCACGGTGCGACGTGAAATGATACAACATAGAGTTACGCAAGGAGATGCAGACACGTCGGAAATATAAACGTCTATGCCGGAAATCTGGACTTGAATTTCATCGCTAGATGCTCGAGCACCAGTACACGGTCGCAAATAACTGTCTTCGTCAAGCTAAACAGCGATACTATTCCAACAAGGTCGTTGAGGCTGGATCAAACCAAAAGAAACTTTACAGCTGTTTCGTCAATAAATGCACATAGTGTTAGAGTACAACACTTCATTAGCACATACACCATGCCGGACGACTCCCGAACCCACACGAGGCTCGCCGCTCAACGACAGGTAAGTGGCGCCGCCTGACAGACAAGATACATAATAACGTAACATCCTTTCCCTCATATTTTTGTTTGATTATTAACGGTAACACGAATACGCAAATAAAATCACCTTCTTGGTGTTAGACAGGCTGGGAGCAGAGCATGTCGTGCACTCCTTTGCCACAGTCCTTTCAGCATAATGTCAAACACAATACTGAAATATCAAAACTTAAAAGTCACATGCAATTAAGCATCGTTGTGATTATGCACTGTTCTTAAACTGTCACACAGTCCTTCAAGTAGGCGGGTTGTCGTGACCGTCTTCCTGACCTGGTCGTTGTTGTCGGTGCTCCTTGGTCTAGTTCTCTGGTTTCCTCCACTGGCTCTGGATCATTGTTGACACGTGGAGTACCAGGAGTGGTTTGCCTTACGTGGTCCCCATCACCTTGTGTCTTTTGTTCCTTGTCAATGGTAGGCGGGTCATGGTTGTATCTCACGTTGTGTTGCAGTGAGTCTCTGCACTGTTGCTGATCCGGTGCACTCCTTGGAACTTTCCTCAGGTCTATACGGTTTCACCTCAGCAGTCTCCTTCCATTGTCTGTGAGGTACGATCTGTCATCAAGTCTGCGGATTATCTTTGCCTTCTCCCACACTTTGCTGTTTAGCGCAATGGGTCGCATTCGCACTGTGTCACCGCTGATTAATGCTTCCATGTCTTTGGCTGCTCGATCATACTTTTCCTTCATTATTATTTTATGTTTGAACAACTCGTCTCTGTTTCGCATGTTTTGCACGTCTGGGTCCAGTAATTTGTTGGTGGAAGGCAGATTTGTGCGAGTTCTTCTTCCCAGAAATCTCTGTGCTGGACTAGTAGTCATGCCATCTTGAACAGTATTCCTGTGTCCAACAGTGCTTTGTACGTGTCTGTCTGGTCATCGTCTGCTTTGGTCATGAGTGTCTTCGCAATTTTGACTGCTGCCTCTGCTTTTCCATTTGCTTGCTGATGGTGCGGGCTGGATGTCCTATGCTCAAAGTTCTACTCGTCGGCAAACTTCATGCTGACGTGAATTGAGATCCGTTGTCCGAGATTAGAACTTGTGGCTGACCATTTCGGCTCATGTGTTTCTTGAGCTTACCAATCACTGTCTTTGTGTCAGTCTTCTGCAACTTGTCAATTTCGAAGAAGTTGCTAAAGTGATCCACAGTCACGAGATATTCGACATATTTCCAATGAAAAATGTCAGTTGCGATTATCTGCCATGGTCGCATGCACTCAATGATGGGTATCATGCTCTCTTTCTGCTGTGTTTTTGGATGCTGTTGACATATTTCACATCTGGATATGTAGTCCTCTATTTCAGCATTCATTCCGGGCCAGTATACACATTCCCTGGCTCTGCGTAGGCATGCCTGTACTCCCAAGTGCGAACTGTGGATTTCTTGCCTGATGGCTAGCCTCATGGATGTGGGGATGACTGCTCTTTCACCTCTGTAGATAGTCCCATCATACACTGCCAGTTCATCTTGGAATTGGAAGTAAGGCTTGGTTACATCTGGCACCAAGCTTCTGTCTTCTGGCCAACCATCCAAAATCACTCTCTTCAGAGCCTGTAGGCTGTCATCCGCTGCGGTTTGTCTCATCGGTTCATCTCTCCATTGCTCCCCTATAAGGGTGTGCCCAACTGCATTCACCATCTCTTGTTCATTGTCTGTCGAGGGAGTTTCGTTGGTCGCTCTGTGGTCGCTGCGGCTCAGAGTGTCGGCCAGGTGTTGTTCTTCTCCCGGCCTGTACACAACGGTGACATCATGCTGCTGCAGTCGCATACGCAAGTTTTGTAGGCGTTTCGGAACATCCTTCAGGGGTTTGGTCATGATACGCTCCAGTGGCTTGTGATCGGAGTGCACCACACTATACCTTCCACATGTGTACTGGTGATACTTCTCAACAGACCATACTACTGCTAGCATTTCCTTCTCGATGGTAGCGTACCTTCCTTCTGTGTCAGTGAGAGCACGGCTGCTGTATGCGAGTGGTTGACCGTCTTGGAGAAGCGCTGCACCTAGGCCCTTGTCGATCGCATCACAATAGATTGTCAGTTCCGCCTCAGGTCTGTAGTATTGGAGTACTGGCTCTGTTGTCACCATTGCTTTAGCAGAGAGGAACGCCTTTCTCTGGGCGTCTCCCCATTGCCAGTCTGCGCCCGGCTTGGTCAGTTGTCTCATCGGCTCCATGATGTCGGACAGATTTGGGAGAAACTTCGCGAGGGATTGTATGAATCCCAGGAATCTTCTCAGTTCGCCCACACCACACGTACTTTCTCCGGATCTGGGCGTAGACCCTCGTCTGTCACCACATGTCCTAGGAACTTGATGTGCGACCGTCTCAACTGCATCTTCTCCTTGTTCAGTTTGATCTCCAACTGTTCACATCTTTGTAGTAGGGCTGTGAGTCTCTCATCATGTTGTCGGATAGCACTCATCGTGGTGTCTCCACATCCTATCACCACAATGTCATCAGCTACACACACGACTCCCTCCAGTCCATCTAGAGCTTGATGAAGCTTTCTTTGGAAGATCTCTGCAGACACATTGAGGCCAAATGGAAGACGCAACCATCTATAGCGTCCGAAAGGGGTGTTGAAAGTCGTCTTGAGAGACGAATCCCTGTCTAGCCTCACATGCCAGTAGCCTGACTTCAGATCTACGACTGTGAACACTTTGGCCCCCTGTAGCATAGGCAGGATGTCCTCTATTGTGGGCATCAAGTAGCGCTCCCTCTTGAGAGCCTTATTCAACTGTTGTGGGTCTATGCATACCCCGAGCTTGCCATTTGACTTCACTGCTGTGACTAGGTTATTCTCCCATGCCGTCGGTTGCTCCACTTTCTCGATGACACCACCAGTCTCCATCCTTTGCAGTTCCGCTTTCACGTCATCTGATATGGCGTGTGGTATTCTTCTCACTCGACTCACCAAAGGCAGCACTTCTGGGTCTGTTTCCAAACGTTGCACTCCTGGCAGGGTGCCAACTTCATCATCGAACACGGATTGGAACTGTTTTACAATGTCCTGTGGTGTTCTGCACAATTCTAGTAGGTTGACTTCACTCTCATTAAACACATTTGACTCATTCATCGTGATGAGCTTCATCACTTCACTTGCTCGTAGGCCGAGTATCGGAGTCAGGTTCTCTTTGACAATCAAGCACTTCACATTGTACTTCTTCTCATTGGATGGGTTGCGCATCATCACTTTGGCAACTCCAACTGGCTTGATCTTGTCACCTGTCCTGGATTTCAGTGTTGTATCAGTCAGCGTGACACCTGTACCTTTTGGTACAAGTGCTTGAGGAAGGAACATTCACAGATGATCCTGTGTCAATGTGGAATTTAACCGATTGACCTGAGTTCACCATCCTCATCTGCACGTAGAGTTTACTCCTATTCAGCCTGTGAAAGTCCTCCTGTGTTAGCTGCTCCACTGATTCATGGTCGCTGTCGACCTGGTGTGTTTCCCGTTGCTTACACACAGTCGCAAAATGATTCATCTTCTTGCACACGTTGCATTGTTTCCCAAACGCGGGACACTCTTCTTTCTTCATGACATGTTGCAATCCGAAGTATCTGTATTTCATTCTGTACGTACGGTCTGTCTTCTTCTTCCTGTAACCCTTTGCGTTTGAGATTGCTTGAACATCATCACTGCAAGTTCCGTCACTCTGCTTCAGAATGCTGCGTAGGGTCATGCATGCTGTCTCCTCACTTCTGCATATCTGGATGGCTACTTCCAAGGTCAACGCACCTGTCGCAAGCAGTTTCTTTCTTGTTTCCTCGCTGTTAATGCCAAGTATCAGCCTGTCTCTTGCAGGTTGCCAAAATTGCACCGAGCAGCTAACTCCCTCAACCTTGCCAAATACGTGTCACAATCCTTCTCTTCTTTTTGGTTGGATGAATTGAAGACGAATCGGCGGAACACGATGTTGGTATCGCCCACGCAGTGTCTCTGTAACACTGCAAATATGCTGTCAACGGTTGAGTGTTCTGTGCCGGCGTTTTCAATTATTTTGACACACTGCTCCCATATTGTGTATTTCAGAAAGGCGGCTTGATACTCATCTGTTTCGTCATTCAGTCTTGACACGATAGCATAGTTCTGCCATTGCTTACGAAAACGTTCGAAATGTTCCTCTCTGTTCTGCGACAGGTCAATGGGTGATGGAGGGTTAATCCTTGCGACGTGTCGGCCCCTCGCCTCCGGTTGGCGTTGTTGTTCGTCATTTGACATCTTTTGACAGCTTCTTAACAGATAATTGTGCACTCACCGAAGTCTCTGTCTGCTACAGTGTGAGCGTCACCTGTTTTGCTTCTGACACCATGTTTCGTTAGTCAGTAAATGCACATAGTTTTAGAGTATAACATTTTATTAGCACATACACCATGCCGGACGACTCCCGAACCCACACGAGGCTCGCCGCTCAACGACAGGTAAGTGGCGCCGCCTGTCAGACAAGATACATAATAACGTAACAACAGCATTGTGCAAACACTCGGGTGGACATGCCACTGCCAACGCATGCCTCTCCAGAAACTCTGGCTGAACTTTTCTGAAATTACTTCCAAGAGAAAACATCATGTCCAGACCAACGAAATGCTGTCCACTTGATGTGCTACCTACATGACTACTTAAAACTACTTTAACCGTTACGCTACCCACATTCGCCAACATTGTAAATGCGTCATTAAACACAGGAGTGTTTCCTAGTGAACTGAAAACTGCCCAAGTGTCACCGTTATTGAAGAAAGCCTCACTTGACCAAAACGAACTGGAGAACTATCCTCCCATCTCCATCCTCCCTTTCATAGGAAATTTGATCGAGCAAGTCTTCCTCAAACGCCTGAATCTGGACATAGCAGCGAATAAGCTGCATGATGAAATGCAGTCGGCTTATAGACAACATCGCTCTACAGAAACAGCTCTGATGAACGTACAACACGACATCGTGCGCAACCTTGATTCGGGACGTAGTGTCATGCTGGTTCTTCTTGACATGAGTGCAGCATTTGACACGATTAACATTGACGAATTGTTGAACACACTGCATGGTTTCACGATTCAACATCGGCGGTATGGCACATGACTGGTTGAAATCATACTTGACCGGCAGATCTCAGTGTGTCACGATTGGTTCGTCTTCTTTGAAAGCAATCCCCATCTACCACGGTGTACCTCAGGGTTCAGTACTTGGACCAGTGATGTTCAACCCATATATGACATTGTCGAGTTGCCATTTTTGGAACCTGGAAATAGTTGGTAGTGTAAGGTTTTTTTGCTGAATCATGTAAGTTATGGGAGCATGCTAGGAACATGATTTTGGTGTATGTACATACGTTTTGGCATATGAGGAATGCAATGGAACCATTTCCAATGACGTCCGACTATGTTCACATGAACTAAAATTCAAAATGTCCGCCATTTTCACCGAAAATAGCCAAAATTGAGCATCAATTTTTATTGGTTTATGCTAGAGACACGATTTTGGTGTCCATCCCGATGTTTTGTCATAGCAGGAATTCAATGGAACCCTCTCCAATGATGCCCGACTATGAACACCTGAACAAAATTTCCAATGATTTTGTATTTATGTGACATGACAATAAAGCTGTTGTTAACATTGGGATGTTTGTAAGATAAAATTGATTTGCAGTTTTTCATTTGCAATGGTCAGGCATCATGACTGAGCTACGAGTATGCTAACAGCTATACATACATGTACATGTATATGGCTACTTCTGACAAGAAACGTACAAAAGCTTTGCAAAATGGCATGCAGTAATCACGAATGAATCTGTATCATACATATACAACATTTAAAAATACAAAATTCAAAGTTCAAAGTAAGAAGTACTCAATTATAAATTTGCTGAAACACAATGAAACACAATTTGAGAGCATTTTTTGTAATGACAGGTTTCATTTGGACATTGACAATGTGTATATCATTAATCAAAACAAAACCAACGGTATATGAAAGGGACGCCATTCACATTACATTCTCATAGAAAAGTTTAGTCCGCCATTCTCTCTCATCCTCCTCTTCTATGTCCTCTGTACTGTCACCTTCTTCCTCATTATCAAATCTAACGACATATACAGCGAGTGATTCAGCTATACCTAACCCTCACCCCTGTACAGCAGGGAACAGAGATGAGAGCAACTGCCATAATCACCGTGATGAGGCGCCACCGTTTACCGCAGAACTTTCTAAATTTAGAGTTCAGGAAGGCGGGTGTGAATTGGCCTGCATTAGCGCGACTATGGCGTGTAGACTTCGAAACGTAAGAGAATTGGCGAAGTTGTTTGAATAAAATAGCATTCATTATATGGGAATCTAATCAAGCTTTTGTCAAGAGCCAGGACCCGGATGATTTGCCTGGCTGTGGCGCTCCTTGGCTTAGCCTTAGGCTTAGCCTTAGCCTTAGGCTTAGCGAATAACGCCGATACGCGGTAGGTAAACGGCCCGGGGGGGGGGGTTGCACTACCCTTACATGTGGGTAGGTCACATACCCCTACCCTTAATAAGGGCATCCACTATTAAAAAGTATACACTTGATCTAGGGACAAATTTAAGAAAGACACCAATTTTAAGTAAGTATTTAATTCATATAAACATACTTCTCGTGGCCGAATTTTCCGCGAAAATTGCCCCGAGTACTGCGATAAACACTTAGGCTCTTAGCCTTGTCTAGGGAGAGTTCCTAGAAAGTATCTTGTCTAGGGAACTTCTGTATAATGTTGGACTTGTTCTAGGGAGAACACGTGAAAACAGACCTTTGATCTAGGGAGCCTCGGTTAAAAAACGACCCTTAATTATGCTTCAAGTACTGCCAGTATAGCCGTGCCCCCCCCCCCCCGGGGGTAAACGGTCCGTTTTTGTGCACAACTTTTCAGCATCAAAATCCCACGAACAGATTAGCACATCGACCATGATAACGATATATATGGCAGCTAAACAGTGCCCATCATTTTGCGATAATAAACGGTAGTTTTCAATTGTTCGCGCGGAAGTTTGCGAATCGCTCGTAGTTTGTGGAAAGTCCGTCAAGCGCCTAGCGGACAGTCGGCAACTACCCCATGCGTCGCGGACATATCTCCACATCCTATCACCACAATGTCATCAGCTACACACACGACTCCCTCCAGTCCGTCTAGAGCTTGATGAAGCTTTCTTTGGAAGATCTCTGCAGACACATTGAGGCCAAATGGAAGACGCAACCATCTATAGCGCCACTATTTTCACGAATATTAATTGGGATGTGCGTGCACCATGGCCGTGGGTGCGTGCGTATTTGCTATCATCAGTCATGGTAGCCTGCAATAACATTACAAAGTACATGCATTTTGCAACTTGATATATTTTTTATTTTCAGAATTGCAATTTTGAGCCACCGTATCCATGCCAAAATAATATAAATCTGTAATTGTAAATCTTTATAGATTTCAAGATTTCCATCCAGAAAATTAACTCTAGATGGCAGGTGGACAAGGAAGCCTTTTGGCTTATCGAGAGTCCAATACTTTTTATCTACGTATATCCCGCCCTTTTAAGGTATGTGTGGATTATATTTTTAAACATATTCATGCTTCTAACACCAACACAATCAGGAGATAATCTGTTCCAATTATTTACAGTCCTTTGTGAGAATGAGAACTTTCTTATATCTAATCTACACTGCTCCTTTACTAATGTAACTTCATGTCCTCTGATCCTTCTATCTTTCTTAACTGAGAAAAAAAATATTTCTATCAATATGTTCATAACCATTCAATATTTTAAACACTTCTATCTGATCTCCTCTCAATCTCCTGGTCTCTAGTGTTGTTAAACCACATTTTTAGGCGTATTTCGTAACTAAGATCCCTGAGTTTTGGTATCAATTTAGTTGCTTTCCTCTGCACTCTTTCTAGCAAATATATGTCCTTCCTGCGATATGGCCTCCACGCTTGAATACAATATTCTAAATGAGGCCTAACTATTGTTTTGTACAGCGGTATTATAAGCTCTTTTTCCTTAAACGTTTTTTGTTTCGCCTAATTAATCCAAGGATTTTATTTCCCTTTGAAGCGGCAATACCGCACTGCTCTGAAACCTTCATATCAGCACTAATGGTTAACCCTTAGTACAGAACCTCCCATTGTATAATCGTTCCCATGACCTGTGTGGAGGCATTTACATTTCCCAAAATTGAACAACATTTGCCATTTTCCAGACCATTTTATCAATCTGTCAAGATCATCTTGTAAATGCTGTCTATCTTCATCACGTTTAATCCTTCTAAAAAATGTTGTATCATCCGCAAATTTCAACACCTTGCTTGTTATGTCATCGCCCAAATCGTTGATATATATTAAAGATAATATAGGTCCCAGTACTGATCCCTGTGGTACCCCACTCAAAACTGATTTCCAGTGAGTTTGAAGCCTCCCCATCAGCTACTATCCATTGCCTTCTGTCAATTAGCCATTTTTCTATCCAGTTAATTAAACCATTTCCTATGCCATGGGCCTTTAGTTTAAGCAGTAATCTTTGATGTAGCACTTTGTCGAAAGCTTTCTGAAAATCTAAGTTGATGATATCAACTGGTGATCCCTCGTCTACCCACTTAGTGATATCTTCCCAAAAAACATAACATATTTGTTAAGCATGACCTCGCTTTTAGAAACCCATGTTGAGATGGGTTTAACAAGTTACGTTTAACAAGAAAATCCACCATGTGGTCTTTAATTAGTCTTTCTAATAATTTGCAAATCACTGACATTAAACTCACTGGTCTGTAGTTCTCTGAATTGTTTCTGGAACCTTTCTTAAATAACGGTATAATGTTTGCTTCTTTCCATTCTAAAGGAACCACTCCCTCTTCAAAAACTGTTGCAAGTGGTATGCTAATTTGTTCTACATTTTCCAATAGTAATTTGAGTGGAATCCCATCCACTCCAGGTGGTTTATTGATTTATTATCCTTAATAGCCATAATTTTCTTAGCTACCATTTGCGGGGTTACAATTACCTGTCCTGAATAGTCTGATTCTGCCCCCTTGAACTGGTACTGGCAGTGAACTAATATCTTCCCTGGTAAACACTGAACTAAAATACTCATTCAGGTCTTATGCCATTAGAATCCCTCTGATATTATATGTCCAGCACTATCCTCTAGAGGACTGACCTTATCCTGAACTTTCTGTTTGCTCCAAACAAATGCATAAAAACTCTTGCTGTCTTGTTATATATTACAAGCTAATTTTTGTTCGTAGCTTCTCTTCAAATTTCAGTTGTAGCTTGGTTTAGTGCTTCTTTATAAATGTTGTAGTCTTCGTTATTTCCAGTACGTCTATATGACTTCCACATCATTTGTTTGTACTTAATTTTTCTAATGGCTTCTTTCAATAGGTATTTCTTTCTGGACCGTTTCCCTTGTTTTTTTAAGAGGACAAATTTATCGACAATGCACTCTATTTCACACTTTCAGATATTCCAGCATTCTGTTGATGACTTATTCTTCAGTGTGTTGTTCCAGTCTATCTTTGCTAAATATTTCCTCATTACCTAATATCTTCCTTTGTGAAAATTTCTCCTTAACTGCTTTTTATTATTTCTTTCTGATTTTACTTTGATGGTAAAATGTATCTGGTTGTCATCACTACTTACCAGTGACTCACATAATTTGACATTGTCAACTAATTCATTCTGTGAGGACAAAACTATGTCTAACATGTTCTCACCCCTGATTGGCTCTAGCACATGTTGTGAAAGGAAACTGTCTTGTACTAAAACTAAAAACTTGTGATCCTTACTCCCCGTACTCTGTAGAGATTTCCATTGTATGTGACCATGGTTAAAATCTCCCATAATAATACAGTCCCTTATAGCGTTTTGTACTTTTTCATTCTCTTCTACACTTATGTTTGGACTTCGATAAACTAACCCAACTGTTAACGTTGGGTTTCCTGTAACTATGTTACACCAAACAGCTTCTTCACAATCTGCTTCTCTTTCTAATTTTATTTCATAAGCCTGGATAGATTCTGTAACATATAAAATAACTCCACCTCCCCTTCTTCCTATTCTATCTTTCCTGAACATTACATAGCTCCAATGCAGCATCTGATATATCAGTGGTGGCCCATGATTCGGTTATACCTATTATGTGAGGGTCAATATCTTCTACCATGATGTTTAGTTCACTTCTTTTGTTTACTATGCTCCTTACATTTAAACAAACACATTTATATCCTGATTCAGAACAGTTTTCCAGGCTGTTCTTTGCTGATTTATTTCTGCTGTTTTTATCTATGCCTCCAGTTTCAGGCTTCCCTGTGAATCCCCCCAGCGAATCTAGTTTAAATAGATGCAGCCTGTCCCACTGTCAACAGATTGCTGCAAGTTCTCTGAGAAAACTGCTGCCCCCTTTCCACTTAGATGGAGGCCATCTCTCATGTACATATCTTCCATCCCAACAAAGTATCCCCATAAATCTATGAATCCCAGCCCCTCTTCTTTACACATCTGCTCAACTAGTGCGTTGATCGCCATCCTCTTGCAGTTTCTATATGTTGGCCCCCTTCCTCCAATTACTGGAAAAATTCCAAAGAGAATAATCTGCTTGACTCTTGTCTTCTTTAACTTCCTCACTAACTGTCTGTACTTCTGTACTCTCCCAGTTGTTCCCTTGTGTACTAGTATAAACCCTCCCTTGTCATAGCCCAGTACCTTCTCTACCCTTTCAGTCACATGTTCTATCCTAGCCCCTGGCAAACAAACAACGACGTCCTCCCCTTCGCTTAGTGTCTTATCCTCTTTCTCAGAATAGAGTCGCCCATAAACACCCTCTCTTTTCTCAATGCTCCATCAATCATTGCCTTAGAGTAGCTCCTTCTCCGGTTTGCGTCTGTCTGGTTGTAGTCTTGTTCTCCTGTCTTCTGCTCTCTTGTCACAATCCTGTCCATTCCATTCTTTCCTGACGCTGTTTCTCTTGTCACCTTTCCTCCTGTCATCGTCCCTCCCAACTGCTCTTCTGTCACAGTTACTCTTACTTCCTTTCTTCCCGTCATCTTTCCTCCCACTGCATTTCCATCTCTCCTGTCTTTTTTCCTTCTACCTCTTTCTCTATGGTCACTTTCTCCCCTGTCACTTTCATGCTTGTCACATTTCCTGCCGTCGATCCTCCAATTTCTTCCCCTCTGATCACCT
Source organism: Paraescarpia echinospica (assembly GCA_020002185.1). Classification (NCBI taxonomy): domain Eukaryota; kingdom Metazoa; phylum Annelida; class Polychaeta; order Sabellida; family Siboglinidae; genus Paraescarpia; species Paraescarpia echinospica. The sequence goes on along the minus strand of CM034535.1, from coordinate 23,333,791 downwards.
TCCCTCCCATCAGTCTCCTTTCCTCGGTCTTCTTGCCACTACTCTGCTCCTTCAGTCTCACAGTATTCCCAACTCTCTCCCTGTCGTGTCTCTCCATTCTACCTGTCTCATTGCTGATTCTCATCTCCATCCCCTTCACAATATCTACTAACCTAGCTACCTCCTTCTCCAGACATTCCACCCCTTGCATTGAAAGGTGAATTCCTCTTCCTTGGTCTCTGCCCATGACTTCCCACAGCCGGATAGGGCAAAATCCACCCAACTATGGCAGTCGTCGCACACCAAGTGTCTCTTTGCCTTGACTTGCCGATTGCAAGGCGCCATATCAGAATTTATTTAATAATAATAATCTAATTAGCTATTTAAAATAGCTTAGTCAACTGTGTTTACACTATTCACTGTCTATATAGTCTTTAAAAACACTGTTTATTGTGCACAAATGCTACACTTTACGTAAGATTGCCTTGTTTATTTCGGTTACAGTTTTTGGTTATAGTCACAGCTGACTATCTATCCTATCAGAAATGCCAACGTTACCAGTAGTGACCTAATTTAAATACAATCAATTACTTTACGCTAGTCTGCCTTATTTATTTAGATTATATTAGGATATAGTGTGCATAATGCCATGCCCATGGCCATGGCATGGCATGGGCCTGGCATATTGGTTTTGTATGTATGTCTCATTCTTTTATCTAATCAGCAGAAAATGTCATAATTTTAAGTATCATTCATATCCTGTCTACATCATGATACATACTATGTCATACCTATGGCTATGCGCTTGGCTTTATTAGATATTCATCATGTCACATCCAGGTTGTTCATGTTGTATGACTGATTTGTCTGCCTATTCTAGACAAACTTTACAGATGTTTTCAAATGTATCCATGTCATTATTTTCATAGAATATTTTGTTTGTAAAGGCGTACACCTGTGTCTCCCTGTGCTGCTTCCAGTAAAAACACACTGGAACCTCAAAAAAATGATGTCATAGTTTAATCATAATAGGGTATAGGGCAGCAGTTGTTCTTCTCTGCTAAACATAAAAATATAGCATGCATTGCCTTTGATAATGTTATCAGCACACACTATTCAGCTGTAGATACTGTATGTGACTGGGAACACTAGCGTACATTGGCTACCTACGGCAAATAGTGTTGCAATAATGATTTAAAATAGCAAAAACAAAATAAATTGCACAGAAGCAGCTTTTGAAAGTTAGTTGTTCATGGAACAAGTGAATTATTGTACGGACAAGTGGACTTTTGGTTCTACTTGTTTGCTGAACAAGTAGATAATTTGACGAATTTCGAGCTCTGAATTATAACTCATATTCCCACACATTCACCCCCCTCACCCGTACTGTGACAATGGCAGTGGTGACAGGGAGGATACACAGTTTTCACATTTCACAACCTGAAACAATTATAAAATAATAAAAATCAATTTTAAAAATACCATGTTATCACAGTCAGTATCTATCACAGTCATGAAGTAAACATAGCACAATATTCTGAAATTATAAACCAACTAAAATCATAAAGTGGCTCAGTTCGAAATAACTTTTAGGATTTATTGATAATCTTGATTGACATTGGAACAAAACTGCTCAATGTCTATGCCTTCTTTGCAGTGAAAGCTCCAAGTCTCCTGCCTGATGGCAGTGTACCATAGTACTGTGACAGGAAGTGACACAAGCCACTAATGATTTGCAAACCCTTTCTCATGGCTCTCATCTCATACAGCTAACAACTTTTATCATTAACCAATAACATGCTCGTAAATTTCTGACCTTAAGAAACGTGTAATACACCAATAATGTACAACCCATATCATTATCGTCGTCACATTCAGTTGGCACTGTAGTGGGAATAAGGTAAACAAAGTAAACCAGGTATAGGCCTACATAGCTGACTTAGAATTGACATCCTACATATGTCTTTGTAAGAATGCCTGGAACTACCAGATTTAAAGTTGAAGCACACATACCATGTCATGAACCTGTGTTAAATAATAACTATTAAAACAAACAAAAGGATAGTTGGAAAATACAGTGCTCTCTCCAGTAGGAATGCCTATAACACTAGAATAGACAAACCTCCTAGATAAATGTTGGTACTTCTTCTAAGTACATCATGGCTAGTGCAGTAGCCAAAGAACAAACTACCACAATAAGACAAAGACTTCTCATGCCTTACACAATGTGACTTGAAGACTATCATTTTAAAATCACAGACAACGAATTTTATAGATTGATTATCTACATACTGTAATTGTGCAAATGTATTATCTATACATACTGTAATTGTGCAAATGTATGCATAATACTATCTATCAATTAATGTAGAGCTTATCGTTATACAATGATTTAGTAGTACCTGAAATACACAGTGCTTATTTATTAGAAAACAAGATTTCTTGCCTAAAGCCTCTGTCTCCCGTGTAATGCGTTCCTCTGCATCAGGTATTAACTCCGAAAACTCATGCATGAAATTAGAATTCTGTTTCTGTATGTAAAATATGCCCTTGCTATTAGTTTTCCCTTCAAGAATGTCTAGGCAGTCAGATAACGGCATGTGGCATTCTTCAGGCATGATGAACATGTCCCTTCTACTGCGTCACTGTAATTGTGACAGTCTCTGTGCCAATCTTTTTTCTGAAACTGCAACAATGCAATTTCTACTCTGATACATATGTATCTTTTTATGAACATGAATTTTATTTACTTACCCCCTATACATATTCAAATTTATTCAATTTAATATATTCTATAATATAAGCTATTATATTTATTTTGCTCTAATATAATATATATATTTATTTGTTTATTTTTTATTTCATAGTTTAGGTACTTAGAAGTTTCATATACATATAATACTATATATATATGTACATATATATATATACATGCATATATACATATATGTATATATATATATATATATGAGCAGTCATAAAAATGGAATACTTGTGTAAAAATTGGGAGTGAAACATTTTCTTTCCCAAAATAATTTGTTTTCTATACGATGGACGTTATAGTATAGAGTTGGAAGCGTACCAAAATATTATATAGGATGATGAACTAACTCATGAATTCACATTGTTATGTCACATCTGTCACACATTAATCTGTGTCCAGCAAAAAATCTACAATGGTAATTATTCGTTTGCTTGTAGAGGTGCATTGTGATGGTATTGACCAGGGAAAAATAGAAGTATTGAAATAGTGGGATGATAGTGTTGACATTGCAAAGTGTTGTCCCTTTTTCTAAATCCAGTTGGAAAAGTTCCACCCAGATTTGTTTTACCCAAAGATAAATTAATTAATTGTCTGGGCCTGTCTTACACCTCACACCTTAACTCAGCGTACCTCTCATTGGGGTACTGAGTTCCATAGATTCCACACTAGAGAACAAAAACCCCCGTTTGACTGGCTCAGCAGCAATTGTGACAAATGTGACATAAAAACAAGGTAAATAAAACATACCTTTATTTTTAAGCTGTCTCTACTTGGTTGGGCTGTTGGTTTACACAAAGTAAAACAATATAGGTAAGTTCTTATACAGCGCAGTATCCAGTCCTCAGGACTGCTCAGAGCGCTTTACACTTTATTCCCTGGCAGACCTGTTCAATCGTACACCATCTCAATTTCTCTGGGAAGCATCCAGTCATGCTGCAATTAATACGCAAAGACTATTCGTACACAAATATCCACCACTGTCTATAGCCAGGTACTCATTCATACAGCTGAATGAACTGAAGCAATGTAGAGTAAACAAACTTGCCCAATGTTTGACACCACCACACAGGATTCGTACCCGTGATCTCGATCATTTTCTTTATGCAAATTGTGATTACTTTAACATAGCAATAGCTGAAGATCTGACTACATGAAGTTCAAAATGGCTATTTTTCTAAACTTGGCAGTCCCAGAAAGCATTGTATTTTCCTTTGATCATGAATGCTTGAGTTGCTGATATTTCTGCCAATTTCCCTGCCAATAACCATCCCTTTAATTAAATGCTGATATCAAAGTACATTAATTTGGTTTGTGGATTTATTTGAACTATAATCCCATATTTCATGTTTGGTTTTCTGGAGAGGTGTAGCACAGAGGATTATTGACAGATCTGAGTGTTTATGGAGAGGTGTAGCACAGAGGATTATTGACAGATCTGAGTGTTTCTGGAGAGGTGTAGCACAGAGGATTATTGACAGATCTGAGTGTTTATGGAGAGGTGTAGCACAGAGGATTATTGACAGATCTGAGTGTTTATGGAGAGGTGTAGCACAGAGGATTATTGACAGATCTGAGTGTTTATGGAGAGGTGTAGCACAGAGGATTATTGACAGATCTGAGTGTTTCTGGAGAGGTGTAGCACAGAGGATTATTGACAGATCTGAGTGTTTATGGAGAGGTGTAGCACAGAGGATTATTGACAGATCTGAGTGTTTATGGAGAGGTGTAGCACAGAGGATTATTGACAGATCTGAGTGTTTATGGAGAGGTGTAGCACAGAGGATTATTGACAGATCTGAGTGTTTCTGGAGAGGTGTAGCACAGAGGATTATTGACAGATCTGAGTGTTTATGGAGAGGTGTAGCACAGAGGATTATTGACAGATCTGAGTGTTTATGGAGAGGTGTAGCACAGAGGATTATTGACAGATCTGAGTGTTTATGGAGAGGTGTAGCACAGAGGATTATTGACAGATCTGAGTGTTTCTGGAGAGGTGTAGCACAGAGGATTATTGACAGATCTGAGTGTTTCTGGAGAGGTGTAGCACAGAGGATTATTGACAGATCTGAGTGTTTATGCGCTGGTTGTTCTGGCAGATAAAATTCTTCATTGTAGACTGCCATTTTCTCGCTCAGTGACGCATTCTGTCCAAATAGAGGCTCCTTGGTACTGACACCGCGCCGCGTCTCCAAGTTGGTTTTGAAATGTAGAGGATTATTTTTGTAATAAAATGATAAGTTGAGCTTTTAACAAAATTAAACTGTTCTTAAGCATTAGCTAATAGCAGGGATGGCGGCATTTTCATCGAAAAACACATTCAAAATCAGTAGCATCAACTTAATTTAATGCAACGAATGTCATGGTATGTAAAATTAAAACCTGGCGGCAAACCGCGATGGATCATGAAGTCACTGTGGCTGTGCGAACTCTGAATGTGACCCTGTGTCAAGCAAGAATCAGGATGCGGAGAGGTAGTGCAATTTAAAATATAATAACTAGCTTTCTTTGAGCACGGATAAACCATGTTGTTCTTGCAGTTATAATCATAACAGGCATCTACGATTAATTTATAAAACAGTTCTCTTTTTCTATGTGAACCTACAATACATTAGCTGCGTTAGCCCATGCCAAGATTGGGATGTTTGGAATACACAACCTAATTCCTAAAACCTAAGGCTAAGCCTAAGACGCCATTAGTTTTGCATGTATAGGGCTGACATTTTGTATGTGAACTAGTGAACGCATTGGGAATGGGATGGTTTGTAGATTTAGTCTAATTTTAGACTTCTTGAAATCCATCCGATGGGTGGCGAACTTGGGGATCAATATTTCAAAAGGCAAAAACTTAAGGCTGTACGAGGTCGAGGAGTTCCAATGGCGAATTTGTTGTTTTTCTATATCACCGTAAAGATAATAATGCCATCTACAAATCTGCCACTCTATTATGCAGAAAAGTGTATTAGTTTTTACGTTATTGACATTTGAAAATCATAAACGCACAACCGGCAGCAGCATTTAGCAGTATCAATCCAGTGACGCGTACACTTCAGAACAATGTATCTTTTCAGTATTTTCTTTATAATTATTATAGCTCGGCCAATGTTGTCCTAAAAACTAGACCAGTGACCAGTTACAACATGTGCATAGGCTGCAGGAATTTGGGATGGGGCCAGTTTAAAATGCAAGTGCTGCATTTTGAGGATGGGTGGGTTTCAAGTGATGGGCATTTGGGGTTGAGTCAGTACAATTCAGTATTCAGAATTTACCCAACAATAATTTTGGGGAAAACATGGGGATTATATTTGAGTGCAAATAATTTGAGAATGGGTCACATTCCCATGCACAAGACTGGGGATCCAATGGCTTAGAGGTGGCTTCATCTGGCAAATGTTTTTTATCCCGTACAACTCGGCTATATATTATAAAGATCAAAAGGATAATATCAATGATTGCTTAGTCAAACAATTCTTTTTTTAACTTATCCAAGATGTTAATTACTGTGTAGAGACAGATACAAGATTACAATAACAGATGACCCATATAGCTTCCCACATAGTTGGGTGAACAATGGATGCTAAGATTGTCTTAATGTACATATTTTGACGTGACTGTTCTGTCTGTGTTCTCGTTGGACACGGATTTGCTTTGTATTTGGACTGGCCATATGTGAGACAAAGTGCATTATGTGCGGGTACATATGAGAGTGGGTTTAGTGCGAACTATACAAAGCGTAATCCACTGCGGAAACACGTTGAGTACATAACAAGAAAGCTACGTTGCACGGCTTTGGCATACACAAACCTCTGCGATTTGGCATTTTGGTAGACCAGCATTCCCACAGTTGAAGGGTTACATTGAAATGTCACATCAGTTGCTATTGTTTTGGGTTTGTTAAATGTCAAGTGGATTTCTCGGTTAATTTATTCACTGCTTGGCATGTTTGATGAAGGTTTCTAACCAGAGTTAAATAGCAGTGACCGTATGGACTTGGATCAAGACACTGACAGGAACTAAGGTTAGTTCAGTCACATTGCTGAGTGTGTGTGTGTGTGTGTGTGTGCGTGTGTGTGTGCATGCGCTCGCGCGTTGTGTGTGTGTTCGACTGATTACTATTTTATTTCTGGGTTCATCATAAATGAACGGAGTGCTGGTTAATTTGAGATGTTACCTTTTAGAGATTTGTTTGCTCTGGACATGACAAAATAGGCTTTGGGCTATATTTGATTACTTCAATTGTATAAATGCTGTGGTAGATGTAAATGTGCTGGTGGTTGTGTGACAAATAATGAAATGTGCATTGTATTGACCGGAAGATCTTTTGTACATGAAAGTAATGTCTCTGATTGTTTTGAGGGCATCTCACATTTTTTTTTTCTGGAGAAAATACAGAATCTGACATTTTCCCCAGCAGATTAATTATCTTTGAAAAATATTCTTTCAATTGGAAATAAAAGTAATGATACATCCTTGTAGACTGTGAATCTAAATTTCATAGGTTGTCTACATAGAACTTTCTATTATATAACAGGCAGTTCTAGTATGTGTGCGCTTTTGATAATAAAGGTAATTACCCTGCTGGTTGTTGGAGAACTGCTTGGTGCCGACTACCTGATAGGCCACAGTTAATGGCTGTGGAGGACTGCTTGGTGCCGACTACCTGATAGGCCACAGTTAATGGCTGTGGAGGACTGCTTGGTGCCGACTACCTGATAGGCCACAGTTAATGGCTGTGGAGGACTGCTTGGTGCCGACTACCTGATAGGCCACAGTTAATGGCTGTGGAGGACTGCTTGGTGCCGACTACCTGATAGGCCACAGTTAATGGCTGTGGAGGACTGCTTGGTGCCGACTACCTGATAGGCCACAGTTAATGGCTGTGGAGGACTGCTTGGTGCCGACTACCTGATAGGCCACAGTTAATGGCTGTGGAGGACTGCTTGGTGCCGACTACCCGATAGGCCACAGTTAATGGCTGTGGAGGACTGCTTGGTGCCGACTACCTGATAGGCCACAGTTAATGGCTGTGGAGGACTGCTTGGTGCCGACTACCTGATAGGCCACAGTTAATGGCTGTGGAGGACTGCTTGGTGCCGACTACCTGATAGGCCACAGTTAATGGCTGTGGAGGACTGCTTGGTGCCGACTACCTGATAGGCCACAGTTAATGGCTGTGGAGGACTGGTTGGTGCCGACTACCTGATAGGCCACAGTTAATGGCTGTGGAGGACTGCTTGGTGCCGACTACCTGATAGGCCACAGTTAATGGCTGTGGAGGACTGCTTGGTGCCGACTACCTGATAGGCCACAGTTAATGGCTGTGGAGGACTGCTTGGTGCCGACTACCTGATAGGCCACAGTTAATGGCTGTGGAGACTGCTTGGTGCCGACTACCTGATAGGCCACAGTTAATGGCAGTGACTAATAGGGTTAATGGCTGGAGGACTGCTTGGTGCCGACTACCTGATAGGCCACAGTTAATGGCTGTGGAGGACTGCTTGGTGCCGACTACCTGATAGGCCACAGTTAATGGCTGTGGAGGACTGCTTGGTGCCGACTACCTGATAGGCCACAGTTAATGGCTGTGGAGGACTGGTTGGTGCCGACTACCTGATAGGCCACAGTTAATGGCTGTGGAGGACTGCTTGGTGCCGACTACCTGATAGGCCACAGTTAATGGCTGTGGAGGACTGCTTGGTGCCGACTACCCGATAGGCCACAGTTAATGGCTGTGGAGGACTGCTTGGTGCCGACTACCCGATAGGCCACAGTTAATGGCTGTGGAGAACTGCTTGGTGGTGACTACCCGATAGGCCACAGTTAATGGCTGTGGAGAACTGCTTGGTGGTGACTACCCGATAGGCCACAGTTAATGGCTTTGGAGGACTGCTTGGTGCCGACTACCTGATAGGCCACAGTTAATGGCTGTGGAGGACTGCTTGGTGCCGACTACCTGATAGGCCACAGTTAATGGCTGTGGAGGACTGCTTGGTGCCGACTACCTGATAGGCCACAGTTAATGGCTGTGGAGAACTGCTTGGTGCCGACTACCTGATAGGCCACAGTTAATGGCCGTGGAGGACTTTCCACCTTCACCAGATTGCTTTCATAGTTACTAAAGCTCAGGTTACTAGGGTAGAGTGTGCAGAATAAATCTACTAACAAGGCGAGGAAATGACTTCATCAAACGCACTGTTGCTATCATCAAAACCACCTGCACAGCAGACGCACGCATGTTAGTTGGATGTTGCACTGATAAACGAATGACTGACCAGTGGAATAATGTCAGTTGGACGATCTTATCAAGGTATGTTGGTAGTTTCTGTCAGCGCTGAAACATTTAGCATTTAATCAGGTTGTTTTTTTGTAGTGGTCCATGTTCGTAGTAAAGTGCTGTTGTAGGGGGTTTTAATTACATGTGTCTCTCAGTTTCTATTTATCGCTGTAATGCTAATGGTGTGTTCTTGACAAGAAGTCTATTGCTCAGTTAATTGTGTCTATATTTTTGGTGTAACTTATATAGAGGCTGCGACATGGCTAGTAATACTTAGATCAACGTATGGCCTGTTTTTATAAACTTGCAATCAAGATGTGCTGACGCTGACACGTTTTACAGTCACAGTTGTCTCAGTTAGTTCATTCAACTGTTTAAATAAGCACTTATTTCTGGATGGCTTACAATTGTGATAACTTGATGTAACTTTATTATTATATATGTGAGATTACATTTCAAATAGCTCTGCCCATCTAATGCAGGAGTGTGTTTGGTTATTGAATTTATGGGTTCTTGGATTTATAGGTAGAAACCACTAATTCTTCAGTTTAGCCTCTGTGAGTGGGTTTCGCACATTAAATTTATGTAACAAATATGTTATAATGTATTTGAAATAATTGTTAAAGTTGTTTAACTTCCTCACTTTTCTGTACTGATGAGATGAAGTAATACCACACATGCCAGTGATGCAGGCACAGACTGAGAATAAAGAGATAATAGATATGTAACATGCCATTCTGCTCAGTGTGAAGTGACCCGTGTGTAATCAGACATCATTAATGCTACTTGCTGAGACATTTAAAAAGTAATGAAGCTCACACAACTAATGCACTTGTCTCATGTCTGCAGTTGTTACATGCATCTTACAACAAATACATCATCATCATCATCATTGGTTGACTGCAGTCACTGCACCGAGTAGCCGTTTTATTAAAGGTTGATTGTGTCATTACAGAGATGGAACAACAGCCGCTTCAACATCAAAGTTTTCCTAGATCAGTTTCATGTATGTTTGCCTTTGTTCCTATCTGGTTTCCTATGGGTGTCCACAAGATGAATGCTGAAACTTGACAGTGAGAGGTGACAGTGGTTCTTCTATGTAGTGACAGCAGTGGTTAGTTAGATCGAGGCATCCCATTTGAATCCTTTTAGAGAGTTCTGTGTAGTGACAGCAGTGGTTAGGTAGGTGTAGGTATCCAATTTGAATAATTTTAGAGAGCTTGTCTATGTCTTTGTTTGTTCGCCTGTTCTTCAGGTTGATCAATCTATATAGTAATACGCTAACTTGGAGGCACTGTGAGTGCATCTCCTCCTAGGCCACGAGGACCACTCGCCTCTTTCGATGTTCATTCGTGTCCTTGGATCATTCGCCTCTCATCCACCAATTGGCGATATGTTAACAAACTTATTTTGAGTGACAGGTTTGCAATATGCCTTTTCTAGCAGGCCTTTCTCCTGCCTAAGATGACTGAGTTTTGATCAGCTCTCCAGGTGGCGCTATTGTAAACGTGTTTCAAATAAAATTACTGTAACGGTAATAAATCACGGCCGTAGTGTGTTGATCGACAGATGGATGTAGGTTAGTACAGATAAATCTTCAGATACACAAGGTGGAGTCAATGTATGTTAATGTAAATGAAAAGCACTACCAAGTCACCAATATCATGTTGTTGTTGTGAAATGCAATAAAATGTGATAATGCTGTTTGGTTTGTGTTTTGTTCATGCAGATTTATAACTACAGTTTTCATATGTCAAGTATGGAACATCAGTGCAAAGATGGGGCAGTGTCTCACTTTCTGACAGCAAACATGACTTTGGAGAGGGTTATGTAAATGGCATAACATTACTTCACATGGTCACTGTCACTGTGTAAACATTAGGTGATCCATGTTTCGCGTATTTGTTGCTTTTTATATTCAGAACAGTCTGTTGACATTCAGATGTGTTGAAATCACACATAGACAAAGCACATCATAGTTATGGATATGGACGACTTAAATCATCCATTCAAACTCCGAATAAGTTTTTTATTAGTTGCATACTTGTTAGGATATATATTTACAAGTGTTTTTTGTATGGATTCACATGTAGCAAGTGACAAGGAATACAAGGTGATATGACACTGAAATGTGATAGTACTGTTGAATTACTGTTACATTTTGATTATATCACAAGTATAACAATTATTATGATGGTCATCATCCATTCAAACTAACAAAACATGTGAATCGTAGTCCAATGTTGTCAAACATTAAACTGCCAAAATTTAGTAATGAATCAAACCATCAGCCAGTTATAAACTGGCATTTAGATCACACACAATGTAAAAAATATACCATGCATCGGTGCAGTATCAGTATTAAAGTTGGTAATAAATCGTGAGAGATGTTTAACCCTATCATGTACCCTGTCACCTGAGAGACCTGATGGATGTGTTTGTTACTTGCTGAATTTAGTGTGCACAATACGCAATTGGTTAATTGTTAATGTGCAATTGGCTGACAGTGCCTTTCAGCAGTCACACCACAGGGAATCTTTTAATTGTAATTACCACAATTACGCCCCCAGGTTAATGCACTTTAGCCATTGAAACCAGACATCACGATTGAAGGAGAAATATGCTGGTGTTCAGCAAACTTATTCTAAGAACATCATTTAAGTAGCCCTGGGCACAATTGATACTGCTTTATTAATGCAGATTGTGTGGTGTAATTTAAACGGAGCAGATTGTAAATTGTCTGGCCAACAGTAACATATGCTGCACAGCTCTCTTAATGATGATTGTCTGGCTCTGAGTTGGCCCTGCAGTAGGTGGGTGATATCACCAATATGACAATCTAGCACAGCAGCACTGTTATGGAAGATGTTTATTTTCTTCTCACTTAATAATTGGTAGTTGAACAAGTAATGCAGAATGTAGGCCTACCAAACATCTACAAAGATTCTTATGACAGGTAAATTACTTGATTGTTTTTAAAGAAGCAAATAGTTTAATTTTAGATAGTAAAATCTAGTCAATATTTAGCCAGTACGTTAAGTTATATAAGGTATTTATTTACAAATGTATATTTAAATTTTGTATTATATTCTTGTTATGTTATACATTTGTATATTACGTTAGTTATTTTCATTAATAATCAATAATGTTCTTTGTAAATGGCTGACTTTGAATGGACCGCGAATTATTGATAGTAAAATTATTGATAGTAAAATTATTGATAGTAAAATTATTGATAGTAAAATTATTGATAGTAAAATTATTGATAGTAAAATGATTGATAGTAAAATGATTGATAGTAAAATGATTGATAGTAAAATTATTGATAGTAAAATTATTGATAGTAAAATTATTGATAGTAAAATTATTGATAGTAAAATGCGTAACCCGGAAACACTGTTTGTGTGTAAAGTTTACACATGTTCTGGGTAATGCATTCAAGTGTATTGCCGTTATTTACAGATGACCAGTTATGTGATTATTTACAGATGACCAGTCATGTGATTACTTACAGATGACCAGTCATGTTATTATAGAGCAACCTATCCAGTGGAGATGTCACATGATATTCTATTAATGTGCACCATTGGTGGATATTTACTTGTTGTACAGGGTAACATATCAGTGGGTGGTATGATGTTGACGCAACACTGAATACAAGAGCATATTGCGCTGACAATGACACTGTGCTTCGATATAGCTACACTCACACTAAGTGGATACTCTATAGGCAATGCAGCGTTCCGTGTGGCCGCTTTTGACATGCTTCAGTGAATGGCAACTCACTATTTAACTGTGATCGTGATCATTGTCAGACGCTAATATGTATGTTTACATCTCTTCTCGATTAAATGAATTGTTGAATTCGTAACATCATATCAAATCAATTCACTTTTTGAGCAGTGATCTTGGTGAATGTTATTTTCTCTGATTACTCTTTTCTCTTGTTTGTGTCTATCACTATGCAGTGAGTTATGAATGGAGCCACCTTTAGATCTGGCAGATCTATTTATCACAGTGTTTCATTGATGTGGGAAGAAGCTTTGTTGAAAGGTTTTTTCAGTGGTGTTTATGTGGCGTCTTATTTGAGTATTGTGGCTCAAGTCTGGCTGTCGGTGCTTAATGATAGGTTGTATTTATGCTGTGCATGGAACCTTTACAGCCACGGTGCAGATATCAGGTTGAGGGAACTTTCTTTCCGTGTTACTAAAGGTGCTGATTTGACGTCTGATGGTAAGTTGTTTTTGATTGTATGGACGCCAAGGAGTCTACTAAGTTCACTTCATCTACACTCAGTTTATTGTGATACAACCATCCCTGCAATCACAGCTGTGTGCATGTGTTTATTGTGATACAACCAGCCCTGCACTCACAGCTGTGTGCATGTGGTTATTGTGATACAACCAGCCATGCACTCACAGCTGTGTGCATGTGTTTATTGTGATACAACCATCCCTGCACTCACAGCTATGTGCATGTGTTTATTGTGATACAACCAGCCATGCACTCACAGCTGTGTGCATGTGTTTATTATGATACAATCAACCCTGCACTCACAACTGTGTGCATGTGTTTATTGTGATACAACCAGCCCTGTACTCACAGCTGTGTGCATGTGTTTATTATGATACAACCAGCCCTGCACTCACAGCTATGTGCACGTGTTTATTGTGATACAACCAGCCATGCAGTCACAGCTGTGTGCATGTGTTTATTATGATACAACCAGCCCTGCACTCACAGCTGTGTGCATGTGGTTATTGTGATACAACCAGCCCTGCACTCACAGCTGTGAGCATGTGTTTATTGTGATACAACCAGCCCTGCACTCACAGCTGTGTGCATGTGTTTATTGTGATACAACCAGCCCTGCACTCACAGCTGTGTGCATGTGTTTATTGTGATACAACCAGCCCTGCACTCACAGCTGTGTGCATGTGTTTATTGTGATACAACCAGCCCTGCACTCACAGCTGTGTGCATGTGTTTATTATGATACAATCAACCCTGCACTCACAGCTGTGTGCATGTGTTTATTATGATACAACCAGCCCTGCACTCACAGCTGTGTGCATGTGTTTATTATGATACAACCAGCCCTGCACTCACAGCTGTGTGCCTGTGTTTATTGCGATACAACCAGCCCTGCACTCACAGTTGTGTGCATGTGTTTATTATGATACAACCAGCCCTGCACTGACAACTGTGTGCATGTGTTTATTGTGATACAACCAGCCCTGCACTCACAGCTGTGTGCATGTGTTTAGTATGATACAACCAGCCCTACACTCACAGCTGTGTGCATGTGTTTATTGTCATACAACCAGCCCTGCACTCACAGCTGTGTGCATGTGTTTATTATGATGCAACCAGCCCTGCCCTCACAGCTGTGTGCAGGTGTTTATTGCGATACAACCAGCCCTGCACTCACAGCTGTGTGCATGTGTTTATTATGATACAACCAGCCCTGCCCTCACAGCTGTGTGCATGTGTTTATTATGATACAACCAGCCCTGCACACACAGCTGTGTGCATGTGTTTAGTATGATACAACCAGCCCTGCACTCACAGTTGTGTGCATGTGTTTAGTATGATACAACCAGCCGTGCACTCACAGCTGTGTGCATGTGTTTATTGTGATACAACCAGCCCTGCACTCACAGCTGTGTGCATGTGTTTATTATGATACAACCAGCCCTGTACTCACAGCTGTGTGCATGTGTTTATTATGATACAACCAGCTTTGCCCTCACAGCTGTGTGCATGTGTTTAGTATGATACAACCAGCCCTGCACTAACAGCTGTGTGCATGTGTTTATTAATGATACAACCAGCCCTGCACTCACAACTGTGTGCATGTGTTTATTGTGATACAACCAGCCTTGCACTCACAACTGTGTGCATGTATTTATTGTCATACAACCAGCCCTGCACACACATCTGTGTGCATGTGTTTATTATGATACAACCAGCCCTGCACTCACAACTGTGTGCATGTGTTTATTGTGATACAACCAGCCCTGCACTCACAGCTGTGTGCATGTGTTTAGTATGATACAACCAGCCCTGCACTCACAGCTGTGTGCATGTGTTTATTAATGATACAACCAGCCCTGCACTCACAGCTGTGTGCAGGTGTTTATTGTGATACAACCAGCCCTGCACTCACAACTGTGTGCATGTGTTTATTGTGATACAACCAGCCCTGCACTCACAGCTGTGTGCATGTGTTTAGTATGATACAACCAGCCCTGCACTCACAGCTGTGTGCATGTGTTTATTAATGATACAACCAGCCCTACACTCACAGCTGTGTGCATGTGTTTATTGTGATACAACCAGCCCTGCACTCACAACTGTGTGCATGTGTTTATTGTGATACAACCAGCCCTGCACACACATCTGTGTGCATGTGTTTATTATGATACAACCAGCCCTGCACTCACAGCTTTGTGCATGTGTTTAGTATGATACAACCAGCCGTGCACTCACAGCTGTGTGCATGTGTTTATTGTGATACAACCAGCCCTGCACTCACAGCTGTGTGCATGTGTTTATTATGATACAACCAGCCCTGTACTCACAGCTGTGTGCATGTGTTTATTATGATACAACCAGCTTTGCACTCACAGCTGTGTGCATGTGTTTAGTATGATACAACCAGCCCTGCACTCACAGCTGTCTGCATGTGTTTATTAATGATACAACCAGCCCTGCACTCACAGCTGTGTGCATGTGTTTATTGTGATACAACCAGCCTTGCACTCACAACTGTGTGCATGTATTTATTGTGATACAACCAGCCCTGCACACACATCTGTGTGCATGTGTTTATTATGATACAACCAGCCCTGCACTCACAGCTTTGTGCATGTGTTTAGTATGATACAACCAGCCGTGCACTCACAGCTGTGTGCATGTGTTTATTGTGATACAACCAGCCCTGCACTCACAGCTGTGTGCATGTGTTTATTATGATACAACCAGCCCTGTACTCACAGCTGTGTGCATGTTTTTATTATGATACAACCAGCTTTGCACTCACAGCTGTGTGCATGTGTTTAGTATGATACAACCAGCCCTGCACTCACAGCTGTGTGCATGTGTTTATTAATGATACAACCAGCCCTGCACTCACAGCTGTGTGCATGTGTTTATTATGATACAACCAGCCTTGCACTCACAACTGTGTGCATGTATATATTGTGATACAACCAGCCCTCCACACACATCTGTGTGCATGTGTTTATTATGATACAACCAGCCCTGCACTCACAGCTGTGTGCATGTGTTTATTGTGATACAACCAGCCCTGCACTCACAGCTGTGTGCATGTGTTTATTAATGATACAACCAGCCCTGCACTCACAGCTGTGTGCATGTGTTTAGTATGATACAACCAGCCCTGCACTCACAGCTGTGTGCATATGTTTATTAATGATACAACCAGCCCTGCACTCACAGCTGTGTGCATGTGTTTATTAATGATACAACCAGCCCTGCACTCACAGCTGTGTGCATGTGTTTATTGTGATACAACCAGCCCTGCACTCACAACTGTGTGCATGTGTTTATTAATGATACAACCAGCCCTGCACTCACAGCTGTGTGCATATGTTTATTAATGATACAACCAGCCCTGCACTCACAACTGTGTGCATGTGTTTATTGTGATACAACCAGCCCTGCACTCACAACTGTGTGCATGCGTTTATTGTGATACAACCAGCCCTGCACTCACAACTGTGTGCATGCGTTTATTGTGATACAACCAGCCCTGCACTCACAGCTGTATGCATGTGTTTATTATGATACAACCAGCCCTGCACTCACAGCTGTGTGCATGTGTTTATTAATGATACAACCAGCCCTGCACTCACAGCTGTGTGCATGTGTTTATTAATGATACAACCAGCCCTGCACTCACAACTGTGTGCATGTGTTTATTGTGATACAACCAGCCCTGCACTCACAACTGTGTGCATGTGTTTATTGTGATACAACCAGCCCTGCACTCACATCTGTGTGCATGTGTTTATTATGGTACAACCAGCCCTGCACTCACAACTGTGTGCATGTGTTTATTGTGATACAACCAGCCCTGCACTCACAACAGTGTGCATGTGTTTATTATGATACAACCAGCCCTGCACTCACAGCTGTGTGCATGTGTTTATTGTGATACAACCAGCCCTGCACTCACAACTGTGTGCATGTGCCACAGATACAACCAGCCCCGCCACAACTGTGTGCATGTGTTTATTATGATACAACTAGCCCTGCACTCAATAACTGTGTGTAGCTGTGTTTATTATGATGGTTAACCAGCCCTGCACTCAAACTGTGTGCATGTGTTTATTATGATACAACCAGCCCCTGCACCTACAACCGTGTGCATGTGTTTCTATTATGATACAACCAGCCCCTGCACTCACAACTGTGTGCATGTGTTTATTATGATACAACCAGCCCCTGCACCTCACAACTGTGTGCATGTGGCCATTATGATACAACCAGCCCCTGCACCTCAGCTGGTAGCCGTGTGCATGTGTTTATTATGATACAACCAGCTTCAGACTCACAGCTGAGTGTACGTGTTTATTGTGATACAACCAGTTCTGGTGAACGCCAGCCAGCGACAGTGATACAACCAGCCCTGCACTCACAGCTGTGTGCATGTGTTTATTAATGATACAACCAGCCCTGCACTCACAGCTGTGTGCATGTGTTTATTGTGATACAACCAGCCCTGCACTCACAACTGTGTGCATGTGTTTATTAATGATACAACCAGCCCTGCACTCACAGCTGTGTGCATATGTTTATTAATGATACAACCAGCCCTGCACTCACAACTGTGTGCATGTGTTTATTGTGATACAACCAGCCCTGCACTCACAACTGTGTGCATGCGTTTATTGTGATACAACCAGCCCTGCACTCACAACTGTGTGCATGCGTTTATTGTGATACAACCAGCCCTGCACTCACAGCTGTATGCATGTGTTTATTATGATACAACCAGCCCTGCACTCACAGCTGTGTGCATGTGTTTATTAATGATACAACCAGCCCTGCACTCACTGCTGTGTGCATGTGTTTATTAATGATACAACCAGCCCTGCACTCACAACTGTGTGCATGTGTTTATTGTGATACAACCAGCCCTGCACTCACAACTGTGTGCATGTGTTTATTGTGATACAACCAGCCCTGCACTCACATCTGTGTGCATGTGTTTATTATGGTACAACCAGCCCTGCACTCACAACTGTGTGCATGTGTTTATTGTGATACAACCAGCCCTGCACTCACAACAGTGTGCATGTGTTTATTATGATACAACCAGCCCTGCACTCACAGCTGTGTGCA
Organism: Paraescarpia echinospica; assembly: GCA_020002185.1. NCBI lineage: Eukaryota > Metazoa > Annelida > Polychaeta > Sabellida > Siboglinidae > Paraescarpia > Paraescarpia echinospica. Next base: position 23,315,405 of record CM034535.1, on the reverse strand, counting down.
TGTGTTTATTGTGATACAACCAGCCCTGCACTCACAACTGTGTGCATGTGTTTATTATGATACAACCAGCCCTGCGCTCACAACTGTGTGCATGTGTTTATTATGATACAACCAGCCCAGCACTCACAACTGTGTGCATGTGTTTATTATGATACAACCAGCCCTGCACTCACAACTGTGTGCATGTGTTTATTATGATACAACCAGCCCTGCACTCACAACTGTGTGCATGTGTTTATTATGATACAACCAGCCCTGCACTCACAACTGTGTGCATGTGTTTATTATGATACAACCAGCCCTGCACTCACAGCTGTGTGCATGTGTTTATTATGATACAACCAGCCCTGCACTCACAGCTGTGTGCATGTGTTTATTATGATACAACCAGCCCTGCACTCACAGCTGTGTGCATGTGTTTATTATGATACAACCAGCCCTGCACTCACAGCTGTGTGCATGTGTTTATTGTGATACAACCAGCCCTTCACTCACAACTGTGTGCATGTGTTTATTGTGATACAACCAGCCCTGCACTCACAACTGTGTGCATGTGTTTATTATGATACAACCAGCCCTGCACTCACAGCTGTGTGCATGTGTTTATTATGATACAACCAGCCCTGCACTCACAACTGTGTGCATGTGTTTATTATGATACAACCAGCCCTGCACTCACAGCTGAGTGCATGTGTTTATTATGATACAACCAGCCCTGCACTCACAGCTGTGTGCATGTGTTTATTGTGATACAACCAGCCCTGCACTCACAGCTGTGTGCATGTGTTTATTGTGATACAACCAGCTCTGCACTCACAGCTGTGTGCATGTGTTTATTATGATACAACCAGCCCTGCACTCACAACTGTGTGCATGTGTTTATTGTGATACAACCAGCCCTGCACTCACAACTGTGTGCATGTGTTTATTATGATACAACCAGCCCTGCACTCACAACTGTGTGCATGTGTTTATTGTGATACAACCAGCCCTGCACACACATCTGTGTGCATGTGAGCGTCTGGCAATCCAATACATTTATTCTTATGGATTGCCAGTTAATAACTTTACACCGATGTACTGTCGTTGCGTCGTTGACAAAAACTGAACCAGGCCCATCAGTTACAATTACATCAAATGCAAAAAAGAGGAATGAACCATTGCATGGACTTGAATAAAGACTTGCATTTCCAGCTTCATATCAGCCTGGATAAACTCAAGCAAACGGATATAAAAACCACTACATTGGTAGAGCACTAAGGTAGACAACAAACTTTCAGACTGTTTGCATGCATTCACACTACTAATGTACTGGTACCTGGTATTAAATTATCCATTTTCGATATGCATTCTGACTGTCTGCATGCTTGGACATTACTGGTTCACTGGTGTTATATTTCACCATACTGGAAATGTTCTTTGTTACTGTTGGTGCCTATTAATGCATGTGTAGTTGTACAGAATAAGCTGCCAATCCAAGTTATTGTGGTCTCATAAAATGAACGTACAAACAACTCAACCAGTTGTGTTACTTGGAATAATAAAAATATTATTAAAACACATTTTTTATAATGCCATATATTCACATGTTGCTCTATGATGCTTTACCTAATTCAGTTATTCAAAATATGAGATATATTTTAAATAAAATTATATATATCTATAACGAAAACAAAAAAGATCAGATGTAAAGAGATCGAGACTATTGTAAATGTTTGGCATGGCAGACACAAACACAATAAACAGTATTAAATAAAGATGCACATTGTGAATGTGTCTTCCTGGAAAGTGTCGGGGGGGGATTTACATTTATTTCTTGTCAAATGTGAAGTGTATTCTCATGTCTATGGCAATCTTCTGAAAATTATTTGTTATCATTTTGGTTTTAGTTCATTTTATTACAATTAGAGTCATTTATGCGTTTGCACCTGTCGGAGAAACACAGAGACAGTACGTGGGAATGAGGATCTCCCTAGGGGGAGCCACTGTGACTAAAGTCATGTTTGCAGCAAGATGAAATGATTGGCAAAAATTGTTTAAGATCAAAATAGTGTAATGGTAATAACTGGTGCACCTGGCATGGGGGCACTGGCTGGGGGCACTGGGTGTGGGCTAGTTGAAGACATCCCAGGACATTATCTGAGGCACTGTGTCTGACAGCAAGGCCATGGTTGATTCTCTCCCTACACAGAATCATTGACATTGCATGCTTTTTTAGATATTCACATGACCTTTAGCCGATTGATTCAATGCTAGGTGCATTTAGCAGTACAAGTGTCCATCAAAGAGATGCCTGGATGTGAGCTATTGTTACGTTCGGTCGTGCGTAACAGTCACGCCTTCAGCCATCCTGAAAACAGCTCTTGGTAACTTTGATCAAATTACACTCATTTAATTCTGTGACTGGCAGACTAATTTCCTGGACAAGGTCTGGCTCGGGTAGAGACTGTGACTAACTGCAGTGGAATTACAGCAGTCCAAGGCCAAATCATGAACATTTATTTGTCTGAGTTGTGACAGATTGAAACATGTAGCAGTAATAATCCAGGTCTGTAGTTGAACAAGACTGAGATTGTTAAATAACATATGATTGGGTTGTAACTTGCTAAATATCCTGTAACATTTGTCACCCAATAAAACACAACAATAATAAATATATTTCATAAATAAATTTAGAAATTTCTTAGAGCTTGATTGACGTTTTCATGATTGCCCGATATAACTAAAATATAACAGTTAGACACGTTAAGAATATAAATGTGAAAACAAACCTGTAAAACAAAGTTGAGAGATCAATCTAATATACTATAAAAACAAAATCTGATTTACTGAAAATCAGGCATAAATAATAAAATTAAAATGCTAATTACTAGTTAAGTGCCAGGGTTCGAAAGAATATAAAACAAACAGCTACTTTAATTACTGTGCAAAGGCTATTCATTTAAATATACCCACCACTGCTTAAGTTCTCATTGAAGCAGCAAGAAGATTTTAACACTGATCCACGATGTTGAAGTTCAAAACACTGCTACAGCGACCACTTAATTAGCATATGCCAGTAGTTTATTCCATAAAACAGGTTTGATAAATAAGCAGTGGAATTGTTGTGATTCCTCTCTTCTTTTCAGTTCTATATCCAGCCTGAATAATATCACACCAGACTTAATCAATAATTTTCATAAACTTGTATAACATATATAGTAAATGTGAACATCTTAATTTGTCGTCATATATTTTATTACAAAATGGAGAACAGAAACCATGTCCCATCATTATACTGTTTTTATCTCCAAATCTATACACACCAAATGACCTTTAAAATGCCATAGAGATAAAATTACAAACATAGAATTGTAATGGCTTAATTTGACTAGGTACACAAATATCTATATATGGCCTTATATGCATCCCTTAAAATTTAATAACTTATTTGGAGTGTGACCGCAATTTTACATGATGGTATTGTTTTAGATTTCATCAACATCCATCATGGATCAAACCACAAAATAGGGAAAAAGGTGCAGAACATTAATTATTGGCAGGATAAAGTCTTGGCACATTGCGAGTTGTAAATATATCATCAAATGAAGAATTTCCTGACACTAAATTAGCTTTATAAATTTTTAAAGTGCTCTTTTGGCAATTTGTCAAAAAAATTGGCCTAACACATTTAGTGTAGCAGGAATAGACATTTATTTATGTATGAAGTAGTTTGTATGCACAGCTGGGAGTGTGCACTGAAATGTATTCAGGAAACCAGAAGTATTAGGGATGGAAATTGGATACATTTTCAAAAAGAACTCATAATTTGATTTGTTACCTGAAGGAGCCTATCAGGTTTGCTGCCTTTTATGATGAGGTCTGTATCGGTCAATAACATGTTTCTTTTTTGTTTACTTTGCTTGATATATATATATGTGTGTTCAAGAATCTTCAATACCAGGTTTTGATATTTGCATATACATGTATATATATTTATATATCTATACACATATATGCAAATATCAAAACCTGGTACTGAAGATTCTTGAACACACATGCACCAATCCGCACACCCATGCATGCACATACACACATACATAATATGCTCACAAGTGCATGTGCAGGCACAAACATGCACCGCCATCAACCTGCACTTGCAACCACATGGATTAGCATCATCCCAGGAATGCCTGTGACATGGACACGCTGACTTGAATAGACCAACTCACAAAAGACCTAGCTTGGCTTACCTCGGATTATCATATGAGACTGGAACAATGATTGCTGAGCATACATAGATTCCCCTATTGTCACCCTGGGACCCCCTGTGATCTCCCCCTAGGGGGTCAGGGGTCAGGAAGGTTGGCCAGCCACTGTGTGAGCCTAAGTACCGCCATGTAACCAGTCAAGGTCCAGGTCCGCTTTGTATGTAAGCTGTTATTAATGTTTACCATATACTTACAGACTGGACTGTCTAGGGGGGCAGGGGTCACAGACAGTGTTCGAAACCTGAGCTGAAACATTGGTGGTCAGCAGGAAGTTCAACGTTGTAATATATGTTGGTGGTCCCACTCAAACATTGACGAATGGTCCACATATTAATATAAAAGGTATTTAAATGACATTGCTTTGTCAGTGTTGGAAGTATAATAAATGAAATAATTATTATTTCTAAACACTGTAACATCTGGGGCTAATACCCCATTCAGGAGGGTGTTCATACATAAAAATATATAGAAATGTTTTATGTGTCTTTAAATTCAACGTGATTGCAATCCACACAGGATTTGAACCCGGGTTCTCTCGATTGAGAGTCTGAAGCTCTAGCCACTGCACCACTGTGCTCCACGTTTACCACCCTTGCTACATCATCACCATCATCATCACCACCACCACCATCATCATCACCACCACCACCACCACCATCATCACCATCATCACCAGCACCGCCATCATCACCACAATCATCATCATCACCACCACCATCATCATCATCATCACCACCACCATCATCATCACCACCATCATCATCACCACCACCATCATCACCACCATCATCATCACCACCATCATCATCACCACCACCATCATCATCATCACCACCACCATCATCATCACCACCACCATCATCATCATCACCACCATCATCACCACCACCACCATCATCATCACCACCACCATCATCACCATCATCACCACCACCACCATCATCACCACCACCATCATCACCACCACCACCACCAGCAGAATGCCCCAATAACAAGAGACACTTGTCCAAGCATGCTCCTCCTGGTCCCTTGTTCAACAGCTTGTAAATAGTACACCTGTAATTAGCTAGAGCCTGTTGACCACTGGTCAACACCCTAACACCACCCCTGTGAGTACTGTGTGCTGAGTGACCTCATCATAACAAGGACACACACCGGCTGGACAGAACAGAAGGAAGAACAACACAACCGACGCCAGGCCTGAGAGACAGCTATGGAGAGTGTCCGAGATAGTTGGTGAGAAGGGGAAATTATGAGGACAAAAATGTGAAGTTTTTTAAAGAATAGAAGTTTGGATTGGTTATAATTGATGTTAATAATTTCAAATAATTTATGGTAAATAGGATGATTAAGCCATACATATATATATATAACTAATTTATGTAAAATCAATGTTGATTATATTTGTAATAAAAATAAGTATTCTCAGAGAAAATGTAATTAATTATCGGAACAAACTGCAGTCATCTTCTGACTATGTAAAATGACAGACTCATAAAATGTGTGTTGGTTGTGCATGAACTTGTTTACATAAGAAGGTAGACATATGGCAAGCCAGACAGATATGTGATGTAGCAGGACACAGTTTCATGATAAGCCAGTCATTTCCTTGTCTATCTACCATCTGAAACTTGTAGCTTTATATGGCAGTGGTGTTCAATCAGATATCCACCTAGACTCTCAGTTGACCACATGTTTTACTGCTGTGTTTAGACTATTGACTGTTGTTGGTTTGTCTCAAGGTGTTGATGGGGGCTTGTTTGAAATGTATCCCACATAGTGGTCACACATCACTGACTCCACATTCCTGTCAGATGTGATGATACATCCCAATGACTTCTGAGTTATCACAAAGCTAATAGCACTTAATGTCATGAAATGAGTTTGAGGACATGGGGTAATTCACATGTTAGAAGGGACTTCTTGCAAATGGTGGGTGGTCGGTCATGCGTGGCCGAGGACAGCCTAGACAGCTCATGTCATGGATTCAGCTTAGATTGCTTGAGTTGCTTCGTGTTGTGTGGTTCATTAACTGTGTGAGGAACACTGCGCCTGCAGTGATTCAGCACACAGACAAGGCTAGTAGAAAGGGAAGTACCTCCAAGTCTACGTGTCAGGTTATTGTGTTGTATTTATGTAGCTCTTATAGAGAGCAGGAAGAGAGCTTGTGGTGATACTGCGAACGAGCACATGCACATTTTCGACTGAAGAGGTTGGTAGGTATTGGGTATGTCGATAGAATGCACTCATTTGTACACGGCTACGTAGCACGTTTTGTAATTTTTATTACATGCTTGGAATTGATACACATGTATATTCATGCGTACGTATAATTTTCAGTTTGACACTTGACAGTTCTGATTATTTCAACCGATTTATGTGATTTTTATTTACTTTCAGAGCCTCGCGTTAACTGAAATTGAAGCAGTGCAGTTTGATTGCGAAACTTTGCAAGGCGTCTAACTGACGCTTGCTATGGTGGACGTAGCAAGAAGACGGCCGTCTCTAGAGATACACAGGGAGGATGTGGCAATGTTTGGCTGCTCCCAGGAGCAAGAGGTCCTTAAGATAGAGGAGATTTCTCTGGAGGAGTTATTGAGGGAGGAGAGGGACGATGTGTTCAGTGACACCCCACCCTGGCTCCCAGAAACAGCAGCCTCTAGCAGGGCGTGGATATTTATAGAGGACAACATCCTGGAAGAGGTGGAGGAGGAGACAGAAGACATTGGTGACGGAGAAGAAATATGTGATATGTAAGTGTTGCATTCATTTTTATTTAATTTAAAATTATTTTTTATTAATTTTAATCTAAATGATTAACACAAATATGGAGACATTGTTGAGTGTTTTTATATGATGAAGAAAAAAAATGTGATAAGAACCCCAAATATTTTTTTAGATTTTTATTATATGCCATGTTGAGGCTTACAGTAATGTATGTAAAATGTATATGACATCATTACAATATATTAGTAAATATGGAATTGTTATACAACAGTAACATAGACGTAAGTGGGTTGCTAAAGTATTGAACCTGATTATGTGTAGTTTGTTTATGAATAAAACGTATGTATTGAGTCTCCCATTGTCGCAATATGTATCTAGTTTTGAATACATGGTTAATGTTTATCAAATTTTGTTGTATTTTAAGTCATAATGGCTAATTTAGGAAAAATTGAACACTAGCATGCCAAATTGTCAAAATGTTAATGAATCTAGTTTGAAAAATTCCATTTCAATGTCTTAAAAACTAGAATATCTTACGTGCGTTCTGACAGTTTACATTTGATTATCTTTGCGGCTGTCACTCAGTTTAATTTTCTAATCTATACATAGTTAATGCTAAAAAAGTTGCAGTCTTTGCATTTGTATTTTGTGTAATTTTAAACGTCACATTAAAACATACATTTAACAGAAGCAAAATTTGAATTGGTAAAAGAAAAAGAGTTGCAGACAGTTTCAGGCGTATTTCATCAGTTCCTTTATGTGAAGCCATGTACCAGTAAATGGGTATCAAGAAGGAATATGGTTTCTTGCAAGGAGTTGCAGGCAGCATAATGAGATACTGTTGAAGAAGGATGTGGTTTCCGTTTAGGTGGTACACGCTGTCTGTAATTATGTTTTTATTAATAGCATCATGGATTACTTCTTGGCTTTTTTCAGACCACAGAATTAATTGTGCATTTATCTTTTGCCAAGGCTGAAACTGAACTTGGTCTGGTGAACCGAAATGTGAGATTAAAAAATTGGATAAATTGACTGAATATAAATCAGTCAGTTGTATACATGTACAGTGAGATCAGTCAAACAATTATTTTCCAAATGAGAAATAAAAAATGTGTATACACTAGATATAAAATAATGTAAATGAAGTATTTTCAAATATTTAATGACTGCAGATCACGTAAATGTTGCAGCCATCCACTGGTGATGTGGCAATAGTTATTGTGTTTTTATATCAATATATATACAGGTATATATATATTATATATATATATATATCTGAGATTCTATGGTAATCAACATCCTGTCCATGGTACACCCTGGTTCTGTGTGCACTGCTGGTCCTCATCAATGCTCTGTATAGTTGCAACAGTTCCATGTCTCATCATCAGGCAAATATTTATTTGTTCATTATAAAACCCTGAACTAGACAGGTATGGCTTATGCATATGAATGACCTAGCATCAGTGGAGCAAACACGGGTTAATTTACACAAATATTTTATATTTGTTTCCAATAGACTGAACAAATGTTGGGCCAATGATCTGTACAAGTGTCATTTCAATAGGTACTCTGCTTATTTAACCTATGCCTTACGATTTTATCAAAATATTTTACAGAGTTCAGTACCCTTGCAATTCATATTCCACCAGTTAAAATCAAGTGTTGTTCATTGGTGGTGAGAAGTGTTTTTATTTGTAAACATTCGTGTAGCCTTCTCATTCTAGCAGTTGGTTTTGTATTTGTGTAAGTACAATAGCTATATATAGAAGTGATACGTGTTACATAATATGGAAATAGTGACATGATACAACTTGCCCCGGGCCATTTGCCTCCAGTTAATTTTTTGCTGACAAACGTACATGCATAAAATACACTGGCATTTATAAGCATGCACAATAAACTGCACAGATCATTCGTGCACACACGTGTAGTTTATTTCAGTGTAATTAAACTAATAAATTAACTCTGCATGTCACCGTTCCCTCCAACAATTCAAGATGTTTGTTGCATGAAAACAACTAAAAGTTGTCCATTTCCATAAGTGAGTTTATGATGTTGACATTCAGCAAAGCAATGCTTTGTGTTTGTTCTACACTGTTGCAATTGCACTGAATTTACTAAATAGAATATTGATAGATAAAACGGGAATTATTTCATATAATCTTAGCAAAGAAGGTGCCTTAATGTGCATGCGTTCATGCATGTGCTTTTCGTGCGTTTGTTACTGTTATGGTAACAATACATTAACGAACAGAGTTGTGTGCATCATATAATGTTGCATGTCTGTCTTGGTAGACACCCCTCCGACAGCGGGGAACCAGAGTTGTATTGCTTTGAAGACTACATTGAAGAAACTCAACCACACCCTCCAGAGCCAATGATGTCATTACAAAATCAACATTTAATTTGGTAAGTGAACTAAATATACTTGTGTATACTGATCATTTGTTAGTTAGGCAAGTTATATTTATAACACTTAAGTATATGGTGTGGTTGTTTATTTATTGACAATACTTTTAAATCTTTTCACAATTAAACTACATTGTTTTTGGTAATAGTATTATATTTGTTAAGTCAGTTCAACATCCAGGCATAATGTAGTTACTGATCACAAGGTGGCAGTTATTACACAGTGTATGCAATGGTCACCAGGTGGCAGCTGTGATGACTATGTGTGTTTCTATGTGTGTTTGAATGCACATGTGTTCACGGCAATACACGCATGCACACATGAGTGTGATACAACTTTTGAGCACCAAAATATTTCTGATTCAAATAATTCTGTATTTTACATCTCAATAAAACAAATACTGACACTTAAAACCATTTTACCTTCAATACTTTATAATAATAATGTATTTATTTCAACCAGTCATCATGTCCATATACACAAATACATAAATAAAAGTATGTAAATAAATATAAAAATACATCGATAAGAACAATATTTTAAAAATTATATAAATCCCGGACCCACAGGTGCTGCAGTTTCAAAGTACAATACACATCGCTAGTTTTAATGCTATAAATAATGGGATTCAAAGACATGTCAATCCTATTCATTAAGCTAAAAAATAGCCTTTCTGATTACACATTTACCCGAGCTGACATTAGCTGTAGCAAACATGTGGCTAGTGCTACATCTCATGGGCAAATTGTTCAATATCCTGAAAGAGTTGTTACATACAACAACGAATTGCTGAAAATTAACTTTTCTAAAGTTCACTCATAACGCACACATATAGATATTACCAAAGTACACTGTAAATAGCTTATTTTTTATAGCAGTTGAACAAAAGTGGAATTTTTGACATAACATATTACTCTTGGCATACAAAAGTCTCACTTTGGCTTGCATGTCAGACTCATCTGACAAGTTATTAGAAATGACATGTCCAAGATATTTACAAGAGGTGGCAAAGTTTAACTTCTTTCCTCCTAATGTAATTTCTTTAGAAAGATTTGACTTTCTAGATTCAAAGTACATGACTATGGATTTACCCGCATTGTATTGCTCATGCTCACTTCCGTATGAGTAACACATGTCTAGTAGTAGTCCTTTAGCAGAAGGTGCAAACAGAAGTAGATCATCAGCGTATATAAGATGATTAACAACCATGTTACCAAGACTACAACCGATTTGTTTTTTGTGCAGTTGTATACTCAGATTATCCATATAAATGTTAAAAAGTAAAGGGGATAACTTCCCACCTTGCTTAACACCATTGCCTACCGAGAAGAAGTCCGAGTAGGTATTTCCCCATCGTATGCATACACATTGATTATTGAATTCATTGCTGAGTACTCTTAAGATATATTTCGGTACATTTCGTTATTCTAGTTTTGTTAAAAGTTTATATCGGTTGACACGATCAAATGCCTTTGATACATCTAAAAACACGACGTGCATAGCTGAACCATGTTCGGTGTAGAACCTGGTTCAGCTATGCAGAGCCGGTGCTCTTCAATGCCTACATTGTGCCTCTACCGAATGGCAAATGTATGTCGAAGTGCTTACAACCATCTCTCGAGAATTGCTCGTGTACGAGAGGCAATGACGACCAGTGTCTGCAAATGTCTTGCCCATGCACTTGTGACATCCAGAATTGATTATGGAAATGCGATGCTGTTTGGTATACCTGACCGTCTGCTGCACCGTCTAGAGAGAGTCCAACGTTCAGCCGCATGTGTTGTGATGCAACTTCGACGAGGTGACCGGCAATCTATCACTGCGGTCCTACAACAGCTACACTGGCTCCCAGTGAGAAAGCGCATCGAGTACAAGTTACTCATGGTTGTACACACCGCACTGTATGCAGGCACGCCAGTGTATCTCGCGTCACTGCTACATCGTCACGCACCACGCAGGACCCTACGCTCTGGCGGTGGTCTGCTTGTGGGTGTTCCACGCGTGACCTTAGAACGTTATGGTCGCCGGGCGTTTGTTTGTGGAACTCTGCCTCTGGAACTACGCGCGATTGAGAACACTAGACAGTTTGGAAAATTATTGAAGACATTTCTGTTCTCAAACTAATATAATCAGACATCATTTAACCTTTGTATTATTCATGCGTATAGTTTTTAATTAATTTTTAGTCTTATTTATCTCGGAATCACGTTTTAGTATCTAATCTAATTATTTAATGTATTTATTTTATCCAGTATGTTCAGCTGTTCAGCATTTTTGCTAATCGTTTATTTTATCATCGCATTTACCCATAATTTTACTATACATAGGTTTATCTATATACATATATATATATATATATACTAGGATTTTGCTTCCTAACTTTATTAATTTTTCTTATTTATTTCTCTTAAATGCGTTTTTATGCTTCTTAGATGGTTGCCGATTTGTAAACACCCGTGAACAAGTCATTAGTCCCGGATTTGATGGTGTGTAAATAAAGTTTATTATTAATAATTTCTTAAATGCAAACATGCATAACTCCATTCCATGTTTAGGCTTAAAGCCAAATTGATTAGGAGTGGTTTCCAAGTACATTTCCATTCTGTTAAAAAGAACAGTGTCTATTATCTTTGAAAATATGTTCGATAGACATATTGGCCTATAATTCCCTTTCTCGTTTATTCGTCTATTCTTATCTTTAGTAATTGATACAATAACAGACTGTGAAATTTCTTTTGGTAAATGACCATGCACCGGAATTGAAAACACAAGGATAGACAAAAGCACAGCGAGTTGAGAATCAGCGAACTTAATATGTTCTGCTTTGATACCGTGACCTGGCGACTTATTTTTTGAGAGTCCATTAATAATATCCATCAGTTCAACTGCACCCAGTCATTCCCTTATTGCCAGTGGAACAATCATAACAAACTTTATCACATCGACTATCCTCCACATCATTAAATAAATGTTCATAATGATGCTTCCACATTGACCCGATGTTTACGTCACCGTGTATATTATCAATGTTTGTCGGAAGTTTTACTTTACTGTTCATACAGTGCTTAATTTCTTTCCAGAATTTGCGGTGGTCTTTTTGACACAACTGTTCTGCAATGTTATCAGCAATGATAGTTTCTTTCTCCCTTTTACATTTTCTGATCGGCTGCTTGAATTTCATTCTGGATAATTTCATAGCATTAAAAATGTCTCCTTGTCTAGGTTTACCAGTCTCTTTCCATATACAGTAAGCATCACGGGCTGCACAATGAAGCTCTTTCACTCGCCCGTTCCAACCTGGCACAGCATTATACTTATAAGCACCTTTGCGATTTGACCGAAGTGTGTGACCACACCTCTTCAATGTAATCACAATAGAATTGTAAAAGTCATTAAGATCGTCATGATGATTACAGTTATGACAATTGGGATCAGTGCATCTAACACCCGGTGGAACATTCAGTTTGCTCAATTCAATGTTCATGCATTCTCTATATGCGTCAATATCTTGTGGGTGTAATCTGTCCCACTATATGCCTTGCTTGTATGGAAAGGACAAAACATACCAACAAAGATAAGAATTTTAAAAACTTGCGTTTTCCCAACAGCTCTATACGGGAGCGAAACATGGACGCTGAACAAAGAAGACATGAGAAGAATACAAGCGTTTGAGATGAGATGTTACAGAAAAGTCCTAAAAGTGTCATGGATAACAAGAACAACCAATGCCGAGATCCTTAAAAAATTAGACATAAAGAACTGCCAACTAGTGAATGGAATAAAAGGACTAAAATTGAGTTATTTTGGCCACATCAAAAGACACAATTCCTTAGAAAAAAACAGTCCTAGAAGGCAAAGTGGAGAGAAAGAGAGGAAGGGGAAGACCAAGGAGAAGATGGGAGCAGGACATCAGTGACTGGTTGGAAGACGACATCGTGAGAGCAGGTTGACGAACGGCAGACAGAGCAGCGTATCGGGGGGTCATCCGGGCAGCTACGTCTCGCAGAGATAGGCTGAACTGAAGAAGAAGAATTGACATTACCACTAATGCATTCTGGTACAATATCACTGTCTATACTGAACGATATCGGGTGGTGATCAGAATAAATAATATCATAAAGTATGGACATGTTAGATAGGCAATCCTTCGCATCAGTGGTACATATGATATGGTCTAGCCATGATGTAGTTCCCCAGGCAGAACTAACGTATGTATATGTGTCTATTGGGAGAGTATCTTGATCACATATAGCCAGAGTAAATTCTTTGCAGAAATCAAGTAAGATATTCCCAAAAACTGATTTCTTGGAAATATCTGCGTTAAAATCACCAACAATAGTGATGCACGAGCTATTAATATTATTAACATATACAGCAATTTTGGACATATAATCATTGAACTTGTCCCTGTTTTCCTTGCATCCATAAGGTAAAGATACGTTTAGTATCCTTATTACTCCAACAAATTCTTATGCCACATAGCCAATCATAGCATTGGTCAAGAATGGTGATGTATTGATCAAGGGAATGTTTCCATAAAAAACCTACACCACCATACGGTCTACTAGTTAAAATACCACAAGATGCATCTACAGGAGAAACACCATAACCCACATAGCCATCGTGACAGGTGTTTCATTTATCATTTATTAATTAGTTACTACTTAAAGTTAATTATCTGATTAGTTTTATTATAAAATGTTATTAGTATCAACTCTATATATATATATCTTAACATATTGAGTGTTTTATTGTACCACAAGTAAGACATAGTTAAACAGTCATCTATTGTAAAAATCAACCTCATTGTTTGCAAGACATGCAATGTAAACTTTACATTCGGGGTGATTTTAAAATAATTATAAAATTGTGGTTCATGGAAGAAATGGCTGTTAGGATGTTATAATATAAATCATTTGTATTATATATAATTCTAATATTATTAGTTTTATGTACAGTTCTACGAACATTCATGGCCTGTAGTGCTTCATAAAATAAAACTGAGTATTAGTACATGACATATGATTTTATGACAACAAGATCAACCTTGAATGCAGTGAAATGTCAAATACGACCTAACAAATCAACACATCCTATGTGCAGAGAGCGTATTGAGAAAGCAGTTGTCTTTGTCGACAAATTGACATTACTGAAGAATCCCTGCTAGTCATGTGACCGGGGCAGTTATTGATTGACTCGTCTCACGGGAACTGATCAACTAAACCTAGACATATTGATACTGATCACATCAGTCTTGTTAGCATCAACCAGTAATCACATCACAGTTGTTTTTTCCATTGACTAGTGTTATAAATAGCACCATGGTGTTACAATTATAATCACTGCTTTACTTTTTATTTTGTTAATATAGGGAAAATGTTTGCAAATGTTTTCGCTGTTGACCATGTGTATTTTGCATAGTAATTGCAGTACATAGCTTAATGACTGGCCAAGACTGGTAATTACAACTGATCAATTAGGTTGGTGGAATTTAGAGGGGGGCCATCTGGCCACTAGATTAACTAGTTGTTGCAAGTCTAGGGGCTCACATTAATGACTATCATTGGCACAGCTGGTAGTGAAACAAATCAAATGGATGAGTATTAATTAAATAGATGGCTCAAATGACACTGGTTTGTCATTGAAAAAAACTAAATTGGCCAGTAATGGTTGTGGTTGGTGTGAATGGCTGGCTTCTATGAATGGCTGGCTTCTATGCGGGCCATTCGAACACTAAAAGGCATACTTTTGATTAGTTCATGACTGGCAAAAAATTATTATTTCTGACTAAGGGCCTGGTTGTTGGGGTAGTGTTTGAATGAACAGATCTGTCAGAGGGAAGTGTGATGTGTTTTGATTAATTCCACAGATTGAATAACGCACTACATAATCTTGAGTGTAACTTTTATATTATACAGCAACGTTCTTTTAATTTTATTTATGCATCCAAGATATCAGTGTTGCAGTCAGACTGCCTGGAATAGTTACAAGACAAGGAATTCATATTACCTAATCGACTATCACCAAGAGCTGCCTTTCATTTCTTACACTGCACTCAATGAGGGTAAATAATTGGGTGTTATTCACAGCACATGTAATGGCAGTGTTCTCACTCGTAGTGGTGACATCTAGAGGATAGCAAAGAACCAGTAGATATATGTTCACATGCATGATATTCTAAATTACAGACAATTCCTAGAAATGATATGGTGACACTTGCCGTCTATAGTGTGATTACAGGTTTTGTAATGCAGTGTTAATGTTTTCACTTACAGTGATGACACCTGGTCTGGTGGATTGTCTGGAGCTAGTAAAATGCATTCAAATGAATCACATTAGAATTGTAGATATTTTCTAGAAACATCAGTCTTCTTCTTCTTCCCCTTGCTCCCTTGTGGGGTGGGGTCCAAGTCTACTTTTCTTATCAGTTCTTTCCACCTCTCTCTCTCTCATCCGCAATGGCCATCCATTCATGGCTGTTCATGTCAGCCCTCCCCAGGTCTCGTTTTATACTGTTGTTCCATCTCAGCCTTGGTCTTCCTCTCCGTCTTCTGCCACCCCCTTCTACTTTCCACACTCTTCTCGCCAGTCTGTCTTCACCCATTCTTTGTCCAGCCCATCTCATTCTGTTTCCGGCTACTTAATAATAATAATAAGATAACTTCTATTGCGCCTAAATCCTTGGAAACCAAGCTCAATAAAAGGCACATTAAAACAAAAGGATTGGTTAATCTCAAAATCCATAAGCAGTATCTGTCAACAGATGGGTCAAGGCGTTAGGGAGCTATGGCGGATAAGATTTAACAAGATTGCCATCCAGAGAATTAACTCTAGATGGCAGGTGGACAAGCCCTTTGGCTTATCGAGAGTCCAACCCTTTTATCTACATATATCCAGCCCTTCTGAGGTATGTGTCGATTTTATTTTTAAACATATTCACACTACTAGCACCCACACAATCATCAAATAATCTGTTACATTCATTCACAGTCCTTCGTGAAAATGAGAACTTTCTCACGTCTAATCTACACTGCTCCTTTACTAATGTAACTTTATGTCCTCTAGTCTTTCTATCTTTCTTAACTGAAAAAAACATTTCTATCAATATTTTCATAACCATTCAATATTTTAAACACTTCTATCTGATCTCCTGGTCTCTAGTGTTGTTAAACCACATTCTTTTAGGCGTTTTTCATAACTAAGATCCCTCAGTTTTGGTATCATTTTAGTCGCTCTCCTCTGTACTCTTTCTAGCATATCTATGTCCTTCTTGTGGTATGGCCTCCATGCTTGTATACAATATTCTAAATGAGGCCTAACTATTGTTTTGTACAGCGGTATTATTAGTTCTTTTTCTTTATATGCTATATTTCGCCTAATCAATCCAAAGATTTGATTTCCTTTTGAAGCTGCAATTCCACACTGCTCTGAAACCTTCATGTCAGCACTAATTGTCAGCCCTAAGTCTTTTTCTTTTACAGTAGTACTTAGTACAGTTCCCCCCATTGTATATTCTATATATTCGTTCCCATGTCCTGTGTGAAGGCATTTACATTTCCCAAAATTGAACAACATTTGCCACTTTTCAGACCATTTGATCAACCTGTCAAGATCATCTTGTAAATGCTGTCTATCTCCATCACTTTTAATTCTTCTAAACACTTTTGTATCATCTGCAAATTTCAACACCTTGCTAGCTATATCATCGTCCAAATCGTTTATATATATTAAGAATAATATAGGTCCCAGTACCGATCCCTGTGGAACCCCACTCAAAACTGATTTCCGGTTTGAAGCTTCCCCATCAACAACTACCCGTTGTCTTGTGTCAATCAGCCATTTTTCTATCCAGTTAATTATACCATTTCCTATGCCATGGGCCTTTAGTTTAAGCAGTAATCTCTGATGTGGCACTTTGTCGAAAGCTTTTTGAAAATCTAAGTAGATGATATCTACTGGATAAGCAAGGTTGTAAAGATAAGTTTTTAAATGACGACGGAATGTTGTAATATTTTCAACTGATCTAACACTAAGAGGGAGCATATTCCAAAGAGTTGGTGCAGCAACAGAAAAAGCCCTAGTTCCAATATTAATATTGACTCTAGGAACAAAAAGTAGGTCAGAACTAGATGATCGAAGCTGGATAGGTTTTCTTACAGGAGTAAGGAATGAATGCAAATAAGATGGTTGCTTACTGGACAGTGCCTGGTATGTAATGGTACAGATCTTAAATATTATACGATATTGTACAGGAAGCCAGTGCAAAGACTTCAAAAGTGGTACAGAGCGAGAAAAACGAGGAGATCTTGTAACTACTCTTGCTAGACAATTTTGGACATGCTGAAGTTTTGTGATATCCTTGCTAGTGATATTATAAAGGAGGGAATTGCAATAGTCAAGTCTGCTGCTAACAAGCGCTGTTGCAAAAGTTTTAGCAACAGAAAATGACATATACCGGCGAATACGGCAAAGATCATGAATATGATCAAAACAGCAGCGACATGTTTGAGATATATGTTGTCAAAAATTGAAGTTACTATCAAAGATCACTCCTAGATTCCGCACCGAGGTTGCTGTCGTGATATACTGATTCAAAATACGCGTAGGGGAAAAAACCATCGAATTTATCATGCTGCATTGGAGTACCAGTAATGATCAATTCAGTTTTATTTTCATTTAATTTCAACTTGCTGTCAGTCATCCAGTGGAAGATATCTTGAAGGCAATCACTAAGTTGGTTAAGGGAGCGATTTGTATCCAGGGCAGCCAACGAAATGTAGATCTGAGTATCATCAGCATAAAGATGATGATCCAAGTTATGTCTTTGTATAACAGAGGTTAGTCAACAACTACATTCAGATCTACCTTCTGTTCACCTATCCTCTAGGTGTTTTTTCATTCCAATCTCCTCTCTCAATTCCTTCATCTTCCTTCTACCCTCTCGCGTTACTCTACATATTCTTCTGACCCAGTTGTTTTCTGCTACCTGTAGTTTCTCCTCCTGTCTCTCTGTCAGTGGCAGTGTTCCCAACCCATATATATAGGCTAGTACAATGCAGGCTTCCAACACTTTTCCTTTCAGTTGTTTCTTCAGTTTTCTGTCCCACATAATGCCTTCTTCCCTCTTCCATGCTGCTGCTCCTGCTTGCACCCTCCTCTGTATTTCTTTACTGCTCCTTCCATCCTCACACACTGTACCGCACAGGTATACAAAGCTGTTCACTTGTTTAACGGTCTTTCCTTCAACAACTACATGCAGATCTACCTCTTGTTCACCTATCCACATTACTTCAGTCTTCTCCAGATTAATTCGGAGGCCGTGTATTCTGAAGGTGTTACTCCATTCTTGCAAAGCTTTCTGTAGTTCCTCTTTGTTATCAGCCATCACTGCTAGGTCGTCTGCATACAGTATCTTCTTAAGTTCTTCCTGCTCTGATATCTTTCCACTGATCAGGTTCATCACCATAATGAAAAGCAGGGGACTCAAGACACTTCCCTGTCTGAGTCCTACTTCCATTCCAAATTGTTCCGATGTTTCTCCTTCGACTCTCACTACCGCTGTTGTCTCCTTGTACATTTCCTCCACCATTCTGGCCTCTGCTTCTCCAACCTCCATCCATCTCATAACTGCAAATGTGAGTTCTCTCAGCACGGTGTCAAATGCCTTTTCCAGATCAACAATACTGAATGCTACATCCTTTTTAAATTCTCTCTTCTTCTCGATAATTTGTCTGATGGCAAACAATCCATCATCTGTTCCTCTCCCTTTCCTAAATCCCAGCTGATTCTCTCCGATTTTGCTCTCCACTATAAGCCTCACCCTAACATCCAGTATCCTTTCCAACAATTTCAGGGCTTGGCACAGTAATGTGATGCCTCTGTATCTCCCTGGGTCATGGATGTCCCCTTTCCCCTTCCATATCAGCACAATCACTCCTCTTCGCCACTCTGCTGGTATCTCTCCTGCTGTGAAGCACACATTAAACAGCCTGGTCAGCCACTTGATTCCAACTAGTCTGTTTGCTTTCACCATTTCCACTGAAAGTTCATCCACTCCTATAGCCTTTCCAGTTTTCATCTTCTTTACTGCTTTCTCCACCTCTTTTGTTATTGTCCTCACCTCCAGCTCTCTCCTTACAGTATGAGGTATCTCTGTCTCATATTCTCCCTCCAGATTTAGTAGTTTCTTAAAATACTCCTCCCAAACACCCAACACTTGTTTTGCTCCAGGGACCAGTGTCCCGGCGCATCTCTTCATTGCTGATGTTCGTATAGTATCTTTGCTGTCTCTGTCTCTATCCCTGGCAAGTTTGAAGATCGGTATTTTCCCTTCATCTTCTTCAATCCTATCACATAATTCCTGCTGTTTTTCATCTCTTGCTTTAGCAACTGCCTTATTTGTTGTCTTCTTCTTTTCCCAGTAATTCTGCTTCAGCCTTGTCTTGTCTTCATCATTCGCTTCTTCCACACACTTCAGGGCCTCCTTTTTTTCTCGTATAATTTCATCCAGGTTGCTTCGGAATGTATCCTTGTCTTCTTGAGTCCTCCCAATCTGTGTGCGTAGCCCGATAGTATGCATATCATCTCTCATCCAACTAACATCCACACTGCAATTAGCCTGCCGTCCCATCGTTCCACCGTGATGACTTCTATGAATGATTCTATAATGTAATTACTCATTTTATTATATACTTAGTAGATGTAGATTGTAATGTGGGGTTTCAGTTTTAAACACAATTTCAAAAAATTAACTTTCATACGAAGGTAATATTTTACACAGGTTTTGGTATTCAATACTTGTTCAAAGAGAGGTAAACAACTTTTATTTGGGATCTTTTTGGAAAATATTTGATAAATTGACTACTTAGCACATTACATTTGTGTCATGTAAATGTTGTTGTTGTTTATATTTATGGGGCGGCTCCTGTGCTAGGGATATTATATATCTTAATGGAAGTCTCCCGACCTTATACTTACCTTATTCATTGTATATGTATCGTATTCATAGGTCAAATAAATTGATTCTGAGTTACAATATATAATTGTTGTTTAATGCAATCTCCCAAACACACCAACCACTGCACAATAACATGATAGTAGAAAGAGTTGGGAATTGAGGCTAAATAACAATAGGATGACCAAAGTGTGACAAATACTCACCAAATGTGGGACTGGATGAAGCACTCACTAATTAATTACATTGACAGGCTGCATTGTAGATGCCTCAGTTCCTTGAACTGTTATCTGTAGAAAGAACTTTTATGAGTCAGGCTGGGCATTTGTCCTACTCTGAACATTGTCATATTCTGGCTTACTGGGGTACCCGGCTTACTGCAGGGGTTTATCAAATTTGTTAATTTAGACTTTGGGTTCACCATTCAATTCCAACTCCAGTTAGGAAGATAAAATATTTATTATTTATTTATTATTAACCATCTATTTCTAATCTATGACATGTTTTTATATATTTGTATTATTTTTCATTTGTATTTTATGTCAACATACAGACTTTTGTCTGAAATAAATATTATTATTATTAATTCAGCTATAGCCGGCTTTTTGGTGAGTTTGTAAGCTATACCATATTTTATGAAGCAGAATACAGCCAGGCTGAGTTACCAGCTTTGTGCAATACATTTAATATGTTTGCAAAAATCCAGTGAAGCAGAACCCGTTTAGATGACTTCAAAACAAAACGCTGATTGAACTGGCCACCCGTGACATCACATAATCTAATGAGAATTGGTTTTTCTTACAATACACACATTCATCAGCACCAGTTAATCCATACCACCCTACAGTGTTCTAATTAATCAGCATGCCCCAACTACAATTGGCTTTCCGCTTTGTTCCACCAACCCTCCATTGTAGTGGGTTACTGTGGGTACAATGTAGTCCTCACCTAGGCAGTAAACTGCCCATCACATTATACAATATGATTCAATTAGAGTTGACTGCCTCTGTTTAGGAGCCATGCTATCATAACCATGTTGAGACATGCTCAAGGCATTCCTTTGTGTCATAATCTCCACTGGGCTTGGTCATAGTCGAATCCAGTCATTCATGGCTGGGTGTACACCCAGGATAGTCAACCCATGTCTGTGTGTCTGAAAAAAACTTGTCAGTGTCACCATGTCATGTCCACCGTCGTCATGTGTGTCACGATTGTGGACACCGCCTACCAAGAACCGCGTTGACCCGGTGGAAAGAGGTCATGACCCCGGCCATGGGGCGCATGTATTGCTGGCCTGGGGCGTGAGGTTAGTGAACTGAGATCGGAGTGTGAGCATTCATGCGATAAGTGTACAATGTTATCTGTTCATTTGTGAACTATTCTTGTTCTGCGCTTGTTTAGTTGTTTCCGTTTATTATGTTGTCAGAGATTACGCCAGGCGGCCTTGTGATGTTTGATCTGACATAGGCGTACACAGGTGATTCAGATCGCACTAATTGTGAAGTATTTGCCTATGGACGGGAACTATAGTCACGTATCAATATGCTGCGGTATTGTTGTAATAAATTAAAGTTAGGAGAAAACTTTGAGTAAGTTAGACTCATATACAGTGATCGCGACGTATTGTATTACCTGTCAAACAACACTGGATCGCGGTTCCAGGTATGTGTGGGATTAAGAATGAATGGCATGGTATCAATTAATAGGAACCAACATGCTATTGCCTTGTGTAGTAATATTTATGTAATGATCTGGAATTGTTTATAATTGCTTTAATACTTCAAAGTATAATGCATTTTTGAAAGTTTATGTTGCTATGGAATGTAGATCATAAATATGATATACAAAATACTTATTCTGTAACATGCGCGTGTGTTGTTAGTCAATAATTGTACATTCAGATCAATTTATCCATAGTTTGCCATACCTGGTCTGATGGTGTTCACAAATATGTGTGTACACAGGTATAACATGTGTTATTGTTTCTTTTATACGATGGTGCTGCAATATAAATCTTAGTTGACAAATAATCAGTGTTGCTCTATCAAGGCAATTAGCTCTAAAACTATGCCAGATACTGCTGCGACACTGTTAGTTCAGAATAAGGGTGCAAGTTCAATGTTTGGCAAAAGACCATTAATGAGTAAAATGTGTCCCAACCCAAGAGTTTGTGAGGCTATTAGGCACACACCTGAAGTGTGAATTACACAGTGAAGTAGACAATTACAGCTGAATTAGTCCAGGTCCACTGCAAGACGGAGTATTACGCCTTGAATTAAGATGAGATTGCATCTGAGGAATAACCTTGCAGTCGTAGACAAGATCAAGTCACAACCAACTTACTCAGTCCTGCAGAACTTATCTTAAGTCTCTGTAATGACTTTGCTCTGCCGGAGTAAAGATACCTGGTGTGCCTAGTTGACTTAGAGCGTGAAACATGCATCACCATACATGCATGATTGTACAAACACACATTCATTCTGCTCTTGGTTTCCATGTGTAAGCGAGAACTATAGCTGGGTGTTTGTGCATATGTATGTGTGTACACAATTTTTATTTGTTGTTGTAATTTGTTTGATATTGCAGTTTTTATTTCTATGGCAGTCCATATGTTTTGTATAAAATGAAATGTGTCAACATTTTGGGTTTATGTGCAGGGTTGATATTTATAAGTATTTGTTCTGAAAATGAACTAGTGAAGAAGTAATTCCAATACAAATAGAACATTATCATTCAAATTGCTTAACATAGTCTGTATTATGCAAAGCTTGCACAAACATGCACTATCATAGTTTGTCAATAACAGCACATTACATAACATTGGAGTGGATACGTGCTCTCTGATTAAACTTGTCAGACATTTTTATTGAATCTTGTTCAATTTGTTTTCAGTTCTTCAGACAAAGAATTCATTCCTCGTTCACCAACAAAGTTGCAGCTGCTTCCCACAATGCACTGCACTGTGGCAAACTCAAAGGTCAGACGGGAGGTCATAGTGGAGCGAAGGTCAGCAAGGAAGGAAAGGCAGAGCATTATGGGAAGACGAAGCAGCGACCTGGAGATAATGTTGTTGGACGATTGTAAGTAAAATGAAAGTAGTAAAAGACAACTGTTAGAATGAACCAGTGCTGGAGCAACATTCATGGTCATGATGCAACATTCATGATTATGATGCAACATTCATGGTTATGATGCAACATTCATGGTTATGATGCAACATTCATGGTTATGATGCAACATTCATGGTCATGATGCAACATTCATGGTCATGATGCAACATTCATGGTCATGATGCAACATGGAATGTGATTTTCAGATTGCAGTAAACTTACCAGTTAAAAAAAGTACGAATATTAGAAACATCAGTAAATCTTACAGATACACTAATAACACATCTCTATTAATGCAGAAACATTGATTCAGTGGTTATAATTATCAGATAATCTACACATTTTAAATGTGATGACTGTGGTTGAGCCAATTTATCAAGATGCTGATTCTCTTGATTTATAGGGAAGAGCTAAATGGTGGTTAGTTTTAAGCACTGACAGTTGCACGTGTCTATTCTACTTTGTTTCTGTATTTATTGTGTTTATTGTTAGAAGATGTCACTTAGTTCCTCATATCCCATAGAGTCATACAGTAACATCTCCATTCTGCTATCATGCGGCTGCGTGAGTTTAATGAGCCTAGTGGAGAGGGCTAGATTACCCATAGTATCACATGTGGTTTCTGACAAACTGTATCAGTGGTTCACTTTTTTACAATCACACTTTTTGTCTGAGACTCCCATTAAATCCAGGTTGGTGTTACATAAGCCTGTGCTAAGCGAATTCCTCACATGTTTGTACTGAACGGAGAATGGTTGAATCAGTGCCACATACTGATGATATCAGAGCTTGTCCCCCCCCCCAAATAGTGGTGATGTTTCACTTGGCTTTGGTTGGTATTTGACAGCGTGTCTTACATCGCATTGACGTCACAGTGTGTAATGTGACGTTCTCTGTCACACATGGGTGCAGTTTTCAGTGTCAAATGTCCAACATCTCGGGTCCGATTCTGCGATCAGAGTACACTACCTCTATTGGGAGTGGATTCATTTTAAATCTAATCACACCTGGGCTGTTTTCTCCGCCCTAATTCATTGTTTTTCACGTGCAGTTGGCATGTTTTATTTTAAGTGCAGCAGGCTGGTTTATAAGGACTCGGGATGTTACAGGATTAAGCCAACTCTAACATGTTTTGCGTTTCGCTGTCACGTGAAATCCCTGTTTGCTCCTCGTGAGTGTCAGTGGTGAATTTCCGAAATGGAAATGCACCAATGTTTATGCATTATCAATGTAGCTGGAGATTTGCTAAATTCAAAAGGCTCACAAGTGGTTTACTACATTTAGTGTCATTGTGGGGGGGCCAGCTTGAGAAGGTTTTTTACTGATTCCCTTCTTTAGTATTGAGGGCAGATACTGATTGAAAACAGTCTCCACAACCTAATACTTTAATGCAATACCATCAATGTCAAGTGATGGTAAATTACCAAATTACCGCAACAATGAAATAAAAATTTGCAGTTATAAGTATAAACCTAATATCTAATAATAGATATATGTATTTTAGCAAAGTACAGTTTAAGCTGTATGATATGTTGATGAAATCCTGCCTGTTTTCTTGTCATTCAATGTACGTGTGGCAGTAGAACATATGAGTTGGAGCTGCAGAAAACATTCTGATTCTCAAACAATCCATATTCCCAATATCTGAAGAAAAACCACTGGTCCATGTTATGTTAAAATATATACTTGTTTAACTTTGCAAGGTAATCAGATAGCACACAGACGTAGACAGTTGATATGTGTGTAAGTGCCAACTCTAGATATCTCTAGGTGCAGTCGATTGCATGCTGCATGAAGGTTTGATGTACAAGTCACTGCGGTACATTGCCCCTTTAATCCTAGTACTGGGAATACTCTTATTGGTGTTTTATGGGTTCACATGAACCCAATTCTGCCACGTGATCCCTAGTTGTGTTATGGGTGTGCACTCACAGTCCAGGAGGCCAAGTGTCTCACAGTTACTGCACAGACAAATTAGCATTCAGTGTGAACTCACTAGCAGTAAAATCTGGCAAAAATAATATTAGTACAAAATTAATGTTGTTTTATTGCTTCTGTCCCCCAGCTGGGTGTGCTGTTCAGGTCTCGGATGGTGGTTCAACACGAGTAGTTTCTTCTTCTGCAAGTGCTGATTTACCCTTATTGAGTATGTGAACACAGAGAATAGGAGCTTATGTTCCCCACTCACCTAGTGCTCTCTCGCTACTCAGTAGTATTCGGCTGTCATGATCTCCCTGAGTCTCACCCTATGGTCATCCTTATTTGCCCCGTCACATAAGTGCAGAAAATTAATTGCACTCGTCCCTTAGGTAAGGTTATGCTCCTTGTCTTCCCTTTCGCATCTAAGGTTCATTTCTAGTAGAGTCGAAATCTTGAACAGAATACTTGGAGCTGGAAATATATTTTGTGTTGTTAGTTTAGTAGTTGTGAATTTTATCATGACTCCCAAAACACGAGAAAAGCTTCCTTTACCCCACCCTCCCCTATTTCCTCACATCCAGCTAAAAGTAGAATTGAACACACAGGGGCCAAATATTAACAAGATAACCTAATCAATCTCACTGGTAATATTACGGTACACCTATGTCAACCAAGTGCAGAAGTTAGGATCATAAGATTAGCAAGTCACCACGTGAGACACATGGTATAAGGAGTCGCCATATATTATTATTATTAGCATTATTTATGCACAAGTGTTTAATGTCAATATGACAGCTGGTTTGCTATGCATTGTGTTGGTTACCTGCAGTAAACAGTGTCCACCCTCAGTCACAGACCGGTTGTAATCTGACCAGTCAGGGATCAGTCTAATTGGATGCACTGTGGCTCATCCACTAGTGGATAATTGGAATTGCTGGACTGACCATTGTAGTGACCACTGAGCCTCCTGGTATAATCACATTTTGACCACTGGTCACACTCTCCCGCTCACTGATTGTGTCTGTATGCAGATGTTCCACACTTCGCCTCTCCTGGTCTCAATGGGTCACTCAACTCACAGGAAGATGCAAGATTGCTGGCCAATTTAGGTGAGTCAGACCACCTACTTGTTTACTTCAGAAGTCATTTCATTTTTCATACAGCTTAAAATTACTTGTGTTCTTCAGAAGTGGTCTCACTATTCATGTTGTTCCAAGTGAGACATTTCACTTTTCTTGTTATTGTGGTCTGCGCAAGTCATTTCACTTTGTGATCTTGGTAAGTCATTTCACTTGTAAGTCATATATCTTGTTTTCTGCACAAGTCATTTCACTTTGTGATCTTGGTAAGTCATTTCACTTGTAAGTCATATATCTTGTTTTCTGCACAAGTAATTTCACTTTACATGTTTACTTCAGAAGTCATATTTCACCTTTCATATTTACCACAAAACTCATTTCGCCTGTCACTAGGTTTTTTAACTGATTGTCGAGATATTTTATTTCAAGTTTACTACACAAGTCATTTCACTTGACATGTTGACCTACGTGAGTCATTTTACTTTCAAATTCACTACACAATTACCTGGTAAGTCATTTCACTTGGTGGACTGATAAG
The DNA here is from genome assembly GCA_020002185.1 of Paraescarpia echinospica. Taxonomy (NCBI): domain Eukaryota; kingdom Metazoa; phylum Annelida; class Polychaeta; order Sabellida; family Siboglinidae; genus Paraescarpia; species Paraescarpia echinospica. The sequence continues at coordinate 23,288,417 of CM034535.1, read as the reverse complement.
GTAAGTCATTCACTTTCAAGTGTACTATACAAGTCATGACTGGTGTTGAATCATGTTTCTCTTCCTGCAGACTTGGACTTTCCATATCTAATATCTTTTATGGCTTGCACCAGTGGCTAGTTCTTCCCCGTTGCAAATCATAAAGTATTAATGTAAAGATAAAACCCCGCCTGGCTCTCGCAGCTACCTGGGATGGGAGTGCACTCATTAAAACAGCAATATTTGTTGCTATGGTGATTCTTGAGTTTAGCCCTTGTGGAGATGGCAAACAGCAGTCATCTTCTTCAAGTTTACTGCGTTGGACGCATCTCGAGATAGCTCAAAGTACTCCGCTAACCCAGCTTGATATTCATAGCATCCTTGGTGTCTGGAACCATTTCGTTGGGTGGCATGAGATGCACTTGTCTGCCCTTGGCTAGGACAGCGCACTGCGGCTCGTTCAGAGACAAGATCCACCCCGATTACGTCAGTGAACCTATTTCTCAGTAACGATGTTACTGTTGCAGTTGTATTTGCTTACTTCTCCAGTGTGGTAGTAACAAGGTGTCTGATTAGTGAGATAAATGTTTGTGTTTACTAGAAACGGTGCACATTTGTCTTTGATTTTATGTAAGTATTTGACACAGTCCAACCAAGAATCGATCTTGTTTGAATCCCAGGGATATGGGATGTCATTCTGAATGTCCATGTAAACAATGTAAGTGCTCATGTGTCCATGTATCCAAGTATGCTTGTGTCTGTTGATGTTTACAGCATGTTCAGACTCATTGCATTTCTAGGCATTGTTGTTGTTTGCAGTTCCAGGCATTGTTGATGTTGTAAATTGACTCTGTGACAGGACTAAAGGATGATTCAGGTGTCAAGTATCACCACCGAAGCAATAACATCTTCTAGTGCAATTCACAAATCTATGTAGGTCCGTAAATAAACCTCATTTTCCCACGTCGCTTACCGCAAGCACACAACTGTCAAAATAAATAATCATTAGCGTTGTTTTTATCAATCTATTCCTGTAGAAGCACATTAGTGCTTTACGAAACAAGGCACAGGAGTATCATAAATTGATGTTGCGGTGCATGTCAGCGAGACTATTTGTCAGATTTACCTGAACCACACACGCAATACCAGTGATGAATGTTGTCTTTTAAAAAACAGAGAATCGGTCGTAGATTTAGATGCACACGATGATACATAAACATCGTAAATGAGAGTCAGGGGCACGCGGAGAAGTGTGGCTCAGCACGGATAATGAGAAAACACATCTACTCTGCCAGAGTTATTTCTCTCAGTGGGACATGACGGAGGTTTTACTCCCATGCGATGGCTATGCCATTATTGTTTACATGATGATTGAAGACACGAAAGTATAAATATAACTGTAATTCCAGTTTCTTGGCTAATAGTCATCATTTATCCAAAGTTTCATTGTGTGTATGCGACTGTGCATGGAAGTGTGCGTGCGTGATTTCTTTATGAGTTGTAGGTCTTTGTGGAGTAAGTTAAGAACATTTAAGTGGAACAAAAAAGTTGACACGTTCAACATGAAAGATGAATTTGTAGTTATTTGGGTAAAAAACTTGAAATGGAACTAAATGTGACCAGTTGAATATGCTTTTGTTGTTTGGGGAAACATTTTAGTACAAAAAAGTAGGTTAGAATTAATGATGACATCTCTTCCTCGGTGGTCTAACCAATGAATGGAGCCAACACATAAAAACGTGGCCGCCGTTCTCAGGATAACATGGATCTGCAGTGGCAAAAATCTACTATTGCTTTGTTTCTGTAATAGTGTATGAAGTCTTGCCAGCACCGCGTGACTGTCAAGTATTAAACTGGGGCTGGCATTGAGGCTGAGTTTTCACTGGCATTTTTAACTGGTGCAACTTGCAATAGTTGAACTACACAGGCACTTTCACTGGTACAAGTTGAAGACGTTTTTACATGAGCAATCCATCAAAAGTTGCACGGAAACAAGAAACTTGCATGACCTCTCCGAAGTGACACAAGTTTTGTAGATTGTTGGAAGTTGCACTGATACGAATGCCTGTACAGTAAAACCTGTCTTAGCGGCCACCTGTCCACAATGATAACCTGGATATAACGGCCACTTTTGAAAGTCCCGAATGACTTCCTATTAGTTTGCACTGCCCACTACCTGTCCATAACAGTAACCTGTCTATTGCTTATAACAGTCAGTTAATTTTGGACCGAACCATTCATAGTCAACCTGCCGCTTGCGGGCAGGTCAAAGGGAATCCATAATTTCCTTGCATAAAATGTCATCCTGTCAGTGGACATGGGACTGTCAAATTGCAATCGAGTCACACATGGCATCATCAGCTTGTTGCAGCTGCTATGTGGCTCCTTTACTCCAGTAAAGGGGAGTAGAATCAGCTTTAATGTCCAAAATGAGCTCACAGAATCCATGGCAGCAGGCCTTTGTAATATTTACCTAGGCTGCTTGGTGTAGCTGGAGAGACTGCTTAGGTAAATACGATTTTAGTCAGAAGTGAATATTAATTTAGACAAGATTGAGCCTATTTAGATATATTGCTGTGTGATGCGCCATGTTAGACCTTGGTTCAGTAATTATGCTAATTACCTGTGCTTGCTTGGATCACCATGAGTGTAATAACGTATGTATTAACTGTAATAATGTATGTATTGACTGTAATAACGTATGTATTGATTGTAATAATGTATGTATTGACTGTAATAATGTATGTATTGACTGTAATAACGTATGTATTGACTGTAATAACGTATGTATTGACTGTAATAACGTATGTATTGACTGTAATAACATATATATTGACTGTAATAGCATATGTATTGACTGTAATAACGTATGTATTGACTTTAATAACGTATGTATTGACTGTAATAACGTATGTATTGACTGTAATAGCGTATGTATTGACTGTAATAACGTATGTATTGACCGTAATAATGTATGTATTGACTGTAATAATGTATGTATTGACTGTAATCTTATTAACAAGCATTTATTTGACAGGATCATGAAAATAAAAGTTCACTTCAAAGCATTAATCAAATCAAACTTTTAATCTGGACACACTGAGTATACATATTGGTTGTCAATATTATTGAACAATGCTAAATTACCAATTGGCCACTAGAAGACTGACTATGGTGTAGTTGGAATATATAATATAGATATCATACAGTAAGCAGATGTGTGACATTATGCCTCAGTGGTTAGAGGGTCGAAATGACAACTGATCGAAAGAACCAGGGTTCGGGTGCTTGTGATGACGCTTCGTAACTTGTACTATTTTCTATTCACCCAACTTACTTGAGTCTTTTAGAGAAGACACAGTGGGCTGTTGGTCCTTCTATCTGGTGTCTTTTAGAGGAGACACTGTGTGCCGATGGTCCTTCTATCTGGTGTCTTTTAGAGAAGACACTGTGGGCCGATGGTCCTTCTATCTGGTGTCTTTTAGAGGAGACACTGTGGGCCGATGGTCCTTCTACCTAGTGTCTTTTAGAGGAGACACTGCGTGTTGATGGTCCTTCTATCTGGTTTCTTTTAGAGGAGACACTGGGCTGTTGGTCCTTCTATCTGGTTTCTTTTAGAGAAGACACTGTGGGTGGATTGGTCCTTCTATCTGGTGTCTTTTAGATATGACACTGTGGGCCGTTAGTCCTTCTATCTAGTTTCTTTTAGAGGTGACACTCTGGGCTGTTGGTCCTTCTATCTGGTTTTTTTAGAGAAGACACTGGGCTGTTTGGTCCTTCTATCTGGTGTCTTTTAGAGGAGACACTGTGTGCCGATGGTCCTTCTATCTGGTATCTTTTAGAGAAGACACTGTGGGCCGTTGGTCCTTCTATCTGGTGTCTTTTAGAGGAGACACTGTGTGCCGATGGTCCTTCCATCAGGTGTATTTTAGAGGAGACACTTGGCCAATGGTCCTTCTCTCTGGTGTCTTTTAGAGAAGACACTGTGTGCCAATGGTCCTTCTATCTGGTGTCTTTAAGAGGAGACACTGGGCCAATGGTCCTTCTATCTGGTGTCTTTTAGAGGAGACACTGTGTGCCAATGGTGCTTCTATCTGGTGTCTTTTAAAGGAGACACTGTATGCCATTGGTCTTTCTATCTGGTGTCTTTTAGAGGATACACTGTGTGCCATTGGTCTTTCTATCTGGTGTCTTTTAGAGGAGACACTGTGTGCCAATGGTCTTTCTATCTGGTGTCTTTTAGAGGAGACACTGTGTTCCAATGGTCTTTCTATCTGGTGTCTTTTAGAGGAGACACTATGTGCCATTGGTCTTTCTATCTGGTGTCTTTTAGATATGACACTGTGTGCCATTGGTCTTTCTATCTGGTGTCTTTTAGAGGAGACACTGTGTGCCAATGGTCTTTCTATCTGGTGTCTTTTAGAGGAGACACTGTGTGCCAATGGTCTTTCTATCTGGTGTCTTTTAGAGGAGACACTGTGTGCCATTTGTCTTTCTATCTGGTGTCTTTTAGAGGAGACTGTGTGCCATTGGTCTTTCTATCTGGTGTCTTTTAGAGGAGACACTGTGTGCCAATGGTCTTTCTATCTGGTGTCTTTTAGAGGAGACACTGTGTGCCAATGGTCTTTCTATCTGGTGTCTTTTAGAGGAGACACTGTGTGCCAATGGTCTTTCTATCTGGTGTCTTTTAGAGGAGACACTGTGTGCCAATGGTCTTTCTACCTGGTGTCTTTTAGAGGAGACACTGTGTGCCAATGGTCTTTCTATCTGGTGTCTTTTAGAGGAGACACTGTGTGCCATTTGTCTTTCTATCTGGTGTCTTTTAGAGGAGACTGTGTGCCATTGGTCTTTCTATCTGGTGTCTTTTAGAGGAGACACTGGGCCAATGGTCTTTCTATCTGGTGTCTTTTAGAGGAGACACTGGGCCAATGGTCTTTCTACCTGGTGTCTTTTAGAGGAGACACTGTGTGCCAATGGTCTTTCTATCTGGTGTCTTTTAGAGGAGACACTGTGTGCCAATGGTCTTTCTATCTGGTGTCTTTTAGAGGAGACACTGTGTGCCAATGGTCTTTCTATCTGGTGTCTTTTAGAGGAGACACTGTGTGCCAATGGTCTTTCTACCTGGTGTCTTTTAGAGGAGACACTGTGTGCCAATGGTCTTTCTATCTGGTGTCTTTTAGAGGAGACACTGTGTGCCATTTGTCTTTCTATCTGGTGTCTTTTAGAGGAGACTGTGTGCCATTGGTCTTTCTATCTGGTGTATTTTAGAGGAGACACTGTGTGCCAATGGTCTTTCTATCTGGTGTCTTTTAGAGGAGACACTGTGTGCCAATGGTCTTTCTATCTGGTGTCTTTTAGAGGAGACACTGTGTGCCAATGGTCTTTCTATCTGGTGTCTTTTAGAGGAGACACTGTGTGCCAATGGTCTTTCTACCTGGTGTCTTTTAGAGGAGACACTGTGTGCCAATGGTCTTTCTATCTGGTGTCTTTTAGAGGAGACACTGTGTGCCATTTGTCTTTCTATCTGGTGTCTTTTAGAGGAGACTGTGTGCCATTGGTCTTTCTATCTGGTGTCTTTTAGAGGAGACACTGTGTGCCAATGGTCTTTCTATCTGGTGTCTTTTAGAGGAGACACTGTGCCATTTGTCTTTCTATCTGGTGTCTTTTAGAGGAGACTGTGTGCCATTGGTCTTTCTATCTGGTGTCTTTTAGAGGAGACACTGTGTGCCATTGGTCTTTCTATCTGGTGTCTTTTAGAGGAGACACTGTGTGCCATTTGTCTTTCTATCTGGTGTCTTTTAGAGGAGACTGTGTGCCATTTGTCTTTCTATCTGGTGTCTTTTAGAGGAGACTGTGTGCCATTGGTCTTTCTATCTGGTGTCTTTTAGAGGAGACACTGTGTGCCATTTGTCTTTCTATCTGGTGTCTTTTAGAGGAGACTGTGTGCCAATGGTCTTTCTATCTGGTGTCTTTTAGAGGAGACACTGTGTGCCATTTGTCTTTCTATCTGGTGTCTTTTAGAGGAGACTGTGTGCCAATGGTCTTTTTATCTGGTGTCTTTTAGAGGAGACACTGTGTGCCAATGGTCTTTCTATCTGGTGTCTTTTAGAGGAGACACTGTGTGCCAATGGTCTTTCTATCTGGTGTCTTTTAGAGGAGACACTGTGTGCCATTTGTCTTTCTATCTGGTGTCTTTTAGAGGAGACTGTGTGCCATTGGTCTTTCTATCTGGTGTCTTTTAGAGGAGACACTGTGTGCCATTTGTCTTTCTATCTGGTGTCTTTTAGAGGAGACTGTGTGCCAATGGTCTTTTTATCTGGTGTCTTTTAGAGGAGACACTGTGTGCCAATGGTCTTTCTATCTGGTGTCTTTTAGAGGAGACACTGTGTGCCAATGGTCTTTCTATCTGGTGTCTTTTAGAGGAGACACTGTGTGCCAATGGTCTTTCTATCTGGTGTCTTTTAGAGGAGACACTGTGTGCCATGGTCTTTCTATCTGGTGTATTTTAGAGGAGACACTGTGTGCCAATGGTCTTTCTATCTGGTGTCTTTTAGAGGAGACACTGTGTGCCAATGGTCTTTCTATCTGGTGTCTTTTAGAGGAGACACTGTGTGCCAATGGTCTTTCTACCTGGTGTCTTTTAGAGGAGACACTGTGTGCCAATAGTCTTTCTATCTGGTGTCTTTTAGAGGAGACACTGTGTGCCAATGGTCTTTCTATCTGGTGTATTTTAGAGGAGACACTGTGTGCCATTGGTCTTGCTATCTGGTGTCTTTTAGAGGAGACACTGTGTGCCAATGGTCCTTCTATCTGGTGTCTGTTTAGATGTGACACTGTGTGTGCTATTTAGTTTCTATCTGGTGTCTTTTAGAGGAGACACTGTGTGCCATTGGTCTTTCTATCTGGTGTCTTTTAGAGGAGACACTGTGTGCCACTGTTTGGTCTCTTCTATCTGGTGTCTTTTAGAGGAGACTGTGTGCCAATGGTCTTTCTATCTGGTGTCTTTTAGAGGAGACACTGTGTGCCATTGTCTTTCTATCTGGTGTCTTTTAGAGGAGACTGTGTGCCATGGTCTTTCTATCTGGTGTCTTTTAGAGGAGACACTGTGTGCCAATGGTCTTTCTATCTGGTGTCTTTTAGAGGAGACACTGTGTGCCAATGGTCTTTCTATCTGGTGTCTTTTAGAGGAGACACTTGTGCCATGGTCTTTCTATCTGGTGTCTTTTAGAGGACACTGTGTGCCATTGGTCTTTCTATCTGGTGTCTTTTAGAGGAGACACTGTGTGCCAATGGTCTTTCTATCTGGTGTCTTTTAGAGGAGACACTGTGTGCCAATGGTCTTTCTATCTGGTGTCTTTTAGAGGAGAGTGAGACACTGTGTGCCAATGGTCTTTCTACCTGGTGTCTTTTAGAGGAGACACTGTGTGCCAATAGTCTTTCTATCTGGTGTCTTTTAGAGGAGACACTGTGTGCCAATGGTCTTTCTATCTGTGTGCCATTGGTCTTGCTATCTGGTGTCTTTTGTGTGCCCATCTGGGTGACACTGTGGGCCTTCTATAGACACTGGTGGGCCTTCTATCTGGTGTCTTTTAGAGGAGACACTGTGTGCCGATGGTCCTTCTATCTGGTATCTTTTAGAGGAGACACTGGGCCGATGGTCCTTCTATCTAGTGTCTTTTAGAGGAGACACTGCGTGTTGATGGTCCTTCTATCTGGTTTCTTTTAGAGGAGACACTGGGCTGTTGGTCCTTCTATCTGGTTTCTTTTAGAGAAGACACTGTGGGTGGATTGGTCCTTCTATCTGGTGTCTTTTAGATATGACACTGTGGGCCGTTAGTCCTTCTATCTGGTTTCTTTTAGAGGTGACACAGTGGGCTTTTGGTCCTTCTATCTGGTTTCTTTTAGAGGAGACACTGTGTGCCGATGGTCCTTCTATCTGGTATCTTTTAGAGAAGACACTGTGGGCCGTTGGTCCTTCTATCTGGTGTCTTTTAGAGGAGACACTGTGTGCCGATGGTCCTTCTATCTGGTGTGTTTTAGAGGAGACACTGGGCCAATGGTCCTTCTCTCTGGTGTCTTTTAGAGAAGACACTGTGTGCCGATGGTCCTTCTATCTGGTGTCTTTAAGAGGAGACACTGGGCCAATGGTCCTTCTCTCTGGTGTCTTTTAGAGAAGACACTGTGTGCCGATGGTCCTTCTATCTGGTGTCTTTAAGAGGAGACACTGGGCCAATGGTCCTTCTATCTGGTGTCTTTTATAGAAGACACTGTTGGTCATTGGTCCTTCTATCTGGTGTCTTTTAGAGGAGACACTGTGTGCCATTGGTCTTTCTATCTGGTGTCTTAGAGGAGACACTGTGGGCCATTGGTCTTTCTATCTGGTGTCTTTTAGAGGAGACACTGTGTGCCAATGGTCTTTCTATCTGGTGTCTTTTAGAGGAGACACTGTGTGCCATTTGTCTTTCTATCTGGTGTCTTTTAGAGGAGACTGTGTGCCATTGGTCTTTCTATCTGGTGTCTTTTAGAGGAGACACTGTGTGCCGATGGTCCTTCTATCTGGTATCTTTTAGAGAAGACACTGTGGGCCGTTGGTCCTTTTATCTGGTGTCTTTTAGAGGAGACACTGTGGGCCGTTGGTCCTTCTATCTGGTGTCTTTTAGATATGACACTGTGGGCCGTTAGTCCTTCTATCTGGTTTCTTTTAGAGGTGGCACTGTGGGCTGTTGGTCCTTCTATCTGGTTTCTTTTAGAGAAGACACTGGGCTGTTTGGTCCTTCTATCTGGTGTCTTTTAGAGGAGACACTGTGTGCCGATGGTCCTTCTATCTGGTATCTTTTAGAGAAGACACTGTGGGCCGTTGGTCCTTCTATCTGGTGTCTTTTAGAGGAGACACTGTGGGCCGTTGGTCCTTCTATCTGTTGTCTTTTAGAGGAGACACTGTGTGCCAATGGTCCTTCTATCTGTTGTCTTTTAGAGAAGACACTGTGTGCCGATGGTCCTTCTATCTGTTGTCTTTTAGAGGAGACACTGGGCCAATGGTCCTTCTCTCTGGTGTCTTTTAGAGAAGACACTGTGCCGATGGTCCTTCTATCTGGTGTCTTTAAGAGGAGACACTGGGCCAATGGTCCTTCTATCTGGTGTCTTTTATAGAAGACACTGTTGGTCATTGGTCCTTCTATCTGGTGTCTTTTAGAGGAGACACTGTGTGCCATTGGTCTTTCTATCTGGTGTCTTAGAGGAGACACTGTGGGCCATTGGTCTTTCTATCTGGTGTCTTTTAGAGGAGACACTGTGTGCCAATGGTCTTTCTATCTGGTGTCTTTTAGAGGAGACACTGTGTGCCAATGGTCTTTCTATCTGGTGTCTTTTAGAGGAGACACTGTGTGCCATTGGTCTTTCTATCTGGTGTCTTTTAGAGGAGACACTGTGTGCCAATGGTCCTTCTATCTGGTGTCTTTTAGATATGACACTGTGGGCCATTAGTCCTTCTATCTGGTTTCTTTTAGAGGTGACACTGTGGGCTGTTGGTCCTTCTATCTGGTTTCTTTTAGAGAAGACACTGGGCTGTTTGGTCCTTCTATCTGGTGTCTTTTAGAGGAGACACTGTGTGCCGATGGTCCTTCTATCTGGTATCTTTTAGAGAAGACACTGTAGGCCGTTGGTCCTTCTATCTGGTGTCTTTTAGAGGAGACACTGTGTGCCGATGGTCCTTCTATCTGGTGTCTTTTAGAGGAGACACTGTGTGCCGATGGTCCTTCTATCTGGTATCTTTTAGAGAAGACACTGTGGGCCGTTGGTCCTATCTGGTGTCTTTTAGATATGACACTGTGGGCCGTTAGTCCTTCTATCTGGTTTCTTTTAGAGGTGACACTGTGGGCTGTTGGTCCTTCTATCTGGTTTCTTTTAGAGAAGACACTGGGCTGTTTGGTCCTTCTATCTGGTGTCTTTTAGAGGAGACACTGTGTGCCGATGGTCCTTCTATCTGGTATCTTTTAGAGAAGACACTGTGGGCTGTTGGTCCTTCTATCTGGTGTCTTTTAGAGGAGACACTGTGTGCCGATGGTCCTTCTATCTGGTGTCTTTTAGAGGAGACACTGGGCCAATGGTCCTTCTCTCTGGTGTCTTTTAGAGAAGACACTGTGTGCCGATGGTCCTTCTATCTGGTGTCTTTAAGAGGAGACACTGGGCCAATGGTCCTTCTATCTGGTGTATTTTATAGTAGACACTGTGGGCCATTGGTCCTTCTATCTGGTGTCTTTTAGAGGAGACACTGTGTGCCATTGGTCTTTCTATCTGGTGTCTTTTAGAGGAGACACTGTGTGCCAATGGTCTTTCTATCTGGTGTCTTTTAGAGGAGACAATGTGTGGCATTGGTCTTTCTATCTGGTGTCTTTTAGAGGAGACACTGTTTGCCATTGGTCTTTCTATCTGGTGTCTTTTAGAGGAGACACTGGGCCAATGGTCCTTCTCTCTGGTGTCTTTTAGAGAAGACACTGTGTGCCGATGGTCCTTCTATCTGGTGTCTTTAAGAGGAGACACTGGGCCAATGGTCCTTCTATCTGGTGTCTTTTATAGAAGACACTGTGGGCCATTGGTCCTTCTATCTGGTGTCTTTTAGAGGAGACACTGTGTGCCATTGGTCTTTCTATCTGGTGTCTTTTAGAGGAGACACTGTGGGCCATTGGTCTTTCTATCTGGTGTCTTTTAGAGGAGACACTGTGTGCCAATAGTCTTTCTATCTGGTGTCTTTTAGAGGAGACACTGTGTGCCAATGGTCTTTCTATCTGGTGTCTTTTAGAGGAGACACTGTGTGCCATTTGTCTTTCTATCTGGTGGCTTTTAGAGGAGACACTGTGTGCCAATGGTCCTTCTATCTGGTGTCTTTTAGATATGACACTGTGGGCCGTTAGTCCTTCTATCTGGTTTCTTTTAGAGGTGACACTGTGGGCTGTTGGTCCTTCTATCTGGTTTCTTTTAGTGAAGACACTGGGCTGTTTGGTCCTTCTATCTGGTGTCTTTTAGAGGAGACACTGTGTGCCGATGGTCCTTCTATCTGGTATCTTTTAGAGAAGACACTGTGGGCCGTTGGTCCTTTTATCTGGTGTCTTTTAGAGGAGACACTGTGGGCCGTTGGTCCTTCTATCTGGTGTCTTTTAGATATGACACTGTGGGCCGTTAGTCCTTCTATCTGGTTTCTTTTAGAGGTGACACTGTGGGCTGTTGGTCCTTCTATCTGGTTTCTTTTAGAGAAGACACTGGGCTGTTTGGTCCTTCTATCTGGTGTCTTTTAGAGGAGACACTGTGTGCCGACGGTCCTTCTATCTGGTATCTTTTAGAGAAGACACTGTGGGCCGTTGGTCCTTCTATCTGGTGTCTTTTAGAGGAGACACTGTGTGCCGATGGTCCTTCTATCTGTTGTCTTTTAGAGGAGACACTGGGCCAATGGTCCTTCTCTCTGGTGTCTTTTAGAGAAGACACTGTGTGCCGATGGTCCTTCTATCTGGTGTCTTTAAGAGGAGACACTGGGCCAATGGTCCTTCTATCTGGTGTATTTTATAGTAGACACTGTGGGCCATTGGTCCTTCTATCTGGTGTCTTTTAGAGGAGACACTGTGTGCCATTGGTCTTTCTATCTGGTGTCTTTTAGAGGAGACACTGTGTGCCAATGGTCTTTCTATCTGGTGTCTTTTAGAGGAGACAATGTGTGCCATTGGTCTTTCTATCTGGTGTCTTTTAGAGGAGACACTGTGTGCCATTGGTCTTTCTATATGGTGTCTTTTAGAGGAGACAATGTGTGCCAATGTTCTTTCTATCTGGTGTCTTTTAGAGGAGACACTGTGTGCCAATGGTCTTTCTATCTGGTGTCTTTTAGAGGAGACACTCTGTGCCAATGGTCTTTCTATCTGGTGTCTTTTAGAGGAGACACTGTGCCAATGGTCTTTCTATCTGGTGTCTTTTAGAGGAGACACTGTGTGTCAATGGTCTTTCTATCTGGTGTCTTTTAGAGGAACACTGTGTGCCATTGGTCTTTCTATCTGGTGTCTTTTAGAGGAGACACTGTGTGCCAATGGTCTTTCTATCTGGTGTCTTTTAGAGGAGACACTGTGTGCCATTGGTCTTTCTACCTGGTGTCTTTTAGAGGAGACACTGGATGCCATTGGTCTTTCTATCTGGTGTCTTTTAGAGGAGACACTGTGTGCCAATGGTCTTTCTATGTGGTGTCTTTTAGAGGAGACACTGTATGCCATTGGTCTTTCTACCTGGTGTCTTTTAGAGGAGACACTGTGTGCCAATGGTCTTTCTATCTGGTGTCTTAGAGGAGACACTGTGTGCCAATGGTCTTTCTATCTGGTGTCTTTTAGAGGAGACACCGTGTGCCAATGGTCTTTCTATTTGGTGTCTTTTAGAGGAGACACTGTGTGCCAATGGTCTTTCTACCTGGTGTCTTTTAAAGGAGACACTGTGTGCCAATGGTCTTTCTATCTGGTGTCTTTTAGAGGAGACACCGTGTGCCAATGGTCTTTCTACCTGGTGTCTTTTAGAGGAGACACTGTGCCAATGGTCTTTCTACCTGGTGTCTTTTAGAGGAGACACTGTGTGTCATTGGTCTTTCTACCTGGTGTCTTTTAGAGGAGACACTGTGTGCCAATGGTCTTTCTACCTGGTGTCTTTTAGAGGAGACACTGTGTGCCATTGGTCTTTCTATCTGGTGTCTTTTAGAGGAGACACCGTGTGCCAATGGTCTTTCTACCTGGTGTCTTTTAGAGGAGACACTGTGCCATTGGTCTTTCTACCTGGTGTCTTTTAGAGGAGACACTATGTGCCAATGGTCCTTCTATCTGGTGTCTTTTAGAGGAGACACTGTGTGCCAATGGTCTTTCTACCTGGTGTCTTTTAGAGGAGACACTGTGTGCCATTGGTCTTTCTATCTGGTGTCTTTTAGAGGAGACACCGTGTGCCAATGGTCTTTCTACCTGGTGTCTTTTAGAGGAGACACTGTGCCATTGGTCTTTCTACCTGGTGTCTTTTAGAGGAGACACTGTGTGCCAATGCTCTTTCTATCTGGTGTCTTTTAGAGGAGACACTGTGTGCCAATGGTCTTTCTATCTGGTGTCTTTTAGAGGAGACACTGTGTGCCAATGGTCTTTCTACCTGGTGTCTTTTAGAGGAGACACTGTGTGCCAATGGTCCTTCTATCTGGTGTCTTTTAAAGGAGACACTGTGTGCCAATGGTCCTTCTATCTGGTGTCTTTTAGAGGAGACACCGTGTGCCAATGGTCCTTCTATCTGGTTTCTTTTAGAGGAGACACTGTGGGCCGTTGGTCCTTCTATCAGGTGTCTTTGCCAGAGTAAGTCAAATTCCCACACAGGGTTAATATGTGACCTACCAACGACTCCCAGAGCTCATACAAGGTTATATCTGTAGAAACTTACTAAAAAAAACTTTTGTTCAAGCCACGAGGGCTGTTAGGAGTATATGCCATAAGACATAGTCCTCTAACTAGGCCTGAGACAGCTGTCTCCATAAGTTCTGCACCAGTTTGGTCTCAGACTTACACCTTCTTGTGTGATGCTGTTGCTTTTCTTGCTGGCAATATCAGCTCTATTGATCCGTTGCGCGAACTCTTTATATCGCTCTCTCTCTCTCTCTACAAGTTTTATGTGTTTATTTTACTGTCAGCAGCTGAAACAACAGTTAAACCTTAGTTGCCTCCATTATACTTGTTGCAGTCGATGTTACAACAACTCTATATTTCTGTTTTGTGCCTCTTGTTAATAAGACTTATAAAATTAAAATTAATTGCCCTGAGAGAGTTTCGCTTCTGACTGAGCTAATTAACTCACAAGTTGTTTTATGTTTTACTTTGTGTCTGTAATTTTGTTTGATGTGTAAGTTTATTTATTTTATTTCAACCATAGATTCTGCCATAAGTGGTGGGTATAATTTATATTAAAAAACCTGTTTTAGTGATACTGAGCAGCAATTATGTAATGTACTTTTACTGTCAGTAAATTTGAAAAAACTATTACATGCTTGTCGTAAATACATACACAACAAATAAATTGGCCATCTTATTAAGATTGTGTTTTGTAATTGAATCTTAGCAACATGGAATTTGTAATATCCTTATACATTAAAAATTATTTTAAATTATATGTATACTATCCACGATAAACCTTATAAAACCTGCATTCTTATTGGAGGTGTCAATATATTTTGCATAAGGACACATGTAATGTTCCCCGGCTAGTAATATCCTAAGAATACATCATTTGTATATAATATTATGTTATTATGAGCATGTTTTCAATTGTCGCTTTTGATCTGGATTCCACTATTCTGTGTTATGTCTGTTCTCTAGCTTAGCCTTAGTCAGTACAATTGTCCTTGGTGATATAATCAAAACAAGAATGAGTAGCCATATCAATTAAACGTGCCCATATGACATATTCTATGCACAACATTTGTTATTTGACTCAGAATGTGTGTATGCCATATTCAGAATGCCGACTGGAGGTGTCAGAATGTGCCAATAAAGTATCATGTTGACCAGCATCCGGAAGTCATATCCTCAAGCCTTAAATCGTGTGTGCAAGAATTAAGTTCCCACTGCCATAAATGTGCCTAATAATCATGTAATGTATTTGCACTTGGAATGCTTCCATGTGGATATGAGAAGGCGTGGACATTGGACGTGGTCACGTTGTGGTCATTGCTACTAGTGGACATGACCACATCACTGCTCGTATATATTCCAAATTGTTATGTGAGAATAAAAAATATAACATATATGTGTGTATATATATATATATATATATACATATATTTTTGTCCTACTTTATATATATATATATATGTATATATATATATAAAGTTCATAAAATATTGTTCATAAAAGTGATACCATTCACAGTAGGCATTTTCCTCAGTGGAAATAAGCAAGCTTGAAAACTTAAAAATTGTCCTACTTTATATATATATATATATAAAGTAGGAAAATTTGTGTCTGTTGTCAGAGCATAAGCATAAGCCACACCAACACCCTGACTGCATTAAAGAATCCAACAATTTAACTCAATCTTTTCAAGCTTGCTTATTTCCACTGAGGAAAATGCCTACTGTGAATGGTATCACTTTTATGAACAATATAATAATTATTATACATAGATATGTATTTTAATATTAGACTCTATTTTTTATTTTAGTACTTTTAATATACTTGCATTAATGTTTTTATAATGGTTGCATGTACATATGACTAAAACTGGGTGGATCCTGGATATATGACATTTGACCAATTTTCTTAACAATAAAATAGTATAAAAAGATAAATAGAATTACGAATACAATTAAATTATTGTACATATCTCCATTGTATTACAGTTTGATATCATGCCTTGCTGCTGCTAAACAAAAGGTTTAAGAATGTCTGGAAGTGTCACTTCCATTGCTCTTGTGGTAGACTCATAATGCCAGATCCTTGGGTCATATCACTTGGGTCATGTCATGACCTTGTAATTACTGCTAAGTGCTGGCTCCCCTCTGTCCTCATAGATTCTTGTAGGGTCATACTGCGCCATGCACAATGCACTGATGTGTATTGCAGGCATACACCCATAGGGGCACTTTAATGGATTAAGCAGTGTGACAGCTGATTGACTGATGACTGTCTGACATCTATAATTATCTAGCAATCAGACAGGTGTTTTCGAATTGTCTTGATCCACCAGCTAGCAATCCTCACTTGGCTTCAGTCTGTCCATTTCTAAAAGCACAACATTTATTATATCTCCGCTGAAAGACATCTATGGCAGAACACTGCAGACACTGGGTATGTCTCTCTGTCACTGCCCATCAATATAATGATAATTAAAATGCATATGTAGTGATACTACCTTTCTGTAATGTAATTAATCTGCCATGCAGTCAGATCTATTAGATTAAGTAGCTCGTGATACCGTCACCTCAGGTATAATATTTGCAGTGTCTTCTTTTCTTCCAATTGAAACAGTATTAATCATACTTTGTGTCATTCACCGAATGTGTATGTTATTATAATTACGAATTGGAAATGGATCAGTAACCAGTTTTATCTGGGGTCTCAAATCCCACATGTGCAAATCACAAAATATAGTATTTTATAAAGATTTTCCTATGAATAATGTCAATTATACCTTCCTAAGTAAATAGTATAAAGGACAGACAAAGTAAAGTATGGCTATTGAAAAGGTGCAGTTATATGGCTATGATTATACTTTGTCACATCTGATTTTCTTGTCTTGCACAATGATGTAGTAACTAAATGACTGTCACAGAATTGTAGTATAACTGGTGGAATAAATATGTTGGCGAATGTCCGTGTGTTAACTTCAGCATGTAACATATTCAGCATCCAAGTGTAAAGTGAATTAAAATCGGCTGATTAATTCAAAAATATTATTTTAATAAATGAACAGGTCTAACATGGTTAGTGCAGTTCTTGGTTCTTAGAACTTTTCTGAGAGCCATCAGTAGACAGTTGTTGCCACCATTCACTTGGATGAAGGTCTGTGTACACAACAGTCAACTGCCTGGTAATGTGTGTCTGCAGGTGCATGATGGTGTTAAGTCAAGTCTGGGGCAGTGGGTCATATGGTGTAATCTCTAACTCACTTCCTTGTCAGAGTTGTCAGGATTGTCAGTCGTGTTCCTAATAACCAACTCCAGTGTAAAATACAGTTGATGCACAAATCTTGCGGTGTAGTCAAAAGGTGGTCAAAGACAATGCTTATGCATTCATTTGTGTTTTCTGTGAAGCAAAGATTATTTCCTTTACTCATCCTTGTTTAATTGTAATTGTTCCTTAAAATTATGGCCTCACATTAAGCGCTGGTTGAGTAGTTGAGAAATATAACTTATTCAGAGTGTGAAAATAGAGAGAGGTAATATATATAGAAGGAGGCAGGAGATGTAGAGGAAGGCAGGAGATGTAGAGAGAGACAGGAGATGTCGAGGGAGACAGGAGATGTAGAAGGAGACAGGAGGTGTAGAAGGAGGCAGGAGATGTAGAGGGAGACAGGATATATAGAGGGAGGCAGGATATATAGAGGGAGGCAGGAGAAGTAGAGGGAGGCAGGATATATAGAGGGAGGCAGGAGATGTAGGGGGAGACAGGATATATAGAGGGTGACAAGATGTGGAAGGAGGCACGATATATAGAGGGAGGGAGGATATATAGAGGGAGGCAGGATATATAGAGGGAGGCAGGAGAAGTAGAGGGAGGCAGGATATATAGAGGGAGACAGGAGATGTATAAGGAGGCAGGAGATGTAGAAGGAGGCAGGAGATGTAGAGGGAGACAGGAGATGTAGAAGGAGACAGGAGATATAGAAGGAGGCAGGAGATGTAGAAGGAGACAGGATATGTAGAAGGAGACAGGATATGTAGAGGGAGACAGCAGAGGTAGAAGGAGGCAGGATATGTAGAGTGAGGCAGGAGATGTAGAAGGAGACAGCAGATGTAGAAGGAGGCAGGAGATGTAGAGGGAGACAGGATATGTAGAAGGAGACAGGAGATGTAGAGGGAGACAGGAGAAGTAGAAGGAGACAGGAGATGTAGAAGGAGACAGGAGATGTAGAGGGAGACAGGAGATGTAGAGGGAGACAGTAGATGTAGAGGGAGACAGGATATGTAGATGGAGACAGGAGATTTAGAAGGAGACAGGAGATTTGGAAGGAGATGTAGAAGGAGGCAGAAGATGTAGAGGGAGACAGGATATGTAGAAGGAGACAGGGAATTTAGAAGGAGACAGGAGATGTAGAAGTAGGCAGGATTTATAGAGGGAGGCGGGAGATGTACAAAGAGGCAGGAGATGTAGAGGGACACAGGAGATGTAGAAGGAGGCTGGAGATGTAGAGGGAGACAGGAGATGTAGAGGGAGACAGGAGATGTAGAAGGAGGCTGGAGATGTAGAGGGAGACAGGAGATGTAGAGGGAGACAGGTGATGTAGAAGGAGGTGGGAAATGTAGAAGGAGACAAGAGATTTAGGAGGAGACAGGAGATTTAAAAGGATATGAAGAAGGAGGCAGGAGATGTAAAGGGAGACAGGAAATGTAGAAGGAGACAGGGGATTTAGAAGGAGACAGGAGATGTAGAGGGAGGTAGGAGATGTAGAGGGAGACAGGAGATGTAGAAGGAGGCAGGATATATAGAGGGGGCAGGAGATGTGGAGGGAGGCAGGATATATAGAGGGAGTCAGGAGATGTAGAAAGAGGCAAGAGATGTAGAAGGAGGCAGAAGATGTAGAAGGAGGCAGGAGGTGTAGAATGAGGCAGGAGATGTAGAGGGAGACAAGAGATGTAGAGGGAGGCTGGAGATGTAAAAGGAGGCAGGAGATGTAGAATGAGGCAGGAGATGTAGAGGGAGACAGGAGATGTAGAAGGAGGCAGGAGATGTAGAGGGAGACAGGAGATGTAAAGGTAAGTTCTTATATTGTGCATTATCCAGTCCTCAGGACTGCTCAAACGCTTTACACTTTACTCCCTGACAGACCTGTTCAATCGAACCACCATCTCGACTTTTCTGGGAGGCAAGATGTAGAAGGAGGCAGGAGATGTAGAGGTGTACAGGAGATGTAAAGGGAGGCAAAAGATATAGAGGGAGGCAGGAGATGTAGAGGAAGGCAGGATATATAGAGGGAGGCAGGAGATGTAGAGGGAGACGGGAGATGTAGAGGGAGACAGGAGATTTAAAAGGAGACAGGAGATAGGGATGAGCAGGCAGCCTGTGACCTGAGACAAACTGCCTTGTATGAGTCATCCCGTGACGTCGGCTGGTGATTCCCATGCTCCTGTGGCACAACTGAAAATTGGCTGTCTGTAATGCCAGTAAAGCAATCAGAGCAACACTGTAATCATGTTTCTCCAATTGACACTGTCGTTTTGTGCTCGGCATGGGACAGAATCACTGAGCGTAGACGCAATGAAATGGAACCCTGTTAGTTTTGTCCACATGCAGATGTTGTTTAGAGTGTATCGTGTTAAGTTGTACTACTTACTGCAGTGTTAGTGTTGCAGTTCCTGGCTTGTGGAGTTAGTAGCGCCCTGCTGGGTCAGCCCAGTCTTCCTTATCCCGGTACTAGGGAGCAGCCCACTTGGTCTCAGAGCTGCACCAGGGATCATCCGTGGCCACCGAGTCATCTAAGTTGGACGTTTGTTTCCATGACAAAACATGGCATTTTGCATAGATGTGTCTGCAGTGCAGTAAGTTCAGATGTTGCTTTACAAATCAATGTTTATGGGAGACGGCCAATGATAATCCATGGAGCAAACAAAAGGAGTGTTCACGATGAAGATTAACCCGTTTTTGACTCGGAGCCAGAGATACAGAGTTGCTGCAGTCTGCTAATTCAGGTGGGAGCAGTGTGGAGGTGCCGTGACACCTTAACGCTGTGGTGAAGTATACTCACAGCGACAGGATGCATCATTTGAGACGTGTAACATCGTGGACAAGCAAGGCCCGCAAGGCTGACTGGGTGAATGCACACGACCAGCCCAAGAGCATGAGTACAGAGGACACAACTACAGGTGCCAGGGCCACCTTTGCCGTGTCATCATCATCAACCCGGTCATCGTCATCAAGACGCCGCCGTAAGTCTCTTCTGTCTCACTTTCTATTTCATCTCTGTGACTTGCATCTCTATAGCTACCGTCATGACTGTTGTATTTATGACTACCTTCTTTATGACTACCATATCCATGACTATCATCTCCATGACTACCATTTTCATGACTACCTCACCCATGACTACCATATCCATGACTATCATCTCCATGACTAAGATCTCCATGACTACCATATCCATGACTACCACATTCATGACTACCTTGTCCATGAGTACCATCTCCATGATTAACAACTCCATGACTACCATATCCTTGACCACCTCACCCATGACTACCACACATGACTACCATCTCCATGACTAAGATCTCTATGATTACCGTATCCATGACTACCACATCCATGACTACCTTGTCCATGACAACCCTCTCTTTGACTTCTGTTTTCTACCTCGTTGATGTCTTCCAACTGCCGTCCTAGTTTTTATCTACAACAGACTAAATCAGGGCCAGTTTTTCCGTGCGTGGAATGTTTCCGACTGTGGAGCTGCTTCCAGGAACCCTTTGTGGTGTTCTTTTATGTTTTAAGGCAGATTCTAAACTGATGCGTCAGTGTCAGGTAGCGAATCAAGCTTGAGGTACTGCTGTTGGTTCCCCAGGCGTGACACTTAAGATGAAGCCACCAGGGCACTGCATGTGTTCAGTTCAAGTGTCTCACACCATGGAAACTTAATCAAAAACATTTTATTAGGACCTTAGTTTTTTATTGCTATGCAAGAACATTCTTGGTACAAAGTGACATAAGATCAATGATACGATGCTATAAAGTGATGCTATAAAGTGATGCTATAAAGTGAGGCACACACCATGTGGAGACGTGAATATGGCATTTGGATATCATCAACAAATTGGACCTTATTTTATTCTACAGGGTACTAAATAGTATTCCAATAAAATTCAAAATTTATATAAAGAATGTCAAAAAAATGTAACAAGATACTTAAAAGGACATGTTTACAAACAACTGAAATTTTCATAGTGCCAGGAGATCCAATGGGCCAGTGGTAGAACAGCAGGCACTAGGGTATTTGATGATATAAATCTTGGCCCAGCCTGCTCAGCTGACACAGTAGAGTGGCAGCGATCGCTACTGGTCAATGTTGTCTGATGGTCACATAATGAGATCTGTTGGAATTTAGAATATTGAATATGGCAGACAATAGGCATGCGGTGCCTACACAGTGTCAGATGTCAGACATTGATCGTAAATCAATGATTCTCCTGCACAATGCGTGATGTGACGTTGATCGTTTGATTGCAAGTCCAGGGATATGGCACTACCTGTAGAATGTATATTATCATTTCATAGCTGTTTTATTCCATGTCTCTGTGTAAAGTTTAAACTGACCGGCAAGATGGTAGCTTTAATGTGATATTTATGCAGATTTTATGCCGTGCTGTGTTTTGTTTGCATCATAAATGCTGAACTTAAAGTTTGATTACTGGGCGTTAGACAACTGTAAGTGAATGGGTATGTTGAGAAAAGTGTGATGCAGTAAAAGATGGGTAATATCTGCTTAAATGAAACATTGAAGCTATCTGGAGACTGTATAGATATAAAACATGTTTATTTGGCCTCCACTTGCAGGACCACAAGTAACACATTGCAAACAAATGACGCAAACAGATACTAAATTGTATTAATGATCTGAAAGTGAAATGAGATATTGTTTAATTGTAGTTATGTGTTTTATTTGCCCAGAATAGATGTAAGTCAACAGAGGTATGACAGTTGCAGAATGTGATTATATTATGACGCTGGTAAGAACAATATTTCGCTTGCAGCTTGGGAAAACATGATAACTGCCCTCTGTCTGTAAAAAGGAGATAGCGGGAAAGTTGTTGGGTTTAATCTACTATATTGTGTTGATTTTATGGAACCTCGGCGCCTGTGTTTTGTGTTGAGGTTTATTAATTTCTTTCCATTTCAAGTACGGCAGGTTCCAACTGCTTTTGTGTTGAGTTGATTACTAAATTGAACATTTTGTGAGAAAAACCTGTGTCTTTTAAAAAATTGCTCTGTTAGTTGCTTCTTAACATCCGTGCACATGTCGCACCCAGAATCCCAGTGGAAGTTCAGCCAATGGCGATTGTTAATCTGTTATCTGGCAGCTTTTGTGAGTGTAAGTCATGTGACAAATCTATTGGAAATATCTCGCAAATAGACAAACGAAGCAATTCCATACGAGGAAATTAGTTTTTGCAGTGAGACAAATTTGGTAATGTGTATTGATGTGCAATGGTGTCCCTTCATAAAGTACTTAATGCTAAATGCCACCTTTATTCATTTTAATATTTTACTCCAGTAAAATTACAAGTTAATGCTAAAATAAATTATAGTAATGGACATGCAAGAATTGCATGACACTAAACATGGATAATGACACTATTTACTTGATATGCAGACTACTGAATATTTATAGATAGTTCAGTCACTGACATGGGCAACACCCCAAGAATTCTGAGAATAATCCTGCGATGTATCACAGTTTATGTAGAAGGGTGTGAGGAGAGGATTTATTGGAAAATTATATTTCACCTCTAATTATAGCATCTGAGCAGTAGAAGTAAGCTTCTGGAAATGTCATAGTCTGTGAGTTTGATCATTCTGCTCTGGTGTGACACCAGACAACATGAATCATTGTCCCAGAATTTGTGTATTATTAATTACAGAGGTCTAAGGTGATGATTCTGAGCTGTAATTATCAGATTACTACCAATTACTTGGTTGTACCATATGGTATGATTAAATCATGACACGTCTATTACGCCTCCTTCCCTGGCAGAGTCACATTTGCTTCAGGAAGTGTGTGAGTAGAATGGTAGCAGCAGGCTAGTAAGGTGCAATGTCCTGTATCAGCTGTAGCATTAAGACTGTTCTGTTTGAGTGAAAGACATTATTTTATTCGTCTAGATGTCACGTCTATATGTCGGTTGGAATATCTGAATATATTCTTAAATAAAGAAATAAAAAACATTACAAGTTCTCACCGAGTGGAGTGTGTGTCCTAAAGTTTTTAATATGTACGCATGCACACCTGTATGCATTCAAACACTCACATGCACACTCACACACACACATGCACACTCACACATGCACACACATGCACACTCGCACACACACACACACACACACACACACACACACACACACACACACACACACACAGAAGAAAGCAAAAGAACATTTTCCACGAAGCTGCACTCTTACAAAGTGGCAGGATAAATAAATTAGTGATGCGTGCAGGCACAGAAGTATGCGTGATTGTGTGCGCGTTCCGTGCATCCTGATAGCCACTGGTGCACACGCACACGTCACACATGCGTACAGAGCACATTTAATTCTCAAAAGATTGTGAAATTGCATTATGGTCCGTGTGCCATAGGTTGTCCACTACGTTGGTGGTTGCGGTGCCTGGACCCAGTCTGAGCCAGTACAGTCGATGTACCAGTGGAGTCTCGGCCCACCACACTGTGCATTCCCTTTTGTGTTATTCCGGGCAGCTTAACTCTAAAGATTATGTATATCTCAATCTTCAGCCATCATGTTTTTATACTGAGTAAGTTTGTGAAAAATAGCTTAATTCCATGTATATTGTGTCATGCAGTTAACAAAACGATCATGCCAAATGAATGCCAAGCATATGTAGGCATAGAATATATAAAAATACAACATTTCGCAGTCACTGGTTATTGCTAAACTACATTTATTTCATAGTAGATAACAGTATTTATCTAACTTCATATATGACAATTACCGTGCATAAGGAAAGGTGAGATAACTGTGGTCTGACCCCGTAATGACCGGCGACAACGACATAACACAGACAGACTTGGACAGTGTCCGTTGCAGGATAGATACTAATGATACCTGTATTCCCCAAATATCTAATAGACCGACAGGCCAGCAGGGAAGATGGTCAGCCCCAGGGATGCGTTCATAGTTAATGGGATATGTGGTGGGTTTGACAGTTATATTGAGTTATATTGAGTTAGTAAGTGTCCATTTTATCTTAAATGATCGTGTGCACTGAAGCGTGGCATCACCTGGTGATTTAGATTTTTGCAAATGAGATGTTATTACGAAACCATTTAGACTTAAAACTGCTTTTGCAATTCATGTTTTTGCTGGTCTCGTTTTAGAATGATTTTACAAAAACTGGAGCCTATCTAGTGTTTACAGTGACATGTTGGCTCATTTGTGTTATTGAATTATTATGTATTATTATGTCATTATTATGTATTATTATGTCATTATTATGTATTGTTATGTCATTGTTATGTATTATTGAAGTTTGGTGAAATCATGAGACGCATTAATTACTAAATTGTTTTCAACTGGACCCAATTGAAAGTCGTCTGGTGTGATAGTTTATCTCCCCCCATATGGTTACTATCTTCCTCCACCCTGGATATCCCCCTAAACAAATTCCACAATTGTGCTCTTATGAGGTAGTAATGATTTAATATATCACAGACCACCACTCTGTCGGTTTACAACTGGTTACACATTTGCGTCCTATGTCGGATATCTTAGTTCCTCTGGCATTGATATCAGATAGAAGAATCCAATGTTCAGCGCTTTGTGTCTATTCCACAAGACACCTGTAGGTGTAGGATGTGGACAAAGTTGTCAGCTTCAACCAGCCACATGTTGGACCCTCTCAGTCAGCTGTTCCTGTGGCACTGCACCACCCCCTACATTAAAGCATTCTGAAAGTGAGGGCTCTGTATCCAACCAGATCTTTGTTTTTTCAATTGCCGGCAATATTATGCATGGTTGGCTACATAGATTGCACGGAATGTGAGGAAATACCTGCCATGCAATTCCCGTTAGGTAACCCTTGTTTTTATTTCCTGTTTGACAACCTCGCCACGGTGTGAGCGAGGCTGATAGATGGATTCGGTAAGATGAATATATGCAGTAAAATGTTGGCCGTGGAGTAGCAGAAAAAACATGTCAAGAACCGCAATGACACATTAACGTGGGCACAATAAATAGTATTCTAAGGCTATAGATATCTCAACACATGTTGATAATCATCTTCCTGGCATAGTGCCGTTGATAGATTCTCATTACATTTCTGGAACAGCTCGATAATTTTTTTTTAGTTTTTACAAGTTAAGAATATGCAGATGGGACACAGTGTACATCCCATAGTGCCATTTCTGACTTTTGCCAAGTGTCATGCGTAGGCTTTTGAAGATGATCTTGTGTCGACCATGAAAGAACCTAATTAACGATATGTCAGATTGGTGCGAGGCTGAAGTGGCAGTGATTCAGAGTTTATAATGAATGAGGTGATACAAGATCAATTTGTGTTACGCTGAATGACTTGTACAGTTGTCTTGTGTTGCCTATACCTCAGAGGCCATGGATACTTAAATAGCAGATTGAAGCAAGCAGGTGCCTGTGCGTATATGTCCATATGGGACATACAGGCAGAAAATACACACAAATCGATTGAACTTGTGTGGCCCGGAGGTTACTAGCGACCCTCAATTTAAAGGATCCTGCATGCTGTAGTGGTTAGTCACTTCAGTAAGAGGCAACATGTGCAGTTCGTTGCTGTGTGTGTCAAGACAGAATTGTTCTCCCATCAGATACAGGGGATCTAGTCCTGGTAAGTGTAGCCATATATGTCTTAATTCATTGCGTCCAACAAGTATGTGGTGCATTATTTCTCACAGTTCCAGTGATGTGTAGATGTTTTATGTACTAAAAGAAATAACTTCATGGATAAGTGATACAGCTAAATATAATCAGTATGCTATTTCCTGAAGTTCCCTTTGTAAAGGGTGAGGGTGAATAGTTGTGTATTGCAGAATATCCATCATTATTATACATCTTCACTAGACATTTAAATGAAGAGAATCACACACAAAATTGGAATGTGAAGACAACAGAACACGAGCTGGTTTCTGGACTGGAAGAGGAACAAGAGATTACATTTTCAACCTGAAGATGTTAATTCAAAAATGCAGAGAATTCAACCATGACCTTAGGATCTGTTTCATAGATTATTCAAAAACTTTTGAGAATGTTATCAACAACTCTGGAAAACCTTGATACACATGGGATTTGACCAGAAAATTACATCACTTATCCAAAATTTATATGTTGGACAGCAGTCTGCAGTGAGATTAGAGTGTGGTACCACAGATTGGTTCCCAGTTGGCAAGGGAGTGAGACGGGTGCATTTTGTCCCTCCACCTATTCAGTCTCTACACAGAGAATATCATGAGAGAAGTCGAGACTGACACGAGAAGCAAGTATTTTAATGGACTGAAAGTGAATGGACAGGAGATATATGAATTGAGATATGCTGATGACACAGTGTTAATATCCAATACAAAAGAAGGATTGGATAAACTGATAACTACTGTTAAAGAGCACAACGAGATGAAAGGATTGAAACTAAACGTAAAGGATACTAAGATTATGGATGTGAAGGGATGTCGAGAACCATCAGAAGTCACAGTAGATGGCGAGGAAATAGAACGAGTGGAAAGTTTTGAATATCTGGGGTCACTGATAGAAGCGGATGGAGATGGGATGAAAGAGATTAAGCGGAAGTTGGCAATGGCGAGTAAAAAGTTGACGGAGATGAAGAAGTTGTGGAAAGCAACGAACAAAGATATGAAACTTCAAATTATCCGAATCTGCATATTTCAAACGGCTACGTATGGATGTGAAACCTGGACTCTTAATAAGAACCTTACTAAACGTATCAATGCATTTGAAAACAAGTGTTATATAAAGATATTACAAGTTTCGTGGACTGAATGTAGAACTAACGAATCCATCACAGATGAGCTTGGTGTTATACCCGGGACTTTATTGAACTTTGTAAAGAAACAGAAACTAAGTTATTTCGGCCATGTGAAACGGCATCAATCTCTAGAGAGACTAATAATGGAAGGAAAAGTGGAAGGCAGCAGAAGCAGAGGAAGACCTAGGAGACAATGGGGGAAGGACATAGAGGAATGGATGGGAGCAGACGTCTGGCGAGTGGGGAGACTGGCAAATGAAAGAGCTGTCTATAGACAATCCATCAAAGCTGCAACATCCGGAAATGGATAAGCAAACTGAACCGAGACATTTAAAGTAATGAAGCACTTAGATTTATGGTTTACACAGTCAGTTTATGAAATTGTAAGTTTGGTTGTCTGGCAATACAACGACTGTTGCAATATTAGTGTATTGTACACAATACTACACATGCACTGTAACTAAAGCTTGGTGTATTGTACACAATACTACACATGCACTGTAACTAAAGCTTGGTGTATTGTACACAATACTACACATGCACTGTAACTAAAGCTTGGTGTATTGTACGCAATACTACACATGCACTGTAACTAAAGCTTGGTGTATTGTACACAATACTACACATGCACTGTAACTAAAGCTTGGTGTACTGTACACAATACTACACATGCATTGTAACTAAAGCTTGGTGTATTGTATGCAATACTACACATGCACTGTAACTAAAGCTTGGTGTATTGTACGCAATACTACACATGCACTGTAACTAAAGCTTGGTGTATTGTACACAATACTACACATGCACTGTAACTAAAGCTTGGTGTATTGTACACAATACTACACATGCACTGTAACTAAAGCTTGGTGTATTGTACGCAATACTACACATGCACTGTAACTAAAGCTTGGTGTATTGTACACAATACTACACATGCACTGTAACTAAAGCTTGGTGTATTGTACACAATACTACACATGCACTGTAACTAAAGCTTGGTGTATTGTACACAATACTACACATGCACAGTGACTAAAGCTTGGTGTATTGTACACAATACTACACATGCACAGTGACTAAAGCTTGGTGTATTGTACACAATACTACACATGCACAGTGACTAAAGCTTGGTGTATTGTACACCATACTACACATGCACTGTAACTAAAAGTTGGTGTATTATACACAATACTACACATGCACTGTAACTAAAGCTTGGTGTATTGTACACAATACTACACATGCACAGTGACTAAAGCTTGGTGTATTGTATACAATACTACACATGCACAGTGACTAAAGCTTGGTGTATTGTACACAATACTACACATGCACAGTGACTAAAGCTTGGTGTATTGTACACAATACTACACATGCACAGTGACTAAAGCTTGGTGTATTGTACACAATACTACACATGCACAGTGACTAAAGCTTGGTGTATTGTACACAATACTACACATGCACAGTGACTAAAGCTTGGTGTATTGTACACAATACTACACATGCACAGTGACTAAAGCTTGGTGTATTGTACACAATACTACACATGCACAGTGACTAAAGCTTGGTGTATTGTACACAATACTACACATGCACAGTGACTAAAGCTTGGTGTATTGTACACAATACTACACATGCACAGTGACTAAAGCTTGGTGTATTGTACACCATACTACACATGCACTGTAACTAAAATTTGGTGTATTATACACAATACTACACATGCCCAGTAACTAAAACATGGTGTATTGTACACAGTACTGCACATGCACTGTAACTAAAGCTTGGTGTATTGTACACCATACTACACATGCACTGTAACTAAAGCTTGGTATATTGTACACAATACTACACATGCACAGTAACTAAAACATGGTATATTGTACACAATACTACACATGCACTGTAACTAAAACTTGGTGTATTATACACAATACTACACATGCACTGAAACTAAGGCTCAGTGTATTGTACACAATACTACACATGCACTGAAACTAAGGCTCAGTGTATTGTACACAATACTACACATGCACTAACTAAAACTTGGTGTATTGTACACAATACTACACATGCACAGTGACTAAAGCTTGGTGTATTGTATACAATACTACACATGCACTGAAACTAAGGCTCAGTGTATTGTACACAATACTACACATGCACTGTAACTAAGGTTCAGTGTATTGTACACAATACTACACATGCACTGTAACTAAGGCTCAATGTATTGTACACAATACTACACATGCAATGTAACTAAGGCCCAGTGTATTGTACACAATACTACACATGCACTGTAAATAAAGCTTGGTGTATTGTACACAATACTACACATGCACTGTAACTAAAGTTTGGTGTATTGTACACAATACTACACATGCACTAACTAAAACTTGGTTGTGGTAACATTTTAATTTACTTTTTTTAGAACGTTAGTGTGTTATAATAATATGTAGATTTTTTTAGAACAAAATCTGAAATTACGATACTTTTTCTGAACAAAGTACAGTGGTCTACTAAAAATGAGCAAATCTAACATTGTTTTTTTCCATTGGCTGATTGTCTAATGTCAATATATCTAGTAGAAAATAGGAGTTGCACTCCAATAACAGTATTTGTCACCACCTGTCTGCAGGCCGAAATGTTAACGACAGGCTATATCTCGAAAACCCTGGAAAATTACCTTCACCTACTCAAAGGAAAAGCTTAAATGTCAGCGTGTTATATTGTCTACATTGTTAATGAGAGAGCCAGTGAACAGGGCAATATAGACTTGTTTGTCAGAGACAACAGCCATCTCAGGTGGTGCTGTAACAATGCTGATGCCTGATGGAATACTTGCGGTCATCAAAAAACTCATCATCATAGATTGAGTTGACAGGCAGACTGCAGATGATGTGTGTGGAGCCTTCAATTAGTTCTGAGTTTCCCATGGTCACTTGCAAACCACGACCTGACTTCCACTTTTTTGCTGCTCATCACAGCTTTTGTCTGTGCTGTCTTTTAAAGCAGTTATTTATCTTATTATTACCTTGTCTAGTTTATCAATGTGTTGCGTGTTTACTTGCGATTTGTCCATGGGTTCAAGGAACCACGTCAGAACCAAAGTTCTATAAATATGTTGACAATATGGCGACTGGAGTAGAAAGTAAATAGTTTTAGCTATGAGATCATTCACTATCAGGTAGATGTATATTGGGCAATAAAGGTAAAGTAAAGGAAAGTTCTTGTATAGCGCAGTGTCTAGTCCTTAGGACTGTTCATAGTGCATTACACTTTACTCCCTGGCAGACCTGTTCAATCGAACACCACCTCGACTTCTCTGGGAAGCATTCAGTCATGCTGCATTTAATGCGTGATGACTATTCGTACACAAATGTCCACCACTGTCTATAGCCAGGTACACATTCATACAGCTGAGGGAACTGGAGCTATGTAGAGTGAATAAACTTGCCCAAGTTTCGAAACGGCAGCACATAATTCGAACCCCGCTTTCTTGAATCCGATGCTGTAGCCACGGTGGTGCCACCCGGTGGATGACTGACCAGTCAGTTTATCCACTGAAAGTCTCTCTCACTTCTAAATAATTACATTAAAAAAAATAATATTGCCAAATGCTAGATCAGAGGCCGGTGGTCCTGGTATGCAAATCAATATAGAAAGAGGCGAGAGGACGTCGGCACCCGGGAGGGGATACATTTACAGTGCCTTCAATGTAGCATATGATATATAGATGTTTCCGTTGCTAGACGCTAACGGTTTTGACATATTGACTGTATTCAGGTTATTATCGTCAAGCCGACCTTTCTAAGCTGTCACTGAGCATGGTCACTGCATATTCTCCTTCATGTTTTATATCCCAGTTTAATGAGTCTACGTAAAATAACATGATCAGCCAAGTCACAAGGGACAAACACACAGACCACAGTATTAGGAAAGAGACTTTTACATAAGGTGCCTGGAGTGAGTCTTGAGGCAGGACATGTAATGCAGATGTGCTAATCACTGCATTGTCTTGTTGCTATTGGGTGTAAAGATCCAGCACTAAACCAGCTGTCATGTAACAATGCAGGCATTCAACTTCCTTAGGTGTAAACATTCCTAATTGATCTAATGTGTTCTTTGATTTAATCCCCAAAATAATGCAAATGAAAACAGTTTTATTTCAGGTTGAAACACAAATGTGTTTTAGAAATATAAATCAGTTATAAATATAAATCAGTCTTAAATACTTTTTAAAAGTTTTAAAACTTAAACAATAAATCAGTTTCTTTAATATTATATATATATATAAATAAGCTATACAATAAATTAACAAAATATAAATAGAATATGAAGTCACATTTGTGCACAATGAAATGCTCTAAAAATGTTAAGTTTACATGTTTGGGCATGGTTTAGTTCTTTTGGTCACACAGGAGATGAGATGATCACTGATTCACTGCCAATTAGCTCCTACTGAGATAAGTAAGGCTATATATGTACAGATCCACTGAGTTGATATAAACAGTGATCTGGCTTTTAAAACGGTCATGGATGATGTAGCCATTTAGTGGTTGCTACGGTTGATTGCTCAGTAGATTGACAGGACTTTGATGGTCATGGTTGAACGCACAGCACATTCTCCTGGGTACTCAGTGGGGTGTTTTTCTTACATAAGGATGATTTAATGGGGCGTTTATTTCTGATTTGGTTCCCCATAATCCTACCACATTAATCTTCTATGGTTTTGGTAACCACATTAATCTTCTATGGTTTTATGGTTTTGGTAGTTCCAGAGTGCAGGAGCTCGAATAACCACAACATTCTCAGGTATCAGTCTGGAGATCAAAGGGCAACTGATTAACAAGTGAATGTATGTTTCGAAAGTACACAAACACCTGGTGCTGTGCATCAACACAAACAAAACATGTCCAAAACATGTCGACACATGTACCTGATGTGGGGTGTAGAGGAACGCAAGAGATTACAGGGTATTGTCAACACACAGAGCCTGTTCTGACGTGGTACTCTAAAGAGAACCCGGGTCTGACCAAGCAAACATGACTGCATATTTCTGTGGGTGACTTCTGTGTGTTCACCGTGTGTCTGACTCCTGGCGGTGTGTCTACTCATGATCTGTGTACACTGTGTTGAGCCATGCAACTCATACTCAGGGCGACTGGAGACGTCTCGTCTCATACAGAGAGACCAGGGATCACGTGAACCAGTCGGTGTCTGGGAGGTAGTCTCACTGATCAAGGACCGACAGAAGTGGTCTAGGATGGCCGGTCTACATATCTCCAATGAAGGCGTCTTTCTGGTCTCTCTCCCTGGTAGGTGTCCGCGTGAGACAGTGGCTCTTCAAAGTGCGGCTTTCACTTGTCACTGGATACTTCCTCTTGCAAAGGTTGTGCATTTGTACTACATGTTGAAAGATGCTATTTTAATGTGTCTTGTTAGAAGGTTGTCATCGGTTAGCTTTGATGTGTGACAATCTAGATGTCACTGTGTTTGTCACATACGGTGGAACTTCCTTTATGGTCAACTCAATAATACAGCCACCCCAGTAATACAGCTACCTCACAATTAAGGTCACCCTGAGGTAGACCCAGATTATTTCTACTTAGAATAAAATATAGGATATTAGTCCTACTAATATGGTCACTTCACTCTTCAGGTCACTTTTGAGCTGTCCCAAATGTGACCTTAATAATGAGGTTCCACTGTAGTCTGTTTAGAGTCTGTCACCGAGTATGTTACTGAGTCTGTCACCGAGTATGTTACTGAGTCTGTCACCGAGTATGTTACTGAGTCTGTCACCGAGTATGTTACTGAGTGTCACTGAGTATGTTACTGAGTATGTCGCCGAGTATGTTACTGAGTCTGTCACCGAGTATGTTACTGAGTCTGTCACCGAGTATGTTACTGAGTCTGTCACCGAGTATGTCACCGAGTATGTCACCGAGTATGTTACTGAGTATGTCACCGAGTATGCTACTGAGTCTGTCACCGAGTATGTTACTGAGTCTGTCACCGAGTATGTTACTGAGTCTGTCACTGAGTCTGTTACTGAGTCTCACATAGTATGTTACTGAGTCTGTCACAGAGTGTGATACTGAGCCTGTCACATAGTCTATCATTTGTAGCGACAACTGTGGAGTACAAGCTGTTATTGAGTCTTTCCATCCTACTTATTGTGACTAGGACACTCTATAAACTTGTCAGTTGACCACTGGTGACAGATGGACATGTCCAGGAAGAGACTCAAAGAGTGCAGAATGGAGGCAGCGAGGTGTTAAATGAGTCTCAAAATGTCCCAGAAACAGAGTTACCATGACTGGGGGCTGCACTGGGACACTAATGGAACGAGAAGGCCAATGAAATCATCATAACACTGATTGAATGAGGCAGAGAGCACTAGCTCCTACACACAATTCACGCTTCATTCCGATGCTGAAATCTCTCTTGACATGGCAAGTTTTACCAAGGGAGATTTCCGTTGTAGCGATCACTGAATTATTCACATGTACTCTTAGTTGTAAAAAACTCAATGAAGGTCACACACGTTTTGCAAATGTTCACTGACAGGTGAAGCCGGGATAAATCCTAAAGGGAAATGCAACTTAAATGCATACACAATCAGTAGACAGTCTAGGAAAATTGCTTTAGACATGACCACTGATTTTAGCAGACCTTCACAGTGAAAGAAACTGTCCTTGAATGTATCACAAAATTATAACAAATATGCAAATATACATCAGTATTGAAATACATTTCGTAAAGTATGCAATAGATGCAATTTGTTATATACAAATTCAAGGCAACCATGTCTTACAAAACCTCAAAACAACCATAACTCATGACACCTCAAACCAAGACTAAGTTAAGAAACCTCAAAACAACCATAACTCATGACACCTCAAACCAAGACTAAGTTAAGAAACCTCAAAACAACAATAAACATGAAACCTTAAACAAACCCTACTTTATAAAACCTGTATTTTAGGTCAGAGACCTGAAACCAACCCAAACTTATGAAACCTCAAACCAACCCTAAGTTATGAAACCTCAAACCACCAAAACATTAGTGTACCCTATGTTACCAGCAACATGAACTTATTTGGCTAAACTACAATTAATGCTTTGGTCAAACTGATGAAAACTATATTGGTCAGCCTTGAAAAAGCGAGATTGTTGTGACTCCAGGTTGTGAGGTTGTGACTGTATTGCCTTGTATCATGGTTGCTAATTATGACCAATGTTGTGAACACATTGCTGGCATAAATGCACTTAACCTCT
The DNA here is from genome assembly GCA_020002185.1 of Paraescarpia echinospica. NCBI lineage: Eukaryota > Metazoa > Annelida > Polychaeta > Sabellida > Siboglinidae > Paraescarpia > Paraescarpia echinospica. Next base: position 23,254,715 of record CM034535.1, on the reverse strand, counting down.
GATCTCAACGGAAGTTACAAATAGTTGCATGTGAGACCCCACAGGGAAAGAATAATATTGGTCAACATTTTGACAGATTGATTTGTTTACTTCCTTTCTTCCCAGCATGCAGTTCCCTGTGGATTGGAGGTAATGGAATCATGTCATTAGCACCATTGCATTGCATCCCCCAGAGGCTCAATTGAGTGCTGTATTAACAGCTAAGAATAACTAGACTGACCTCTTACAGGGATGGTCTCCCTTAAGCCCTCTCCCCCACCATGTTTCCCTGTCCACCCCACTATGTAAGGACTTTATATTATGTAGACTGGGGCTGAGTAGGTTCTTCCAGTTCTGGTCACAACTTATGACAGAGGCCCTGATTCAAGCCACCTGTGAATGCTATAATGAAGACAGTAAACAATATTTTCAGATCAATTACTAAGAACAAGAAAAGTTGTGCAATTTTGGAAATTATTTTCCAAGCTTGTTATGGATATGTCTTCAAATTTTATCAACAGTTTATTGTGGTAGACCACATTGTTATGTTTTGTATAAAACATGATATGCAGATGTTAAAAATATATTAGTTAACGTTGTTGTGTTGTAAAACACAGCAGAAATACTGTAGATGTAGACAAGAGGGCTTGTGTTAATGTGAAATGACAATGACCACACAACCTTGAACCTTCATTGGTGAGTTATGCTTTCAGTCATCATTATTAACTTAAGTCATTTGTCACATGATGTCTCATCCAGTGTTGCCTGTGACTAATGGTGTAAGTGATGGCCGAAGTGAAGCCTGCCATTGGCATTAAGTATGCACATATTGCAATGCATTACATTTAGATGAGATTCCTGGGGATGATCTGTGTTAAAGTGTTCTGGTTTGACAACAAACATTGGTTTCCTGGCGCAACTGTCATGAGAGATGACAGGGAGAGTGTGGTTTTCTGTCATGACTGTCATGGTGTGAGATGACAGGGAGAGTGGGTGGTTTCCTGTCATGACTGTCAAAAGAGTGAGATGACAGGGAGAGTCTGTGGTTTCCTGTCATGACTATCACAAGAATGAGATTACAGGGAGAGTGTGGTTTCCTGTCATGACTGTCACAAGAGTGAGATGACAGGGAGAGTGTGTGGTTTCCTGTCATGACTATCACAAGAGTGAGATGACAGGGAGAGTGTGTGGTTTCCTGTCATGACTGTCACAAGAGTGAGATGATAGGGAGAGGAGTGTGTGGTTTCCTGTCATGACTGTCACAAGAGGAGATGACAGGGAGAGTGTGTGGTTTCCTGTCATGACTGTCACAAGAGGAGATGACAGGGAGAGTGTGTGGTTTCCTGTCATGACTGTCACATGAGTGAGATGATAGGGAGAGTGTGTGGTTTCCTGTCATGACTGTCACAAGAGGAGATGACAGGGAGGGTGTGTGGTTTCCTGTCATGACTGTCATAAGAGTGAGATGATAGGGAGAGTGTGTGGTTTCCTGGCATGACTGTCACAAGAGGAGATGACAGGGAGAGTGTGTGGTTTCCTGTCATGACTGTCACAAGAGTGAGATGATAGGGAGAGTGTGTGGTTTCCTGTCATGACTGTCACAAGAGGAGATGACAAGGAGAGTGTGTGGCTTCCTGTCATGACTGTCATAAGAGTGAGATGATAGGGAGAGTGTGTGGTTTCCTGGCATGACTGTCACAAAAGGAGATGACAGGGAGAGTGTGTGGTTTCCTGTCATGACTGTCATAAGAGGAGATGACAGGGAGAGTGTGTGGTTTCCTGTCATGACTGTCACAGGAGTGAGATGATAGGGAGAGTGTGTGGTTTCCTGTCATGACTGTCACAGGAGTGAGATGACAGGGAGAGTGTGTGGTTTCCTGTCATGACTGTCACAAGAGTGAGATGACAGGGAGAGTGTGGTTTCCTGTCATGACTGTCACAAGAGGAGATGACGGAGAATGTGTTGTTTCCTGTCATGACTGTCACAAGAGGAGATGACAAGGAGAGTGTGTGGCTTCCTGTCATGACTGTCACAAGAGTGAGATGACAGGGAGAGTGTGTGGTTTCCTGTCATGACTGTCACAAGAGGAGATGACAGGGAGAGTGTGTGGTTTCCTGTCATGACTGTCACAAGAGTGAGATGATAGGGAGAGTGTGTGGTTTCCTGTCATGACTGTCACAGGAGTGAGATGACAGGGAGAGTGTGGTTTCCTGTCATGACTGTCACAAGAGTGAGATGACAGGGAGAGTGTGTGGTTTCCTGTCATGACTGTCACAAGAGTGAGATGACAGGGAGAGTGGTTTCCTGTCATGACTGTCACAAGAGGAGATGACGGAGAATGTGTTGTTTCCTGTCATGACTGTCACAAGAGGAGATGACAAGGAGAGTGCGTGGTTTCCTGGTATGACTGTCGCAAGAGGAGATGACAGGGAGAGTGTGGTTTCCAGGTATGACTGTCACAAGAGTGAGATGACAGGGAGAGTGTGACTGACACACTTCGCATGTACAGATCTAATTACCGGGTAGTGCTGCTTTGCCTTGCTCACGCCTCGCGCCCGTTTCACAGAATAACACACTCACCTTATTATCTTAGCCGCGGCTCTTAGGATGCAACTTGAGAACAGCCCTGAGTAACCAGGTAGTAATTACACGTGGAAAATATGTGGTGTAGCAATTACAAGGCCATGTATTAGCTGATGGTAGTCTCACGCAGACAGTCGCCATTACAGCCGGTGCAGGGTGATGTCTGTATTTGTGTGTCATCCTTGGTGTAACGGAAGCTGGCGACAGTCACACAAGTAAGTGAGGTACTGGTGTATGTTCAACATGGTCATGATGAAGGCAGTGAGGAGCTGATACTGTTGTCTCAGGTCTCGGTTGAACTAACTGTTGTAGTGTTTTACATGGTTGGATTATCCTAGAGTAAGACTCGGTGAACCAAAGGTTAACTTGTCCACTCGCCATCTTTTTGCATTGGATTGCAATGTTGTTACATTTCGTTATGCGTAGGACAAACTTTAATTCTGTTCATGCTTGTGGGTGCACATGTTTGTATATATGTGCACATGCATTCGTTCGTTCATTTGTTCAATCCTTCGTTTGTTCATTAATCGATCATTCACTGGTGTGTGTGTGTGTGTGTGTGTGTGTGTGTGTGTGTGTGTGTGTGTGTGTGTGTGTGTGTGTGTTTGTGTGTGTGTGTGTCCATGCATGCATGGCGTGCATGCGTATATGCACGTGTTATGTGCTCATTATATGTGTACACATGTGTGTGTATGTGTGCATGCATGCATTCGTGTGTCTGCTCCATGTGTGTGCACGCATGTGTAAAGGAGGGGGTAGAAGAACATAGTTAACTGGCCAGACATGATGACTGGAGAGGAGATGTCTAAGAGATGGAACTAATCTGAGGCACATGTGTAAATGTGCCTGAGCAGCTAGATGCACTGAGCCTTGACCACACCTGTCACTAACTTCCTACAGGTCAGTCCACGCACAGTTCAACCTTACAGGTCACTACATCTTGACCAGTCATCAAAATCATCACAATCACATCATGAAATTAAACTGATATTTGTTTCACAATCAAACTATTTTTCTTAGTCAACCATTTAATATTTATTTGTTGATGAGTATTGCTAGATGCTATCTGTGGTGACTTGTTTCATTAGTGTTTTTTTTAAACAGTGACTATTTGTGCGCCTTACTCACAGTACACTTAGTATAATTTATAATATTTATTTTGGTAATATGAAAATGTATGCTTATTCCAGTTATATTAAAACACTAACTAAACATGAGCCAGTACCAATTACCATGTTTTAATGCAGACTGTACTTAACATAACTACAACGTTTGTGTTACATTGTATGACAAGTTAAATTTATTATTTATATGGAAAAAAACTATTGTGATAACAACTTGTATGAAAATTAAGCAGATCAATTATTTATATCTGTGCTTTATTGCAAACTGAAGCTGGACCAGAAATAGCACAAATGGCATGGCAAATAAACATGAGTGAATTTGTTGCACAAAATACAGCGTGTATGGTAATATAATTCACTTTGATGTGATCCCTTATGCATAAATGATGACTTATGTTGATAGCAATACATAGAATTCTCAATCATTAAACGCTCTGTTATAATCCCTTTTTGTTAATAACTGAGGCAAACATTGAATGTGATAATCACTATAATTATTTTGTTTACTTGAGTTATTCAAAAATGCCTAGTGCATACAAAATGTATGATTTTTCTTTTAAAATTTTATTATGGTATACTTGTGTCGGTATCAGTGATTTTGCAGTCTGGACCTAAACTCTGGTGTACACCGATTCCAAAATGGCAGTTCAGTGTAATGACTGGTTAAAAAGAATTATATTTAAATGTACATATTTAGTTTTATAACATGATTCCAAAATGGATGTTCAATCCACCACATAAAGAAAAATGTAAAGTCTACATATGGAACCAAATTTGTTATGCCAGAATGTTATCATTTTACCATTGGAATATTATGGCATTATAGAATTTGACCTATGATTGGTAACTGTAGTCACCTAAGATTGTGTATACCCCTAGAAACTGCTGGAGGGCACCACTGGCAGAGAGCATGCAAGGTTCATGTTTCAAGTATTTTGATTGGTTGTCAAGATCACTGAGTATCATATAGGCAATATTTCTGTTGATAGTGTAGGAAAATAAATAACAAATTTATAAAAACAAAAATATATACTGTAGTTGTATTTTTTTTTATTATTTCTTAAAATGTGCATTCACAAATATCTATTGTAAGGATCGTGACATGCTTATGGATGAAACTGATAGGGCAGATGTTTTCTCTCTAGTTCACACAACTTAATCGATTCTGACTGATGTGAGATTCACATTGCTGGATTCCAGTGAGGTGGGTCTAGTTTATTGAGACTTGGGTTAGATGTTTTCGCTGGACTAATGGGGTAGTAAATGTTGGTGGGTGACGTAGATGAGCTGATATGTGTTTAGTTTTGCCTAGTCAGTGGAACGTCTTCATTGGCAAGATGTATGCCAAGAGAATGTTAACGAAGATGTCTTCACTTTGGTCTTTAACTCGCACGTTCGGGAATACAAAGAGAACAAGAAGGGAAATGTTTTGTGGAGATTTCTCATGGATGTAAAACTGGCCAGGATGTGGATGTCATTGGTGACGTGACGTGTCAGTTGCCACCGTCTGAAGGGTTCGTCGTCATCATTTGGTTGTTCTGTGATTCAAGCATCTTCAGTATTGGTGCGCGTCTGTAGGGTTTAACAATAACAGCAGGAAACTACAGTAAATTGCAGGGTAAATCAACAACGATGTCGGCCTTCAAAATGTGGCTAAAAGATGTCATACGGATTCATAGGCATACTGCTGGTGAGTGACTGATTCATTGTTAGCAATGTAAAATTTAGTATTAGTGATTCATTATTATAATAACAGTGACCAGTGTCATTCTGGTAGGGATAAATAATGGAATACCTGACTTCAACAATAGCCCAATTCCACCGACTGTCATTATTCGTAGGAGGGAAAAACTATTTAATTTCAGGATCCAAAGTCCAAGCGACGCTATGTTCTCTGTGGTTGTCAACAATAATAGTATGTAAACTGTGACCATTTTTCAATTATGTAAGTGTCATAGTTTAGAGCTTGGATGAGGTTAAAGGTCACAGAATTGGGTTATTGTTGAAGTAAGATACTTGACATTTAATTTTAGTGTAAGTTTTTGGTGCCCGGCTGTTGTGGACAGACACATATGCACACACAGGTGCACATACACACATACACGCACGCACACACCACACACAAAAGGCATCACTATAATAGATTCTTTCTAGCAGGCGCGATACAAAATATCCGATTACGAGTGAATATATTTTTATTACTTCAGAACACGAATTAGATATTCAAACAAATATGTCTGCTGAAACCGAAGCATAAAAGCAACAGAAGTACTTGGTGTCAAGACGCACAGAACTAGTGTCGATATCGACAGGTTAGATAAGCGAGTCGCAAGTCTGGCGAGGTGATGAGAAAGTCACAAATCATCGTGCTCCTCCTCAGCATCATCGTGCTCCTCCTCCTCATCATCAGGTCCTCCAAGTTGTTCAGGGAATGTTGTTCACATTTAATTAATTAATGGTGGGCTGACTGAGATACTTTAGAGTGACATCACATGGTCAAGTTTATCTTTCTTTACTGGTACCATACTTGTGTAGTACGGCGCTGTTGGGAAGGTTGGTACAGCATTGGCTTCAAGAGTGACAGACATTAATTTTGAAGCATACACATGTAGTTTGCCACCACTTGTGAAGTAGAATCGCGTATAATCACTGAGTTTGATATTTTCTTTCTTCTTAGTAACCGGTTTTTTGAAAAGCATGTAAAAGTGGCCTTTGTAGTCCTGTACCGTGCCACCCGTCACTACAACCGTCGCGAACTTTATCTATCATTGCTTGCCAATCTGTGATCATTTCCACTGTATCTTTTTTACGTTTTGTCCTCTCTATCACAGCAACAAGCGATCGCATGGCAACAAGGAATGTCCGCATATGGGCAGATGGAAGTCGATGCTTTGAAACCGATTTAGGTAGACAAGTGTGAACAGATATCGTATCATAGTGTGGTTTGTCGTTCTGTCCCCTGCACCCGTCGCTAAATAGATCTAAATCTTTAACACTCTGAGGCACTTTTATTTGGATAAAGTGACTGAGACAAGATATCACCTCTTTGCAGCCTCTCTTGGCTGTTGGCTCTGACCATGTGTACATGACGCCATCTAGCGGATTCTGCAGTCTGACTTCAACAACGTCCGAACTCCATGGATTTGGGCCAATGTTGAAGTAAGACGTTATTTGATGGCGGCGCCACAATGGAACTGGGTAGCTTTTCGTGTCAGATGATAGCTACTTGAAAACTAGTCACCATGACGTATTCTACTCAGTACCGCCAAACTAGTGGAGTTGGGCTCTTGTTGAAGTCAGGTATTCTATTTGAAACATCTGTTTTTTATTTAGGTCTTAAATCAGATCAATAACTGATCTATTCTTTAATGTGGGTACATCTCCCCCTGACTGCAGCGTGGTAATAAAACCGGCCCAGCTTTATGGTTACAACTTATCATCTGTTATAACCACTACTCATGCTGTTGTGATGTCATGTTTCAAGGTAATCTATCAGTTAATTTTTAATAAACAACTGTCAGAAAAGAAGAGCACAATTATAAGTTAGAAGAAACAGTTTGGAATTACCATAGTAAGCCTCTAACTTTGCATAACATAATAATAATCAAGTGTACATTATCCTGTCAGACTTCTCTCTGTCCAGGATTTCTTCACTCTATCAGGATCAGCCATTATTTCATGCAGAGCTTGTTAACAAAACTGGATCAGCTCATACAATCGCATTGATCACAGAATTGATGGGGTATAATTGAATATTTTGTAAAATATGACATTGAACCAGCCGACTGTCCATTTTGGAGCTGGGCATGATGTATTATATGGACTGACCAGACTAACAAGTGACCATTACTGGACCCTGCCCTGGCTATCTGGAGTTTCATAGATAAATGAGCTCATAAATGCAGTTTGTGTGGCTGATTCAGTCTGCGTGACCCCTGAGGCTCTCCTTTCTCAAGCCTGGGCAGTGGCCATTTGGGTGTGGCTTATGGAACATAACAGTGGAGGTGAAGCTGTACTAGCAACTAATGTCACCAAAGCCAAGTAATTACCTCTATTTCCATTAGTCTTTTGAAAGTACAGATCTGACGTTTGGAGAGATAATTCACACCAGGGTAATTTTATGGAAAGTCTAAAAAAAATTAAAAAGATAAGTTCTTATATAGCACAGTATCCAGTCCTCAGGACTGCTCAAAGTGCTTTACACTTTACTCCCTGGCAGACCTGTTCAATCGAACACCTTCTCAACTTCTCTGGGAAACATTCAGCCATGCTGCAATTAATGTGCGAAGACTGTTCGTACACAAATATTCATCACTGTCTATAGCCAGGTACTCGATCATTCATACAGCTGAGTAAACAGAAGTAATGTAGAGTAAACGAACTTGCCCAAGGTTCGACACCGCCACACAGGATTCGTACCCAGGTTCTCTCAGTCGAGAGACCAAAGCTCTTATCGCTGCACTATTCTGCTCCACATCTAACATTGCTCCACAAGTAACGTTGTAAATGTTAGCTACTGTGCTCCACAAGTAACATTGTAAATGTTAGCTACTGTGTGCCACAAGAAATGTTGTAAATGTTAGCTACTGTGCTCCACAAGTAACGTTATAAATGTTAGCTACTGTGCTCCACAAGTAACGTTGTAAATGTTAGCTACTGTGCTACACAAGTAACGTTGTAAATGTTAGCTACTGTGCTCCACAAATAATGTTGTAAATGTTAGCTACTGCGCTCCACAAGTAACGTTGTAAATGTTAGCTACTGTGCTCCACAAGTAACGTTGTAAATGTTAGCTACTGTGCGCCACAAGTAATGTTGTAAATGTTAGCTACTGTGCTCCACAAGTAACGCTATAAATGTTAGCTATTGTGCTCCACAAGTAACATTGTAAATGTTAGCTACTGTGCGCCACAAGTAATGTTGTAAATGTTAGCTACTGTGCTCCACAAGTAACGTTATAAATGTTAGCTACTGTGTTCCACAAGTAACGTTGTAAATGTTAGCTACTGTGCTTCACAACTAACGTTGTAAATGTTAGCTACTGTGCTCCACAAGTAACGTTGTAAATGTTAGCTACTGTGCTCCACAAGTAATGTTGTAAATGTTAGCTACTGTGCTCCACAAGTAACGTTATAAATGTTAGCTACTGTGCTCCACAAGTAATGTTGTAAATGTTAGCTACTGTGCTCCACAAGTAACGTTATAAATGTTAGCTACTGTGCTCCACAAGTAACGTTGTAAATGTTAGTTACTGTGCGCCACAAGTAATGTTGTAAATGTTAGCTACTGTGCTCCACAAGTAACGCTATAAATGTTAGCTATTGTGCTCCACAAGTAACATTGTAAATGTTAGCTACTGTGCTCCACAAGTAATGTTGTAAATGTTAGCTACTGTGCTCCACAAGTAACGTTATAAATGTTAGCTACTGTGCTCCACAAGTAACGTTGTAAATGTTAGCTACTGTGCTTCACAACTAACGTAAATGTTAGCTACTGTGCTCCACAAGTAATGTTGTAAATTTTAGCTACTGTGCTCCACAAGTAACGTTATAAATGTTAGCTACTGTGCTCCACAAGTAATGTTGTAAATGTTAGCTACTGTGCTCCACAAGTAACGTTATAAATGTTAGCTACTGTGCTCCACAAGTAACGTTGTAAATGTTAGTTACTGTGTGCCACAAGTAATGTTGTAAATGTTAGCTACTGTGCTCCACAAGTAACGTTATAAATGTTAGCTACTGTGCTCCACAAGTAATGTTATAAATGTTAGCTACTGTACTCCACAAGTTATATCGTTGTAAATGTTAGCTACTGCGCTCCACAGGTAACGTTGTAAATGTTAGTTACTGTGTGCCACAAGTAATGTTGTAAATGTTAGCTACTGTGCTCCACAAGTAACGTTATAAATGTTAGCTACTGTGCTCCACAAGTAATGTTATAAATGTTAGCTGTTGTACTCCACAAGTTGTAACGTTGTAAATGTTAGCTACTGCGCTCCACAAGTAACGTTGTAAATGTTAGCTACTGCTCTCCACAAGTAACATTGTAAATGTTAGCTACTGCGGTCCACAAGTAACGTAATGCATAAAAATATTGGGTTTGTTTACTTGTGATTTATTTCTTGTGGTTAGTTTACTTATTTGAGACAATCTGTTAGATACTCATATAAACTTCACTTCATCGGACATTAGCTTTGTAAAGTTTATCAGAAATAATGATTGAATCTGAATGAATTTTGAAAACACATAGACTATATAATTATGAGAAAATCTCAAGCACTTATCACTTTCAAAACATATATGTAACAGTATAGCTTTAATACTCTATGGGAATTTATTAATTAATTGTGGTGGCTGTAATTTGATGGTAGTTTAACGATTATCCTACATGTCAGTAAATGATTCCCTCCATCTGAACTCTAACAGTGCTGACTATATGTCAGTAAATGATTCCCTCCATCTGAACTCCATCGGTGCTGACTACAGCTAGGACACCTGAAACTGTGTACATTTATTTTCTCACTTGTAGTTCCTGCAGCCTCATTAATTTTCTGCCTTATTCATCTATCCCTGGACCGTCCACACAATATATCCTGGTCACTCCACAATACATGTCTCAGAAAATAAGATCATGTCACCTTCCAGGAAGTGACCACCTGCCCATTGTCCATGCCTTGGAAAACATTGGACGCGGTGATACACCACCCAGCGGTTCACGCCAGGCCACGGTACTGGCCATCTATAGTATACATCTTGGCTGGGTTGACCCTCTGCCATTTGCTGTACCATGGACGGCGTACATCAGCAGGCATTGCAGATTAAATCAGTCGTGTGATTCTGCATCAAGTTAGGCAGTGACTGTGAACAGGGCAGGAGCCTATTTCTTTAGTACCGCAGTATTGTGTGCGATCAAGGAGTGCGAACTGTGGGTAGACGTCAGGTAGATAGCCAGGTAGATGGCCAGGTAGACTGTTAGGTAGATTGTCAAGTAGACAGCCAAGTAGACTGGTAGGTAGAGTGACAGGTAGACGGCCAAGTAGACTATCAGGTAGACTAACAGGTAGACTGACAGGTAGACTGTCAGGTTGATTGACAGGTAGACTGTCAGGTAGATGGCTAGGTAGATGGCCAAGTAGACTGACAGATAGACCGTTAGAACAACTGACAGGGAGACTGTCAGGTAGACTGCCAGATATGGTTGGTCTCTGTTCATTAGTTAATCAACCAAGTGTACTTGGAGCCGGTCTGCGTGGAAATGCCTCCAGCCCAGTTGGATGCGTGCTTCATGTGTCAAGGTAAGACATGTCTGGGTGTGTGATCACGTGTACAGACACGCGTTGTCACCTTGTGCATGTCTGTGCGCCCATGCCCACTCGTGATGCTGCTCGTGCGTCTATTAGTACAAAACTTTATTCATGGCGACATATTTCACACGATCTTTACAAATAATTCAGAGTTCTCACTGGTACTTGTGAATCGTCGTCTTTCATGATCATACTATTATGTGGTTGTTTTACTTCTTGTGTCAGTGATCTTGTTTATGTGGTCACGTTCTCGATTTCTTCTTGTCCGTCTAACTTTGTAGTGATGCTATGGAGTATGCCTGGAAATATTATACAATTAAAACAATGACATTACAAGTAATTGAGTAATTAAAGGAAATATTTTAACTAAACCAATATTAAAACATAAATGTATTAATTTACGATGTCAGCAGAACATACAAAAGACTAGCTTTACTATATAATTTTCTGTATACAATTAAATTTCTGGGATTTAATTATAATTTATCTCTTGTTAATATTGATGTATTATAAAGGAAAATGTCAAACGCCAATAAAGCTGTCAGTCCAAAATGTTACACACAACAGAAGAGCACCCTACCTGACAGAACAAAACTGTGGTTCACTTTATTTGCTGTTTATCGAGTCAGATCCGTTGTTGAGTTATCATCACCTTTTATGTTTGCCATGCAGCTGCTGGTGTATTGCCCAGTGGAATCACAGAGCTTTATCACCGCTGTAAGATTAGTGCGTAAAATGATGGGGCAGTGCCACCATTGTGTGGTGGTTTGACTCGTTTATGGACACCAAGTACGGATGCGTTTATCCCCTCACTGCCTTTAATATGCCATACCTATACAGTATTGTTGTTATATGGCCGATCATGGCCGCAACACGAGGCATCTGTGGCTCTCTGTCCACCACACAGCTACACCAAATGGTAAAATAATAAAACAAGCTTATGGAAAATGTATGAGCCGGCAGTGGATTATTCCCCAAGGACACACGGAAGATCGGACTTATTGTTTGCCGTCTTCGAAAGGTGTCATAATTGGCATGTGACCTTTCATCCCATGTTGGTCCTTCAGGACTGTGGAGTAGAGACGTAGAGACGTTTTTCTGGGCTCATTGTGCTTGTGTGTGTGCGTACGCTTATCTGCCATTTCACAAAGATTGCTAGGTGGGTTACTACACCGTTCAAGTGAGTAGCTGCTACATCTTTTTTATTACTGCATTTGATGTGAACAGCATTTTATATACAGTCTCATTTCCAGACAGATCTAAGCTAATTATATAACTTGAAATAACATCAATGAAATGTGTCTCGGAAGTCTGTTGCCACAACTTATGGACTGAATGTCTCCGCAAAGCGAGCAAACAGCCACATTTCTTTGAAAGTCATCACATTTATCAACTGAAGTGAACCTGTTCCTTGATGTTTTATATGTGTGGCCCAGTCTCTGATAAAAGAACACTTTTGTTTGACTTTAGTAATTACTTAAAGATGTCATTATATATGTGTTCAGCCACCTGGTGTGTTAGCAAAGTAGCAATCGACTGGTTGCTGGTTCTGAGTGTAGATGTAATCAGTACTGACATTAGAAAATAACATTTGCACACATTAAATTGCATTGTTCAGCGAGCTGTATTCCTTGATGAGTCGTGGATCATCCGTAATGGAATCCTGCTGTTGCAGGAGCCTGGATAGCACAAGGTGTCTACAGCAATGCATGACCGTGATTCGGTTATATGTTACTAGTCCAACTATAGGCCTGAAGTTTCATGCAATCATGGACTGTTCCCATGTCCCTGGATATGTCGCCGTGTGATAAAAATATTAAACAGGTTCCAGTCTGGTCGTTGGCAGTTACATTTTGCCGGGTGCCTCATAATAACTTGGCGATATTGGTATTCTAAATCACAAGCTTGCGTCATTGCGTATTCACGGCATGAAGGCTTAGTTGATTGTATTTTGCTATGCATATAATTCGTGTAGAACAAAGAGGTCTCTTGCATGTTCCAAACTATATTTCACATAGTTTGGTGTAGTAATACACTGACCTTGAAGTATTGGAAGTGCATCTCCTCTGAGGCAGTGAGGTCCTCCCACCTCTCTCTCTGTTCATGTACATCGTTGGACCATTTGTGTCTGATCTACAAATTGACAATGCATTTCAGAAAAGACATTGATAGTTATTTAAAGTTATTTACTTATATTTGCGATATGTGTTTCCCCATGTCAAGGAAATGTGGAAACACTGAGAGGGAGCCACTGTTGTGGCTTTACGTTCACTTTACCAGCATGTCGTGCTTGGCAACAGCAGGAATTAAATGATCAGCAGGATTAACATTTGGCTTGTCACTCCATGGGTGGGTGTAAGCTAGTAAATAACATAAGTGAATCGCGTAATAACGTTGGTAATTTCAAATTAGTTTTCTAGATATATACTTATGTTGTGGACTTTGAGCATTGACATGCTGAGATCTCTCAAGAAGACCCTGTACTGTTTGTTGTCGAATAGATAGGCCCCAGTCAGAGTGGGGAGTCCCTCTTAATCTGATTCACTGAACCACATGCCTCATCTCTTGCCTCATCTCTTGCCTCATCTCCCGCCTCATCTCCCGCCTCATCTCCCGGGGTATCCGGAGTAACATCTTGCTGGTTACTTCATCATTGCGCATCGCATGACCTGCCTGTTGATGACAAAATGTCTCACAGTGGTGGAGATCCATGCATGCCATGTATTTTCATAAAATAATATGAATCCATGATAATTTTTACACCATCTGTCATCCTTTTCCTTTTCGTTACGGAAAGGTAACAGGAATCAGGAAACATTTATTTATCCCAAATAACCAAAAGATGAAAAAATCTGCAAAAAAGCAGCAGAGAAACTGGAATATGAAAGGGCCAACATGTTAGTGAAACACCAAAGAATGAGAGTTCATAATAAGAGTTGCTGTTTTGTGACTACGATATTGTCTGTTCTCAGATAGCCAAAACATCTTCACTAAATGTTACTGCCCAAATTTGTCAGATTGTCAAAATGTCACAAGGCATCAGGGTGAACTTGCTGCATGTTTTCAAGACTTGTTGTTTCTGTTGGAAACATTCCTGATGCCAGACCTGCTAACCATTGTGTTATTGCTGCACAACGCATGGCACGGATTGGTTCTCTTACTGACACCTTGAAGGACATTCAGTGTGGAACAGTTAACACAACTACTGGTGCTTCAATGACTGGTCAACAACATCAACCTGCAATGACTGGGTTCTTATTGCCAAGTAGATATCACGTCCACTTTGGACAAGTATCAGGGATCTACCCAGTATGAGATATGTGAAATGACATATGACACGTAAGTACTTTGTGACTTGGATAACATATTGGCTTAGATTGAGAGATAAGTCACTGTGGATTGCAGAGAAAGTAATCTTGATCCTGCATCATTACTTAGTAAATTCTACACACGTCGCATATATACGGGTGTATCGAGAATAATACCCATGCACAAGTGCAGATACAATGCATACATTTTTACATAGTATAAGTGCATCTGTGGTGGCAGTGCATCTATGGTGACAGTGCATCTATGGTGATGGTGCATCTATGGTAACAATGCATCTGTAGCAACAGTGCATCTATGGTGACAGTGCATCCATGGTGACAGTGCATCTGTGGTGACAGTGCATCTGTGGTGACAGTGCATCTATGGTGACAGTGCATCTATGGTGATGGTGCATCTATGGTAACAATGCATCTGTGGCAACAGTGCATCTATGGTGACAGTGCATCCATGGTGACAGTGCATCTGTGGTGACAGTGCATCTATGGTGACAGTGCATCTGTGGTGACAGTGCATCTGTGGTGACAGTGCATCTATGGTGACAGTGCATCCATGGTGACAGTGCTTCCATGGTGACAGTGCATCTGTGGTGACAGTGCATCTGTGGTGACAGTGCATCTATGGTGACAGTGCATCTATGGTGACAGTGCATCTATGGTGACAGTGCATCTGTGGTGACAGTGCATCTGTGGTGACAGTGCATCTGTGGTGACAGTGCATCTGTGGTGACAGTGCATATGTGGTGACAGTGCATCTATGGTGATGGTGCATCTGTGGTGACGGTGCATCTATGGTGACGGTGCATCTATGGTGACAGTGCATCCATGGTGACAGTGCATCTGTGGTGACAGTACATCTATGGTGACAGTGCATCTATGGTGATGGTGCATCTATGGTAACAATGCATATGTGGCAACAGTGCATCTATGGTGACAGTGCATCCATGGTGACAGTGCATCTGTGGTGACAGTGCATCTGTGGTGATAATGCATCTATGGTGAGAGTGCATCTGTGGTGACAGTGCATCTATGGTGACAGTGCATCTATGGTGATGGTGCATCTATGGTACCAGTGCATCTATGGTAACAATGCATCTGTGGCAACAGTGCATCTATGGCGACAGTGCATCTGTGGTGACAGCACATCTGTGGTGCCAATATACCTATGGTGACAGTGCATCTGTGGTGCCAGTGCATCTATGGCATTAGTGCATATATCTATAACACTATGTGTGCCACAAACAGACTGAGACCATGTGCATTGATCTTGTGAGACTGTCCACCAAGTAAACACACCAGTGTCTAGAGCCTCTAATCCTCACTTCACAACACCTGTGAGACAAGGTATGGATTGACGGCATTGATTGCCTGCCTCAGTTCCCTGCCTGCCCATATCGCTTGCCCATCTTGCCTGCCCATCTCGCCCCGCGTAGATCTGTAGATACAACGCACTCAAGTCACTAACGCATCTCATCTGCCTTCTTCCATGTAAAGAGTTCCGAAGAAAATATCGACCCACAAACGTTGCTGTTTTGTAGAAAGGACCTGTGTGTTGGCAAATGAAGTATATTTAATGTTTTTGTGATAGAGCATTAGAGCATTAGAGCTAGCCAAGGTGGCAGTTGACAGGAGGTAATCACAGGTGGTTAATCAGCCACAACGTCAACATTTAAAGAGCATCCACCTAGGGTTTCATTAGAACTATGTCAATGCTGTACATTTCACATGTGCCCTGTATATATGTGTGTGTGTGCATGCATGTGTGCGTGCATGTGAGTGAGCGAGCATGCATGCATGCATGTGTGCAAACGCACGTGCGCTTGCATGTGTGGTGTGGTGTGTGTCCAAGAAACACTAACAGCTGCCAAGGGAAAATACTTGTGGTCTGACCGCTGTATAATGTCTATTAACCATTCCTTTGTCACCAAGACTGGTCTACGTGGTGTAAGACTTGCAATAGAGAACTTCGTGTAGAGACCAAATGGGAGATTTACATTTTATCAGCCATCATTCCAGTCAATCATCAGTCTAGTCAGCCATCAGTCCAGTCCGCCATCATGACAGGCAGCCATCAATCCACTCAGCCATCAGTCCAGTCAGCCATCAGTTCAGTCCACCACCAGTGTAGTTAGCCATCATTCTATCTCTAGACAGCCATCAGTCCAGTCCGACATCAGTCTAGTCAGCCATCATTCTAGATAACCATCAGTCCAGTCTGCCATCAGTCTAGTCAGCCATCTTTCTAGACAGCCATCAATCCAGTCCGCCAGCAGTCTAGTCAGCCATCATTCTAGACAGCCATCAGTCTAGTCAGCAATCAGTTTAGATAGCCATCAGTCCAGTCTGCCACCATTCTAGTCAGCCATCATTCCAGACAGCCATCAGTCCAGTCCGCCATCATTCTAGTTAGTCAGCTATCATTCTAGACAGCCATCAGTCCAGTCTGCCACCAGTCTAGTCAGCCATCATTCTAGACAGCCACCAGTCTAGTCAGCCATCGTACTAGACAGCCATCAGTCCAGTCCGCCATCAGTCAAGTCAGCCATCAGTCTAGTCTGCCATCAGGACAGGCAGCCATTATTCCAGTTAGCCATCGGTCCAGTCGGCCGCCAGTCCAGTCAACCATTAGTCCAGTCAGCCATCATTCCAGTCAGTCATCAATCCATTCAGCCATCAGTCTAGGCAGCCATCAGTCCAACCAATCATCAGTCTAGTCAGACATCAATCCAGTCAGCCATCAGTCCGGTCAGTCATCAGTCCAGACAGCCACCAGTCTAGTCAGTCATCAGTCCAGTCAGCCATCAATCTAGGCAGCCATTAGTCCAACCAATCATCAGTCTAGTCAGACATCAGTCCAGTTAGCCATCAGTCCGGTCAGTCATCAGTCCAGTCAGTCATCAGTCCAGTCAGCCACCAGTCTAGTCAGCCATCAGGACAGTCAGTCATCAGTCCTGGTAGTCATGCTCTGGGCTATAATCGAATGGTCACCTGGTGTATAAATTAGTGCAAACACCCACCTTGTAGAACCCCATCAAGTGCCAGACATTAAGACCGGGTTATCAACGAACCCCATCAAGTGCCAGACATTAAGACGTTATCAACGAACCCCATCAAGTGCCAGACATTAAGACGTTATCAACGAACCCCATCAAGTGCCAGACATTAAGACGTTATCAACGAACCCCATCAAGTGCCAGACATTAAGACGTTATCAACCTCTTATGGGTCTAAATTAATTAATCATTTTCTCACCTGGCATAGCCTTAGGCAAGAGAGAGTGGCTTAATTGGTCTTCACGGGTGTCTAGGAATATTATTGGCTTTATGACTGGCCAGTAATGTTTCACTTGTATTGTGTATGTGCTGTATTGATTGTATGTATTGTGTATGTGATGTATTGATTGTATGTATTGTGTATGTGATGTAAGTGTGATAGAACGCACTGTAGCGTCAACTGTATCTAACCATCTCTTGCTCAATAAATATAGATTACACGTATCATAACTGCATGAAGCTGGGGGATGGGAATCTAGATTTGCTTGTATGACCCTACTCCCAGTAAGAAGTAACGTCTAACAGGTAGTGTTACATGAGTAAGACGTAGAGAGGCTACAAAGGTGGATGTATAATCAACAAGCTGCCTTCACCCCTGACGTGGATTACCAAGTACCCCCCCCCGCCATGGTGAAATGTAAGGTCAATTATCCTGACATATTAATGTTCCTCGCTCTGACCTACTGCAGACACTCGCCTGACCAGATGACTTTTCCATAATGTTTTCTGTCTTCCTATACTTGTATTCGTTCATTCTGTCTGCGGTAATGTCAGGGGGCACACTTGTCTACCGCACATGTTTTTCTTGGTGCTTTTAACAAAAATAAGATTTTCATAGTTTAAACATTACTGGCAACTGAAGCTTACACTATTTTTGTATAGAGACAAAATCGGTGTGCATTTTGGTGGACATAAAATCACAAAAGCTGCATTCAAACACATGGCATTGTACACGTGCACTAGTCTAGCATGAGGCATTATCAAACATTGTCTGCAAAAAAACATTTGTGCTATAAAGCGGATGTTTCAATGACACTTGTCAAGTGTACGAAGGTCGTGAATTCCCAGCGGACGTTTTTTCATGCTGACATTATATTGATATTTATTATTTATCACGTATTTCTACACATGACGTATTCAGGCACTAAGGCGAGATCAGAGCCACACTGAGAGGTTATGTCGTGTCCGCTCTGTGAGCAGTATGCAGATTGGTGGAGTCTAGACGTGTGTGTTGACTGTCACAGGTGCTGTGTGGACGCTGGAAGATGAACAGATCATACTGGAGCCATCATCTCTATCCACTACCACCTCGCTGGACACAACGCTGACCACAGGGTTGACCACAGGCACACCACTTCTCTATCACACAACCCCGCCAAAGATGGTGAGTAAATGCAGTGGGGATAGATCACAACTACAGTGGGGATAGACCACAGTTACAATGGGGATAGTCCACAACTACAGTGGGGATAGACCACAAGTGTTGTGGGGATAGACCACAATTACTGTGGTGATAGACCACAGTTGCAGTGGGGATAGGCCATAACTACTGTGGCGATAGACCACAACTACAGCGGGGATAGACCACAACTACTGTAGGGATATACCACAACTACTGTGGGGATAGACCACAACTACTGTGTGGATAGACCAGAGTTACAGTAGGGATAGACCACAACTACAGTGGGGATAGACCACAACTACAGTGGGGATAGACCACAACTACTGTGGGGACAGACCACAGTTACAGTAGGGATAGACCACAACTACTGTGGGGATAGACCACAACTACTGTGGGGACAGACCACAGTTACAGTAGGAATAGACCACAACTACAGCGGGGATAAACCACAACTACTGTAGGGATATACCACAACTACTGTGGGGGTAGACCACATCTACTGTGTGGATAGACCACAGTTACAGTAGGGATAGACCACAACTACTGTGGGGATAGACCACAACTACAGTGGGGATAGACCACAACTACTGTGGGGATAGACTATAACTACTGTGGTGATAGACCACAACTATAGTGGGGATAGACCACAACTAGAGTGGGGATAAACCACAACTACTGTGGGGATGGACCACAACTACTGTATGGATAGACCACAACTACTGTGGGGACAGACCATAGTTATAGTAGGGATAGATCACAGCTACTGTGGGGATAGACCACAACTACTGTGGGGATAGACCACAACTACTATGGTGATAGACCACAACTATAGTGGGGGTATACCACAACTAGAGTGGGGATAGACCACAACTACTGTGGGGATAGACCACAACTACTGTGTGGATATACAACAGTTACAGTAGGGATAGACCACACCTACAGTGGGGATAGACCACAACTAATGTGGGATAGAGACCACAACTACTGTGTGGATAGACCGCAACTACTGTGTGGATAGACCACAGTTACAGTAGGGATAGACCACAACTACAATGGGGGTAGTCCACAACTACTGTGGGGATAGACCACAACTACAGTGGGGATAGTCCACAACTACTGTGGGGATAGACCACAACTACTGTGTGGATAGACCACAACTACAGTGGGGATAGACCACAAATACTGTGGTGATAGACCACAACTACTGTGGGGATAGACCACAACTACTGTGGGGATAGACCACAACTACTGTGGTGATAGACCACAACTACAGTGGGGATAGACCACAACTAGAGTGGGGATAGACCACAACTACTGTGGTTATAGACCACAACTACTGTGGTGATAGACCACAACTACTGTGGGGATAGACCACAACTAGTGTGGTGATAGACCACAAGTACTGTGTGGATAGACCACAACTACAGTGATGATAGACCACAACTACAGTGGGGATAGACCACAACTAGTGTGGTGATAGACCACAAGTACTGTGTGGATAGACCACAACTACAGTGATGATAGACCACAACTACAGTGGGGATAAACCACAACTACTGTGGTGATATACCACAACTACAGTGGGAATAGACCACAATTAGAGTGGGGGTAGACCACAACTAGAGTGGGGATAGACCAAATGAGACAATTATTTACTCAGTGGATGTACACCATAGCAGCAGTGTATGTACACCAAACCAGCAATGTTGTTCAGAACCTTTGAGATAAAATGTTGATTTAGTCAATGTTGGATTTACATATACACAATATTAATTAGGCCTAGGCATACTCCTCAGCTGGAAAGTTTGATTTATTTGTCCAAACAAAATGCAACAGATGTCCTCAGTGGGAGTAGACCACAACAGAATCAAGCGGACATACACCAAAACAGCAGTGTGTTTCAGAATGTTTACTGCTATAAAATATTGTTATTATGCACATTATCTCCAAACAAAATGTGATGTAACAGTTTGTTGTGGCAATTTCAGAAAATGTGCCAACTGTTTTCAAATTAAGATAAAGCCTATGATTACTCGTGTACTTGTTGGGTTGGTTTTTATAATGAAATCACACCGGTGTATTTTTGCAGTTAAATAAACAAAACTAATTACAGTTAACACATAATGTCCAACCAGAATCAATTACAAATACAAAATGTTGCTGTAATAAATTACAATTATGCAACTGTTGTCAGCACTGGTCAAAGGTACGATTTCACTAAGATTCTTGTAAGCTCATAACATTATTTCACTCTTTGCACCTTAGATTTGATGTCAACAGGAAAGTGCCTTTCATCAAGAATCCATCATAAAATTACTCATAAAAATGTTCCTGATTAAATAGTGACATTAGACCCTCCTTGAGCAAAACATCAACCATAAACAGTAAACAATTACCTAACTGCATATCATATGTCCACAGATTATTGCAGAGATCTACTTTTTCACAGCAAAATATGTTTTCAAAATCAAAGCCAGGCCTTGAGTTTGGTGGCAGACATGCAACCGTTTACCACAATTCTCTGATAACTGGCTGTCCGGCCTTGTACCCTGAACAATGCTTCAGGGCCATTCTGGCCACGCCTTATAATGTGGCCATCCAAAATCTAGAAAAGTCAATGCCAACTTGTCCTTAAGTTTGCCATATTCAAGATCTGCTATGTGATGAAAAATTTGTAAATGGCTAATATTTATGGCATATTATATTATGCAACAGGTGTGCGGTTTGACAGCATTATGAAGGTCAAGATTGTTTGGCAGTGTGTGCTATTCAGTTATGAGCAAATGTTAAGATGTATCTAAATCACACTGCCCTTGTCTGACCTTCACATATTGCTCCCCTCGACAACACAATTTCGCTTGAGGTTGACGTTCTTTGCAATCCATGCAATCTAGTGAAAACTTATTCATATTCTTGTCTGTTTCACGGAAATAGTTAATTCAGCAGCAGCAGTGTCTTTTATGAAGTTAAAACATATTTCCAGCCACCTTCCAACAACTTTTCAGTCTAACATACCAAATTGTGCCCACTGTGGTGCTTGTGGAAAATTCACTTCTGAGCTCGTGATTGATTTAAAGAGCATTATGTATAGGCCCATATTATAGTTAAGTACCTTTTGAGAACACTCTTAACATTCAATTATTATTATTTCTGTTTTATTACGGATTTTACTTATGAGCTCTTTATGTTAATAAAACTGTCCCTTGATCAGTTGATGTGATATATTCAGTTAGTTGATTTCATTGTAATTGCTGACATGAGTTGATTATAAAGATGGCAAAACATGACTACAATTGCACGCTAACGTTATGTTATTGCAATTTATTGTAGTTTGTAATGTAAATTATTACAGTCGATCTAATCTACCAAACCAGTAGCCTGATTTTATTTGACACAATGTCCCAAAGTGGAAAACCTTGCTGAAAGACTTGAACACTTGGCCAGAATGTCTCAAAGTGAGCATTGTTATTATGACATTGGGTGGCCCAAAACCCTGGAGACATCTGCACTAATTGAAGCTTGATCCATACATTAAGATGCTGACATAATTAGTTCCGGCCGGTTCATAGTTATTACTGCTGCAAAATTGTACACTCAAATAACTGTCTCTACTACCTTATTACCTTGGGTTATCAATCAATCAATCAATCAATCTATTTCAAACATAGTACATAGTACATGTTATTGTATGACTGAATGTTCATATGTACATTGTACATGTTATTGTATGACTGAATGTTTATATGTACATTGTACATGTTATTGTATGACTGAATGTTCATATATACATTGTACAGTGTACATGTAATTGTATGACTGAATGTTTATATGTACATTGTTGAGATATGATGTCATGTTATGGTATTTTTCATTAAAAAAAACAATTACAAATAAGTTGTAAATGAGTGAACATTAAGTGAAAATACTCCTTACTGTTTTAAACATTCATGAAATACTTAGAACTTTCCATCATAGAATATGTAAGAATGTTTAAATAATTTATATCTACCCACCAGATAGCAGTACCATTGATCCACTTCTGGTAGACAGTTTCGATCTCCTAGTAAACTGATTCATACACAATTTAAACTGTTGTTCATAGATTTGTGGGTACTGACAAATTAGAAAAACACAACCAAAAATAAGAAAAATTATAAAAGGACATGTACTTTTAAATATAATATGGATGAAGTGAACTCTTTAATAATGATGATGATGTTGCATTTCATCTAGATTACCACTAAGACTAAATACATACATATGCATGCCCGTCTGGTTTGTCGCTGAGCCCAGGCTCCTTGGGTTTAAGTGCTACAAGTTTTATTATTATCATAAGCAAGCATGCTTACAAATACTGCCCCTTTGTTATTATTCAGCACCTGCTAAATTACAAGATATGATTCAGCATCTTCATTGTGCAGGTGATACCAGACAACACTCTATCCATGTGTCAATTTTGTGTCAACTTTTTTAATTTACAAAGCCACCAGGGAAATATAATTGATCACATCTTGATGCTCCAGACTTCACTGTATCTATGAAGCCACCAGGGAAATATGCTTATCCACATCATCATTTTCTAGTCTACATTGTATATCTATGGAACCGCAAGGGAAATATTTTTAATGTTCACACACACACAATGTGTGGTTCAGTTAATGAGACACGTGTTATTTGTCAGCTTGGGTGTGGAGTTGATTTATGTTGTTGGGGATGAGGCAGGGTGACATTTAGAGGCTGGTGCCTGGGTGGCAATGATCACAAGTCAAAGGCCAGACACCTACTGGTGCTGCCACCTTGTGTGTTTCTTAGTACTATCAATCACAATCACAATACTTTATTGTCCCTTGGGAGGGAAATTCATTTGGAGTGTAACAGCATATTAAAACAAATAAAACAAATGTACATGCAATATAAAAATGTAAAAATAAAAAAATAGTAATAAAAGTTATATCAGTTAAATAAATAAATAAGTTAAAATGAGTTAAATATGTTAAATAAGTTACAAAAGTTTTAAAAAGTTAAATCATCTCACTAATCATCTCAGGCTCACTCAGTGTCAGACTGGCAGGGAAGACTGGCAGAGATGGAGAGGAATGAAGGTCAGTTACTCATTCATTAATCTAATTGGCAAGGAAACAAATGAGTTTCGAGTGCGATTCACTTTACAGTGAGGGAGTGGAAAGTGGTAGCCAGAAGTAAGTAGTTTATAGCATGGAAACAGGGGATGTTCGGGGACTGAGGAGACATTCCTTCCCTTTCTCTCTGCCCGTTGCCTGTATAGACTGGTCTGCTTTTTTCCCACCACCTTGCCACTATAACCCTGGCTGTTCGTGCCATAGTGTTGCGATGCACGATACTCAGGCCGCCATACCACCCAAGAAACCCAAATGTAATAGAGCTTTTGATGTAGCATCTGTAGAAGGTTTGAAGAACATGTGTGCTGACACTGAGTAACCTGAGCTTGCATAAAAAATACAGCTTTTGCTGGCACTTTCTGTTAATTACTGCTGTATTTTCACAAAATGTGAGCTTTGCATCAATGATAGTGCCAAGATACTTGTATTCGTCTACTCTCCTTATACACTCTCGGTTAATGAATAGTTTCTTGGGAAGAGTAGGAGTTTTCCTAAAATCTATTATGAGTTCTTCAGTTTTACGAACGTTCAGACCTAGGAAATGATTGTCACACCACATGTGAAATCAGCTACAGCACACGTACACATTTGATCAGAGTCAGATAGGTCGACGATAGCTGTGTCATCACTGTATTTGATTAAACTGACGTCTCCTGGCTGCTACGACAGTCATCTGTGTAGAGTGTGAACAGAACAGGGGAGATCACCGAGCCCTGGAGGGGACCGGTGAAAGTGAAGAGTGAGCTCGACACAGCACCATTATAGTGCACTACTTGCTTACGCTCAGTAAGAAACTGGTTTACCCACAAGATGATGTGTGGGTTCACATGCATATTGACAAGTTTACTCATCATGATGTGTGGTTAGATGGTGTTGAAAGCTGACGAAAAGTCAATAAAGACTATCCTGGCAAACTAAATCTAGATACTTGTCTCTGTTGTCTGCTAGGTCTTCAGAGCGAATGGGTAGAAAAGAAGTAATTATGGCACACATTCACAAGGACATTTTTTCAGGGGAGGTTCTTTTCCTGTGTAAGTTTACTGTTAATTTTATTGTGTCTAGATTTGCATAGAATAGAGGTGCGTTTTGATAAACCTCAACATTGTTATTTGACCATTTCTTTGCAATGTTATCACATAACTAGCCATTCAAATTGTACATGCTTGTAGGCCAAATAAAAATATTGTCTGTTTTCTTTTACCTGCTGAGCAAAATTAGGGCAGTTAAGTATCACGATTGTTAATTTACGTATATCTGCTCAAATTTGGGTATGCAATGGTAAATTTGTTTCTGTTTAGCATTGGTTTTCATTAATGTACCTGTAAAATAACACTATTTTTATACCTTGGTTTATGTGTAAATGTTGTCAAGTTGAAATGACCGATGTTTATTTTTTATTTGTTCTTCACTCTACCACTCCACTGGAATGGAAGCACTACCAGAAATAGGTCTAGCGCAATTCAACCAGGATCTGACAGGAAACCGGAAACGGTTTTCTGTTGTTCCCAGTAGGCAAAATTATAAACCAGGATTGGATGTGCAACCTGAAACAGAGTATTCTATTTTGGCGACAGTATTTGATAGACAATTAAGTATTCAGTGAGAGACAGCCGATGCTGAAAGGAAATCTCTCATCTTTCAAGTAGCACCTTCATCCATGCGATAAAGGTTGCAGCAGTCCCAAAGCACCAAGCCACTAAACTGACCTTTAAATATTTATATCAATACTGCAAGCTGCACCTAGCACAAGCCGTAGACCTACACATTGGTCAACAAACCGTATAGATTAGAATTCATGTAACTTGCAAATAATTGTATAAAAATTAATATGTTGATTTTAGAGATATTTCCAAGTGGTTCAGGTTAAATATGCCTGTATTTCCAAAAGCAGGGAACTGTAATGTTACGTGGTGTTGATGGATACTTATAACTGCCTCCTTGTGCAGTCCTCATCCATCCAGATATTTGAAATGCATCTGAAATACTGGTACTGTTCATGATTTGATTATCAGAATTATGGATAATTCACTCAATCCCAAACACATTACAAACTGTCAGGCTTAATTACAAGTTGAGGCTTTATTGTTATTATGATACTAATATGAAATAAATTGAATTATCAGTATGCAATATATGCCTAAGCTAGTTTACATTATTTTTAGTCCTTTGGCCGAAGGTCCAAGGGACTATTGCCATCACTCTGTGTCCGCCATCCGACGTCCGCCGTCCGCCGTCTGCCGTTAGCTGCCATATCTCAGAAACTGTTCAGCAACTTTTTCTCTAATTTTGCATAGACATATCTTGGGGCACTGCCACTATGCACGAGAAATCTGTATTTGATTGAATCATTTTAAGGGCTCCCTAGGGCCTCCAAGGACTTAAAACTGGTAAAAATGTAACATTTGGCCTATTTTTTTCAAAAACTGTTCAGCAACTTTTTTTCTAATTTTGCATAGATGTATCTTAGGGTGCTGCCACTATATACAAGAAATATGTATTTGATTGAATCATTCTAAGGGCACCTAAGGGCCCCCAAAGTGCAAAAGGTTTACATTATCTAGTGATGTGGTTTTGAGAAGGGCCCTTGAGACCACCCCCAACATTAGATGTTGTGTATTGTGCCACAAAATCAACAGCTGTGACTAATCTCTACAGCCCAGTCCATTGAGATCTTGACTAATCTTTAATTGGTCACAGCACCCAGGCAGAGTAGACACACTTGACCCCTGTTAGACTGAACAGTTGCCTAACACTTTTAAACTGTATCTTCAAAACTATTGATTTTCTATAATTGCAAGTTGTGTTTATTTTGATGTTCATTTAATTATTATAAAATGGTGTGACTGTGGTGTCTATTGGTTAAAGATGTATTGTCTGTAGAAACCTGTAGGTGACAAACATATAAAATTAATATTCTGTCACCTGTAGGTGACAAACATAGAAAATTAATATTCTGGACAACTATAGAGTGAAATATCCTACACTTTATTTATATCAGATGCATTCTACTGTTCTGTTTATGCTTGCCATGTCTTGTGTAGACATGGTACTGTGTAAATCAATTGTATCAATATAGACTAATAATTACAGATTCACAATGTAGTTGACACCTGAAACAACCAAATGTCAACCATTAGAAGAGTTGACATAGTTCCGCTATACACAAGGAAGAAATCTGTATTTGACTGAATCATTCTAGTGTCATCAGCATATAGTAGAACATACATTTTCTACATCATCATCACTAAGGTTGTTGTAAATTTAACCAGCTGTGCAGAATGTCACCCACTTGGCAGGTTTAATTGATCTATTCAGCAATGAGGACACTGCTTAGGCCTCACTCTGGACACTCACTCACAGTGGTGTGTATTGTCTTAGTTGGTGCATTGAGCTAATCTACTGGACCATGAATCAGTGGTGGCTCTGGTTGTGTATTACACCCAGCTGTGGAGCTAAGATTCTCTGCCTGCTATTGTTTGATGGAAACTGTGACTAATCTGTAATTGGTCACTGGCAGTAGCTTGTGTCAACAGACAGCATTAAGCCACTAGACCCCTGTTAAACTGGACAGTTGCCTGTAGGTTTTAAACTGTGTCAAACAGTGAGTCTACCTTTTGCTCTCAGGTAATCTGTCCTCTTAGTTTTACACATGAAGACATAATCTGGCATAACTTGATGTCTTTGTAGCAGCACATTTGTACTTCCAGTGTATCATTGCAACATAACATACATATTACATACTGTGTGCCACATTTGAATGTTGTGCATGTAATATTTCCATGCAATCCATTTGCATATATAATGTAAAACTGCAACAGCCGTTTTCTTCATTTTCACTTTTTGATCCCTACCATGTTCAATGCTCCATAACTTTGCCAATTTTTGTACCACTCATATTTTTTGAAACCGTATAAAGCACCCACCAAAGCTTTACAAGGATGTAAGAAAACAATGTTACAATTTTTCTGACTTATCACTCATTTGTTCAGCCGGGGTCACATATAGACGTATTAGTCCAAAGGACTTCAGGGCCACTTGGCCCATTTTTTGTTCTACTTAAGTATTTAAACAACTTCAAGAAACCCATGGATCCCGTGCTTGTGACAGTGTGAATGTAAGATGCATCCAGTACTTGGGAATCAGCACATTATAAAATGATATTTAGTTATACACCAGATGTTGCACTGTGTACAACTGGTTAAGTACATGTCAAGCTGTGTATCTTCTCTCATTGTAATTTCCCAGCTGTGTATTGACAAACGATTGAAGATCGGACTATCTGCTTTCTTTCCAATAAACAGCAATGCTGGTCCTCATTGCTGATTTATCATAACTACGCCTAGATAACGTATATGTGGTTGTTTAATCGAAATAACTGAGGTTTTTAATGGTGACATCGATACTAATGGTGCATATTTTGATGGCAATTTATTGCTTCTACATCCTGGTCACAGGGAAGTTGTACCATGTGATTGTACATCTTATTTTAACTGATATAATTGTATGTAAACTACTGTACGGTTGTGGTGTGATGTTGTGACGTACAATGGTTTAATTCTCTTTCTTTCCAGCAGATGGCATCACCCAGTCAGGCCCAGGAAGGTCGAAGGTGAGTACGACTTTGGTGAATAATGTGTCTGTTTAATAGTCTCATCACTTTAATTGTTTTTACATTTATCTAATGTATGTGTGTGTGTGTGTGTACATACATAAGCACGCACGTACGTACGTATGCATGCTATGGTACTCTTCCTAGATGCTTTGCATCACCAGTTACCTAATCTTCATCAAACATCCCATATGGACATTTCCTGAAACCATTGTTGCTTGGTTTATGTCTTAACCATGGATACATCTGAGCAGTTTACAAATTACCAAGTTACCCTTCTGGAAGATGGTTGTTCTTGCTAGTTGCTAGTAGTTACACTTGCTGGTTGCTAGTAGTTACACTTACTAGTTGCTAGTAGTTACACTTGCTTGTTGCTAGTAGTTACACTTACTAGTTGCTAGTAGTTACACTTGCTTGTTGCTAGTAGTTACACTTGCTGGTTGCTAGTAGTTACACTTACTAGTTGCTAGTAGTTACACTTGCTTGTTGCTAGTAGTTACACTTGCTGGTTGCTAGTAGTTACACTTGCTGGTTGCTAGTAGTTATACTTACTAGTTGCTAGTAGTTACACTTGCTAGTTGCTAGTAGTTACACATGCTGGTTGCTAGTAGTTACACTTGCTAGTTGCTAGTAGTTACACTTGCTGGTTGCTAGTAGTTACACTTGCTAGTTGCTAGTAGTTACACTTGCTGGTTGCTAGTAGTTACACTTACTAGTTGCTAGTAGTTACACTTGCTTGTTGCTAGTAGTTACACTTGCTGGTTGCTAGTAGTTACACTTACTAGTTGCTAGTAGTTACACTTGCTTGTTGCTAGTAGTTACACTTGCTGGTTGCTAGTAGTTACACTTGCTGGTTGCTAGTAGTTACACTTACTAGTTGCTAGTAGTTACACTTGCTAGTTGCTAGTAGTTACACATGCTGGTTGCTAGTAGTTACACTTGCTAGTTGCTAGTAGTTACACTTGCTGGTTGCTAGTAGTTACACTTGCTAGTTGCTAGTAGTTACACTTGCTGGTTGCTAGTAGTTACACTTGCTGGTTGCTAGTAGTTACACTTGCTAGTTGCTAGTATTACACTTGCCAGTTGCTAGTAGTTACACTTGCTGGTTGTTAGTAACACAACTACTCATATGAGTTTCAGTTTGGTCGAAGTGACATGTTGCAGACTTCACAACTGTTTGCTACTTCTATACACGGTCTACATTGACATAACATGCTCAAACACAAAATGGACTAATTCCAAGATATGTCAGCAGAAACTGGAAGTACTTGAGTTGAATTATTTAAGGAGATATATATAAGATACATAACAGTTCTAATGCAGGCTGAAATAAAAAGCAACTATTCAATAAAATGCAAAACACAAATCCATCTTTTGGTCGCGTCGTCGTTCAGAGAAAGAGGGATTCGGTGGTAAATTTTGGAGGAAATGTGTGCAAGAAAAGGGACATGAGCCAGACTGACAATGGCAAGGCACGAATAGGGAACAGGAAACATAATAATCTGATGGGACTAACAAAACACACAGAGGAATGGTGGGTGATCCAAGATGGCTGACCTTCCCAGAAGAAATGGCAAGAAAGGAATTAGGTATCCGGATATATTGTCGCCAAATAAAATGTCACAGGATAAAATGTCACCAGATGAAATGTCACCAGATAAAATGTCACCAGATAAAATGTCAACCGATGAAATGTCACCTGTAACTGAGACAGTTTAGCTGGAGGACATATTAAGTATAGTTGGAAACAGGTATTTGCGCCAGGTTCTCACACATGAAACAGAGACACACAGTCAGTTAACCGACAACAATTCCTCCTTTTGTCACCTGGGTTTTGGATGAGTTTTGAGGTTTTTTGTTGCACATACAAAGAGCACATTATCTTCATACGTTGTTAAATATTAATCAATTTTGGCACACATTTTAGTGTTGGTGTGTGTGTTGGGGCAAAGTTCCCCGGATCCTGTTTGTTGACATCTTCGTGAGTTCATCTGTGATGTAAGTTTGTTACTCTTCTTTATGTTTGCCTTGAGGTCCCATCACCATATGTTTCTGGGTCTTTCTCTTGTTCTCCTGCTGAGGGGGTTCCATGTGAGGGATTGTCTCATGATACTCGAATAGGGTTTTCTTAACTGATATGCTCAGTCCACCTCCATTTTCTCATTTTCTTATCCATTTCCAGTAGAAGCTGTTTTATCTTTTCTGTGTGTCAGTTTCATCAGACTACTTTAAGTTCCATATTCTGCACAGAGAAATGCTTGGAATTGGTGTCTCAGGATCTTAATTTCTTATGGATGTCACAAAGTGATCACTATACACTTAGGTGAACCCTTACACTCCTGGCATGATGCAATGCTGACATGGTTTGTATTGCTTATATGTAAGTGAATGTCGTGATTTGGGAACTCATATCTGTGCGTGCGTGTGTACATGCATGAGTGTGTGTGTGTGTGTGTGTGTGTGTGTGTGTGTGTGTGTGTGTGTGTGTGCGCATGTGCTTGCATGCATCTGTGCGTGTGTGTGCATGAGTTCATGTCGGTCGTACGACTTGGACAGATATATCAGGACCAGACAAACGATATCCCTACTCCCCAGTTATAAAGTCATTGATTTAACTTATGCATGTAACCGCTGCCATATAGTATTACAACCATACACACCTAGAGGCATTGTATGATCACCCAGATTAGTAACGCCAAGTAATCAGAGCCTACAGCAACTGGGTATGATGTATGGCTCCAATATATGACTGCATTTGCCTAGATATTTTGATTTAAACCCTTTTTAAGTATGGAATGGAATTCTCAGAATTAGACTGTTTGTCCAGATTTTGAGTATATCTCCAGGCATGAAACTGTAGTATGCTGTCTAACTTCGGCTGGTTTGATGCTCACCTATCTGAATACTCTTCTGGTAAACCACTTTTTCTCATCCCTTAAGCAGCTTGGGCCTAAGTTAACACCCCAGGCAGGAAGCACCGAAAAGAGTTCTTGTATATTCCACCCTCCCTTCAGGGCTACAAACATTGAGGGTAATTAAGGGTCTGAATCAGTGTGAGGGTTACGGCTGAGAGGTCTTGATGGTATCGCACATATTGGTTCACATTTTACCCCTCCCTGTCCACACACACAAAAGACAGCATAACAGTGATTGTCATTAGAGAATAAATGCACTCGCAATTATACAGTTATTGATCTTGTTCATTGGGTGGAGCGTCTTGCCGAGATTAAACAGTGAGGCCGTCAATCGGAACACCGCGTCCATCCACGGACATGCTCCCACATGTTTCTCAACGCTTCAGTAACCAGCATTCAGCGCCACAGAATACATGCATATTTGTGGCCAATATCTGTGTGCATGGCTCTGTTTGTTGACTTCACATCATTGACACCGCCACCCTGTTGTCATACGTTGTCATAGCTGTATCGTGTCGTCACTCTATCATTAGTCGCTTAAGTCGTCTTATTGGATACATCCTGGACCAACAGGAGTATCCTGCTACCAATTTATGCTTCACTTATGTTGTTCCCAGAAGTCGGGTATCTATGTCTGGTTTCTCTATTATTCGATATTTAATAAGGTGAGTTGGCACAAGTTTCTCGGAAGGACTTAACCTATTTGGAAGGTTATTATAGTGTTGTTGAAAACTAGCATATCTTGATTTATGGTAGCTTATCTCTAAGATTGTACTCAGATATTACTGAAATGGTATTGCGCGTGATGTATGGATATGCTGTAGATATAGATTGCTGAATAATTCGTGTCAGATTGTATGGATTATTATTCTGTTTGCAACTTGACAATTATTGACAGGTCATTGCGCTACACGACAGCGTCATTCATACAATCCCATTTTTGTGGTTAACGTTTTATTATTTGGATGCCAGCCACACATTTGTTGATTTAAGAAAGTAATTTTTAGAAAATCTTGTCATTTCTGCTTTGTGATCCAAGGTCCTAGACATGCAAACGATACAGTCATGTCACTACGAGCAGTCATGTAGCTCTCTATATTGATACTGCTGAATCTAGAGAAGGTAACAAATCAGTTAAAATAGTTTAAAGAAAACTAGGTGCACAGTTTTTATTGGTTTAATGTATAACGTTTATTGTGCTGTCCTTTCTGGTATATAAATTTACCATATGAATGACATATTCCTCGTACATACCAGGATAACTCAAATTCTAACAAACTTTGCATAATAGCATTATAACATTTAGCAAGCATTAATACTAATTGATTGGAAGTGACAGTGTTTTGACATTGTTTTCCAAAATGTTTTGAAAATAAAAAGTAGCAAATATTAAGACAAAAAGAGACAGCAAAAACTAGTGCGGAATGATAGAAATACCATATACTATATATATAATTATATATATATATATATATGTATATATATATAATATATATGTATATATATTATATAGATATTATATATATATATATATTATATATATACACACAAGACAGTTAGGTTATTCCAACAGCATGCCTGACTCACATAAATAGCCAGCCTCTGTCTTAGATGCAAGATTTCCAAATAAGTGGTGTCATATTACTCTCAAATTCCGACTGGCATATTGTTATTTCCTGTCAACTTCTGTGCTATATGCGTTCATTTTGCACTGTAATAATAACTGCTGGTTTAGCTGCTTCATTCTCTGGTCACGTTTAATCATCGTCACTAGTGTTTTGGTTTCTACCAGGCAGCAGTTGATCACAGAAAACAGGATGTGGTTTCTTCCACCTCATTCTGGTCAACCTTCTCATTTATCACTTATCTTTATGGATTATTTACCAGCACCAGACAGTGCTGCCACCCAGTGATAACACATGCAACTAACTTGCAAATGGGAAGGCGTTTACACTTGTTTTCTCTGATTAACCCGCACTGTCAGTGGCTGAACGGCAACAGGCACTGCTACAATACAATTTTGTGTTTAATGATCATGTCCCCTCAGTAACCCTTCTACGACTTAATGTTTGAAGTCTGTCTTACTGTGTAAATTGTATACTTATAACATAACTTAACATAATATTGTGTTTTAATGACTGGGGAATCCATTGAGACTGGTGAATAGGCCTACTCACTCCACGTGCAATTCTCATTGATGTAGAAAATTAGGCTCTCTGTTTCACTTACTTCCTTACATCCTCGTCCGCTCCCACCGTCACTAAACCACCCGGCGACACTTCAAAGCAATCAAATATAGTCAGGCACTGGAAGGACATTTCACTGGGTGTAAATATTAGAAAGGAGGAATGGGACAACTTTAAATTGCAACATGCTCTTGCCGTGTGGATAGACTAAACATGTTGTGTCATAATTGTCAGCCATATCTTCCACTTTTGTCGCTGTTCTGATTATATCACAGGGGATCCCCGTGCAGGGTGTCATTCATTTTCTCCTATTACCTATCACTGATGCACTCTTATGTTAATTCATATAAATTGCTGAATGCTTCCCAGAGAAGTTGAAATAGTGTATGATTGAACAGGTTTGCCAGGGAGTAAAGTGTAAAGCCCTTTGAGTATCCCTAAGGACTGGATACTGCTTTATATGAGAACTTCCCTTTAACTGTGCTGTTGTTCAGTTTATATTAGAGGTTTGAAGATCTAGTAACATTTTAAATAGTTGAACAAATAAGTAAAAACATACCCTGGGTATATATTTGAATTACATTAAATTTCTTGGTATTTTTATAATCTGTTTTGAGACGATAATGTACATTCTACAGGGTCAGTTTGCAGTGGACATGTCTACTAACTTGTTGTAAATTTAAATTATATCCAGTTATGGACTAACTCTTTTGTACTAGAGCTGCTATAAATGTCAGTTCTTTCTATTTGTTTCTATTCTAGCCTGTACTTCCACCTTACACGAGTAAGTTTTCAAGCCTCGGGCAACAGATGAGATCTAGTGGTAAATGTGAGCATCACATATAATCTGATCATTTTCAAGTTAATAAAACATAACTGAATTCCTGGAAAAGGACTCAATATAACTAGGATCAGATGATTCCCTGCCGTGTATATTTCAGTAAGGTCTTGAAATAGAGGCACCCGATATCTTATTATTGTGGAATTGAGCTTTGTTCTATTCATTGCTGCTTTGCCCAAAGAAATGTTATTCTGAAGTTTCCGACCTCATATTCTGGTTGTGACAGTTGACTTGACGATAATGATATACAGCAAATGTTGTGTTCAACTGTGATTTTTTCAAAGCACAAATGCTTGACTTATATTTCACTTAATATGTCACAATATTTAAAATAGTTGATATATTTTCTCACAAACATCTTAATTTTGTGTGGAAGGAGAATTATTCTAGGGTTTCAGTCATGAAGTTTCTAGGGACAGAAATTAATGAGTGTTTATTAAAGAATAAAATGGTAATCTCGAGACCTGAAAAGGGGTATTTTGTGGAAGACAAATTAGCTTTGAAGTTTGCCATTGCCAATAAAATGGTGGTGCGTTAAAAATGTCCAATATTGAGCACAAGTTGCAGTAAATGAGATATATTTATTTTATAACATGATAACAAATTTACATGGCTGTATTGAAGGAGTTATATTGTATTTTATAATGGCTAGAAGATGTATAATTTAAATTAACAAAATCCCCCCAACAAGGCAAATTTTTTACTTGTATACTAAAAGATATCTACTGATTATCGCAAACACTCCCTGCGTGAAGTGACACTGATGAAAAGTGAATATCCCCTTGGCTTGCATGTTGTTAGTAGCAGACTGGCGGGGGATGGGAGATAATGTATTAACTGGGTATAATGATTGACGTAGAATAGGGCCATACCCACATGGACACAGAATGCAGCATCTCTGAGACAGTGGTCTTCCCGCCCAGACAGAAAACACCAAAAATATAAACTCTATGGGCCCCCCCCTCGGTACACCTGCAGACTACCTCCATGATTAAATCAAGAGTACCGTGAGGACTGCCCTTTATAAATCCTCGAACTCGTCATGTGTTCCCAAGTGGAGGCGTTCGACCCTAAAATAGCAGCCCTGTCAAAGTCTGGAGACATCCCAGCTGATAATTAGTTAACATCACCAAATATCGGACTAATCTCACTAACACCAGTCCACTTTATTTAATGTGTTAACCTTCCGCATTACTTAATGTTTTACAGTTGAGGTTATACAACGGAACCTCTTGAAAGAAAGGTCAACTGTCTGTTCCTTTACCAGCGGTCAGCCAGTGATTAATAGCCATAATTATTATCAGGAAATTCACTCATCAGTTGTTCTTCACCCGACGTGTTGCTTGGCAAAAAACAGAAGTCCTGAATGAGTGGTCGTTTTAACGAGGTGGTCATTTTTTAGAGTTAACGACAGGCCAGTCAGAGGCCATGTAGATTATTACATGAAATACATGAGTCTTACCATTCAGTCCATTACACTGATTCGTTAAACATGTTAATTTATATTAACGTCCCGTTGTCTTTCATGTGCGTAACAATGCAATGCACATCACAAAAACTTTAAGTAGTAGTATTTCTTTTGTTGTTACAATTTCATGCAGAAAGATTGATAACAGATTGTACGTGATTGTCATGTTCAGTTTGACAGCTTTAATAAAAGCCTTCTTGCTGTGGGCACAGTTACAGGAAGTAGTCCAGTCTCAATTTGATGCAACTTATCAGATCCCAAAACAGCCCCACTTTAACATGACAAAACACTCACATACAATCAGTGGATAAGGCCATCCTTGGCCAATCAAGCAGTTAGCGGATTACAGCCATGATCAGTGGTTTCCTACCAGATCTTGTGTTAATTACTTGCTCTATCTGACATCTAATTGATGGTCAATACCAAGAAGTTACTCTCAGAAAGGGTGTCAATGTTTATTATACTTCTTATGCTGTACCCCCTTTACTGGGGTGTACATTGAGTGGCCACTAGCAGCACTTTCACTGTCAAACCAACCTGATAAGACATCATATTTGTTATGCAATTTCTACATTTTTACCTGCAATTTATCTATTTATTAATAATGTTTCTAAATAAACACATTGGTGATAAATCTAGATTCTACCAGATGCGCTCTTAACCTAGAATATTGAATTAACTGTTGTGTACTTTGTAAGTAGACCTGACAGCTGCAGTAGTCAATGTTTTTTGTTCCAGTCAATCGGAGAAACATGGCAGCTCAAAGAACAGTTTGTCTCGGTTTGCACGGCGATTGAGTCAAAAAGATAAACGTAATATTGAGTCGAGGCGGAAGACTTCGCGACAGAGGTCTGTCAGTCTCGACTGGTGAGTCAACTTCTCTCTGTCCCAACATACCTAGGGGTTGTCACATAACATGTTTAGGGGCTGTCACCTAACACACCCAGGTGTTGTCACATAACACACCCAGGTATTGTTACATAACACATCTAGGTTGTCACATAACACACCTAGGTTGTCACATAACACACCCATCCGTTGTCACATAACATGCCCAGGGGCTATTGTAGATATCAGAAGGAGATATCGTAGTGGGTATTGTCTTGACAATCTTGTCACAGCAGTTGATTATGCTGAGGCAGTGGCTTTGAAAGCAGTTTATGTTCATTCAAAATGTAAGTCCTACACCAAATTTAGATTTGAAAAAGAGTGATTTGTTTACAATAATTTTCGGGTAGATTTTATCAAATTTTCTGGAAACTGTATTACATAAATACATGGTTACGTGCATACACAATTTGATACAACTCAAAATAATCTTCACAGCAAAATCAAAGCGTTCTAACTTGTAGTTCACAGCAAGGAAATACACAAATAACAGCGTTCTAAGTTACATAGATGGTATTTATTTCACTGGAGTGTAATAGATACCCACAATGCCTCTTCACAATGTATCACCTGTACAGAAATGTAAAAAAATGAACTCATTATAAACCGTTGTGAAACTGCGCATTTGTACGTCTAAGTATGGGTTAGTGACAACAAGTTTTATTGGTTGGTATTGTTTGATGGTGGAGACAAGAGAAGACACAAGGCTGCTGTGGCAATGTGTTGCCTCTTTTCATGTAACCAGATCTCTCTCGCAGTGTTGACATTACGAAAACATGACGTTTGTGACCAGGATATGTGAGCTAAATCACATTTCTAATTGTTATCGAACAAGCCATCTTGTTACGCTGCGTTCCAAGATTATGACTTTGCACTACGGTGTTGTCATCTGTTAACAGTTAACGATGATGATAATAAACTTCTATAGCAGTGATATCCTCATGAATCTGAGCTCAGAGGCGCAACATACCCGGTACAAGAATCATTGGGCAAAATCACGAAGAGGGATGCTCAAAGTCATCATTACAACACAGGACTCTCTAAGGTTTAGGGTGAAAATGCAATTTCAAACAAATATTAGCCTTGATTTTTTAAGATCACCAAATCAAGAAATTTGTAAATTTATAAAGAGTACCAACAAACAAATAAGATATATTTTGGTTAAGTAAACAAATTGTCAGTCAGGAAATATTTTATTTCCTGCAAACAGTGCAAAATCCACAATAATAATAATAACAGAATACATCAAAAATTCAACATGTGGAATTAAGTTATTAAAAATCATGATGGTTATTACGAAAGACAAATATACACATATCAGAAACACATGTATATGTTTGAAATATAATGATATATATTTATATGTATAATATATGTAAAATACATCTAACAATAAGAGGCCATTTGTTACAACTTTAGTAGTAGATATTATATATATATATATATATATATATATTCTGCAGGATTCCCAAATTATGGGATCAAATTTGTCCATAAATGAATGAATATGGGTAACTTTGTCTAGATGATTTATGATTATTTATAATTATTTATAATTATTTTCAGTACAAAAATTTATTACAATTATTAGATTAAACTTAACTTGGATGTTTGTCCTTAAGACTGAAACGCACTTATTCCAAAACTAAAACTCAACCAATGATGGAATTGGTCAAAAACATACCAACTCCATGTGTTTCTCCTAGTCCAGTCACAAACTGTTGACGATTTGTTGACTAGACCCTTCATTGCATTCTATTTATGTTCAGTCTGCCGGGGCGAAAGTACTGCTGTTTTAGATGAGTTAATTAACACCTTGTTTTCATTACTCTGTTACCTATCAAATTAGCCCTTTGTTTTCGTTGCAGACCAGTCGTTTAGGTTTAAATAGAATCATGTTATTAATGTCAAGGTAATAATGATGTAGTGCGTCGAGCTACTCGTGCAAGTTCATTAATCAGTCCTCAGGCTGTGGGTTGTCATTCATGAACAGTTCATATAAATGTTGTTTTGTGGCCGTTGACATCGTTTAAAAGGAGTTTGACTGTAGGCTGTTGAACTTGGCTTAGGGCATACAGCAGAATAAGCTGTGGTTGGTGTTAAGAGGTTGCTCGTTCTGACGCATGCTGCAGTTTAGCACAAGACGCAGGGTGTCTTGACGCACGGAACGGATCATCTACAATTGACAGATTGTGTTGATTTTTATCTCACCACAAACTACAGCCAAAGCTCTCATGTCTTCTGTTAGTTTCTGCCTGTCTGGTATAGTAGCATGATGGAACGAACGTCAACCGCTTAATTCTTGAAATCTTGCTTGATGTTAGATGGATTTGAGAAAACAAGTTAGGTTTCTTTTCATGTGTGTATATATATAAATAGTACTTCAAACACTAAGTAATTTTTTGGCATATGTTGTAATTTTTAACGTATCGTTGAAAAACCGCTACGTAATTAGCATGGTTTTCTAAGACCCATCCGACTTCATTTCATTGAGATTTATGTTGCAGCTGCGAAGTTTGAGATTGAAAGTGGTGCGTCTCTGCCCATGTAGTTTGACATTCTGTTGGGCAGCTTTGACAAGTGTACATTTTAAGATAAATGGTGTATAGTGCTGGCAGTCAGATCAATGGTTATGATATAACATGTTTTAATGCTTAACATGACATGTTTTACCGATGCTGATAAATGGTTTTATGGATCACGAGAGACCCACTATTTGACTTTGAGCTATTTGGCAGCAGTATAAGAGTATTTATAGGTGCAGGTTTTCCGGTAGGTAAAAAGTAAATGCCAGAGTGTTCTTAGTGTATCGATAACTGTTATCAATGGAGTACGATGAATGTTGAATATAGCAAAGAGTTGTACTAAATATTGTACAACTTACAGCATATTGTTGCCGCAAGAAGTCAGCAGCCTCCAGTTGAACTGTTTCTAAACAGCAGGAAAACAACATTTATATGAACTGTTCACAAACAACATCCAATTGTAGGATTACAATAGAATAAATACATTAATGCAATGTTATAATAATAACAATGTTTAATTCAAACAAACATCCACAGATGTGCATACGTAGAATACAAGTACACAAATTTATATTTAAAAAATATATAGTATTATGCATGACAAGTTAAAATTATTAATATATCTAATGACAATAAAAACATATATTGACAAGTGAAAAATGTATAAGTTACACACATGTGCATCAAAAATGCGTGTAAAGCATTATTAAATTAAACACGTGCACACATACATATTAGTGTTCATTCTACATGACATAGCATGACTTAGCAACCAAGTAGGCATATTTTGAAAACTTGTACTGGCGCTCGAGATAACGCATCATCCCCACGCAATTTCCAATCCTTTTCCTGTTGAAACCAGCACGGATGACTAACGACAAACCACGGGAAGAACAGACTCTACTGTCATCCCGATACATCGGTCCATTTCACTAAACCACATGTGCAACTGCAGATGTACGATAACAACCAACTGTGTTGCAGCACGGAGAACCGCAAGCCGTTGATGTCGACTGCAACTGAGGAGAAGCCGCCCGCCCCTCCGCCCCCTCCCCCGCCCTCTCACAGGCACAATGACAACTCCCTGTCAATCCCGCAGTCTCCCAACTTCCCCTGTCGACTCAGTCGGTCAGGGTCCGCCTCTGCTGCCCTGGCTGCCCGCCTCTCACGCAAGGCCTCAGGTGGGTCACTCATGCAGTTATCACCATCCGTTGTTGTTGTTGTGGTTGTTGTTTTGGTGCTTGTTGTTGTTTTGAGGGTTGTGTTTGTTATTGTGGTTTTATGATTGTTGTGGTTGTCATTGCTATTGTTTTGGTTGTTGTTGTTGTTGTTGTTGTTTTTTTGTGGATGTCATTGTTGTCATTGGTGTTGTTGTGGTTATTGTTATGGTTGTTGTAGTGGTGGTGGTTTTGATTGTTGTGTTTGTTACTGTGATTTTGGTTGTTGAGTCTGTTACTGTGGTTTTGGTTGTGTGGTTGTTGTGGTTGTCGTTGCTGTTGTTTTGGTTGTTGTTGTTTCGGTGGTTGTTTTGTGTTTGCTACTGTGGTTTTGGTTGTTGTGGATGTCATTGTTGTCATTGCTGTTGTTGCGGTTATTGTTGTGGTTGTTATAGTGGTGGTGGTTTTGGTTGTCATCGTTGTTGTTGCAGTAAATTTGATAAAATGTTTAGAAGTATTCCAAAGTAATTATAAACATAGTCTGTGTATCATGTTTCCATAAGTGTTCATAAGAGCATGGTTGTACATATATGGCTAACATTGTAGTATCAATTTAGGTTCAAATTGAGGTCTTAGTTTTTCATGTCTTGACTCAGGTTTATATCCGTTACGGCAGGTTTTGATCTTGAGGTATGTGTTCAAACAGACCCTATGTTCTGTGCCCATTGTCTGAGTGGCAACTCCTTGTGTACCTAAGTCAGACACATGCAAGACTGATCCACTCAGCCAGTGTTCCACTACAATAGAGGTGCTTTATACATTTTAGTAATTATGTTTTAAACATTTCTGCTGAATGATACAGAAGGCTGAAGACCTTGACCATCAGGATAAAGCTTTGTTACTCTCCTTATTGTTGTGCTGTGTACTGCACTAAGCCCTTTGTTACTTAATCTTGAGCATGATTCATTTGCATGCACTTGCTTAGTCATGGTGGTGGTCACGCATGATTGGTTTTCTTCAATTACCTCAATACAGCGATATATTAATAGTTGACTGTCCTCTGTTGTGAGAAATTATTCCAGATTGTAATACTGCTCGATATGGACGGTTGTCTCGAAACAAGTAGAACCAGTAATACTTTTTTTACAATCAAAACATTTGAAATACTGCGGAAGTGATAGATTAAGATTCTCGTACATGGTGGTGCTTTCATTGTGACACAATACAGGATATAATGAAGCAGTGGACTTGTGTGTCAAGTGAGGAAGAACTGTCCCCTCCCTATGCCTGTGTATCCTCTCCCTATTGTTCCCATCATGTCCTGTCCACAGCCAACAAGAGTTCTCGACGGAGCGCGGCGGAAGTGGCAGAGAAAGCCGCCCTGAAGGACAGACGCAAGACCAATCCAGTGCAAGGTAAGGCGCAGCTTTCTCTCCTCTCCCAGTGCTCAAGCGGTCTTCTCAGACAAAAGAAACAATCATTTGTCATAAGTCAGTATTCCATGCACCATACACTGCCCGTGTTGTTGTTAGTCTTGTTGTTGTCCTTCAGAGTTAAAACTTAGCGGTCTTATCAAACTTTTGTATGCTATCTAACTGTCATGCAACGGTTCTTATATGTCAGTCTTAATAAATATGCACCTAACTACCTTCATATTTTGTATAGTTGTTCAAAATGATGATGTACTTGCACAGTGGCCCAATCGGTAACCACACACCGTTGTAGCAATGTGAAGTGTCCGTGTCTAGAGGTCTGTGTGTTGTTACAGAGCTGTTTGAGGCGGTAGAACACCAGCAGATGGAGAGAGCGAAGGAGATCATAGAGAACAACACTGTAGACATCAACAGGTAGGACTACAGTCTTTGCCTTCTCACGCTATTGTTGTCTATAACCATTGTTGGTCACTGCAACAGAGCATCACCCTTTCATCCGCGGTCTGGGCTGTCACGTCAACTACTTGTGTCCTGTGTCTACTGGTGTCTCATGTGTCCTGTCCACATCTTCTGTTTCTTTTTCAAGTCTGCTGTCTGTCCTCCCTATCTCTCCTTTCTCATCCCTCTCTCAGTCCATCCCCAGGTACCTACTCAGCCTTCCTTTCCTCTGCCTCCCTTTTTCTGCCTCTCCCAACTTTCTTTCCAGTCAATTTCCCCTCTATCTCCTTTTTACCTTTATTCTCTCAGTCATTCATTACCTCCCTCCCTCACTCCCTTCTTTCCTCCTTCCCTCCCTCCCTCCCTCCCTACCTCTTTTTCTCACTCCCTTCTTTCCTCCCTCCCTCCCTCCCTCCCTCCCTGCCTCTTTTTCTCCCTCCCTCCCTCACTCCCTTCTTTCCTCCTTCCCTCCCTCCCTCCCACCCTCTTTCCTTTCCTCCATCCTTCTCTCCCTCCCTCTCTCCATCCTCCCTCAATCCTTCCCTCCCTCCCTTCCTTCCTCCATCCTTCTCTCCCTCCCTCCCTCCCTCCCTCCTCCTCTTCTTCCCTCCCCCTCCCTCCTCACTCCTCCCCCTTCTCCTCCCTTCCCTCACTCTCCTCCCCTCCTTCCTCCTCCTCTCCATCCTTTCCTCCCCTCCCTCCCTCCCTCCCTCTCCCTCCCTCCCTCCCTCCCAACAATGGAATAACATTTGAAAACATATGTAACATTAAATATGGGACCAGTCGTATATTTTGTGTCCTCTGTACTCAAATATAAATATGTTTTGTTATAGTTGTTGTAATTACATATAGAGCTACAGAGCACGTGGGCTGCTCTAACAGGTTTAGCTGTGTTGGTCACTAGGTGGCAGTAGCAGTACTTTGAGTGCATTAGAAACTTCTGTGGCTTCCAGCTGTCAGTGATATCATAGTTCTCTCTAACACAGGTCACTGTGACTTCACTGATAGTATGTACATTGCAATAGCATTTTTATACTCAAAGTAACCGAATGAATATACAAAGGCGAGTGTACATTGGCACCTCAGAGGAGATGGACTGAAAATACTCCAAAATTAATGTACTAATAATATGGTATAGATTATTATATATAATATATATATATACATGTATATATATATACATGTATATATATATTATATATAATAATCTATATATGTCTACCAGTTGGACTTAGCAGCATTTGTTGTGTTTGACTGTCATTTAGATCCAACAGATACACCTAAAGAGCTGTCCATTACCGAGGCATGCTGTAAAGTATCAGGTAAGAGCTTCATAGTCTATGTTCTGTGCTTAAGCACACAGTTTGGGTTAAAGAAATACAGAAGAATCTAGACACACTAACAAGACACCCATAGATATAATAGACGTGCAGAATTGCCAGAATCAACGTGTTCAAAATTAACTAAGTGCTGAGACAAGATTATCAATAATAAAATTATATAAATTCACAAAACAAATTCAAATAAAAATATAGTATAAACTGTAGCTCTTATGTTTGAATGAAACACTATTTTTATTTGAATTTGTTTTGTGA
Organism: Paraescarpia echinospica; assembly: GCA_020002185.1. NCBI lineage: Eukaryota > Metazoa > Annelida > Polychaeta > Sabellida > Siboglinidae > Paraescarpia > Paraescarpia echinospica. The sequence goes on along the minus strand of CM034535.1, from coordinate 23,210,751 downwards.
ATTTATATAATTTTATTATTGATAATCTTGTCTCAGCACTTAGTTAATTTTGAACACGTTGATTCTGGCAATTCTGCACGTCTATTATATCTATGGGTGTCTTGTCAGTGTGTCTAGATTCTTCTGTATTTCTTTAACCCAAACTGTGTGCTTAAGCACAGAACATAGACTATGAAGCTCTTACCTGATACTTTACAGCATGCCTCGGTAATGGACAGCTCTTTAGGTGTATCTGTTGGATCTAAATGACAGTCAAACACAACAAATGCTGCTAAGTCCAACTGGTAGACAATCACTACAAAATACACATACAGAGCAGTTGTGCTGTTTTTATACACGTCCCTGATTTAGCAATGCTTATTTCCAGTACAACCATGACTGTTCAGTCACAACCCATCTATATAACATCATAAGCATCACACGAAAACATCCAGTTATGACATTAGGAAAAATCAACTTCATTCACACTGCCAAACACAAATATGTGACGTCAATACTTTGGCACAACAGAATTAACTTATTGTTTGTCGGGGCACTTTTGTCCATACGTTATTACGCTGAATGTTTTAATTGCTTGTGTGTGGGGAGAGACACCGAAAACAAACGACATTATCCGGCAGACAACAGGAAATAATGCAGTAAATCTGTGGGCACTGGTGCAGCTTTTGTACGAGAACGTTTTATATAGTAGATAAAACATATTTATTGCTTTGTGATTGCTTCCTCGGTCCTTGTTATTGTTGCGCCTTCGCCGTGGGCTCATCGAGTGAGTTGTTGCTCTCTGACGTTGCCTTTTGGCACTGCGTAATTCTAATTGTTGCTGGTTTTATGTGGGTGGGTGTATTTTGGCCTTGTTTTGACTGATGTTGACGTACATTTGTTGTAAATATTATTGACGGAACTTATTAGAAACCACTATTTAGAGCATGTCCAAAACATTGCTGCTGGCAAATTAGTAATTTAGAAATAAAACTATTATAATAATAAATTATTATCTTTGCTGTACTTTCAGGTTTTTTGTTAAAAAACTAAAACAAATTGCACTCCAAATAATTTTTAAAGTGACTGTGTACAAATGTCACTTTTGTTCTAAAATGATGGAAATATTATGAAAAGGTTCTTACTGCTGGCAAAGTGAGGCAAGAGGGGAGAAGGAAAATTTGGGAATTAAGAGAATAGATTGGAGTGACGAAACACATGAAAACGGATGTAGTTGGAAGAGACTGGGGTGGGAAATGAGTGAGGAGAGACTGACAAAGTGAGACTAGAAACAGAAGTGGGTGGTAGAAGGAGAGCCAAGATAAAGTGGGAAGAGACTGGGATGGGAAACATACAGAGAATGAGTGAGGAGAGACTGACAAAGCGAGACTGGAAACAGAAGTGGGTGGTAGAAGGAGAGCCAAGATAAAGAGGGAAGAGACTGGGATGGGAAACATAGAGAGAATGAGTGAGGAGAGACTGACAAAGAGAGACTGGAAACAGAAGTGGGTGGTAGAGGGGAGAGCCAAGAGGCAGTGCCAAAGAGATCTCAAAAGAGCAGGGAAGAAGAGCTACTAGTGGGAGAGAATGAATCATGCTAAGCGAGGATGACTGGTTGTGAAGACAGAACAAATTCAACGTTGTACTCCACTGTTCTACGAGGGTTCAAGGAACGATAATGGAGAAATAATGAAATGTGCCACATGAAGCTAATCTTTCACAAGACTTGGATCACACACTGATGATTGAGCAGATGCAGATATTGAAATCAGCTTCTGCAACACGTCATAATTATGATGACGGATGGATTTGGTAAGCGGACAACGAACTCTGCATACCAACAGTTGCATTGTGGGTAACACCTGGTGTCAATATCCGTACCACAATGACGCAAAAACCTTATTGTTTGTAGTAAGTGTCTTGCTAGTTGAACAATTTAATGTGAAACAGCAAGTTAAGAATACAGGATTTGTGCAATACTATAGTTATCTTTGACGTACTTTGAGGTTTTGCTGATCAAGTTATTCAAAAAATCACACTGTAAAAAATAAGTTTAAATTTACGGCAAACAAATTGGTCACTATAGTTCCGTAGGCTACGTAAAAATTCAATGAAAAGGTTTTAACTGATGATAACTAATGAAATGTGCAAGATGAAGTAACCGCCATAACGAAGCATCATACACGGCCAGTTGATCTGACTACAGATATTGAATTCAGTGATCGTGACGACTGCCATAAGTTATGATGATTGATGCATTTGCTAAAAGGACACCAACCTCCAAGTGTCATCTGTCATGATGTGTCTGTGGAGTGTGTGCTATGTACTACTGATGGTGCATGCAAAGTCCGTATCCATATCAATAGACATCATTTGGTAATTGATGCATCAAAAATATCTGTAAAGCCACTGATTAATATGTCCATTTATAATAATAATATGTCGAAGTATTTTGTTGATTTTAAGCTAAAACAGAGTAAAAGTCTCTCCATATTTAAAACACCGTAAATAGATATCTTTTGTTAACTGATATAAAAAATATCATGAGTCAGGTTTCTGATTAATGTTATAATAATAAAATTCAACGACCTCCTGGCTTGGTGTTGATTTCAAGCAGTCAGGGTCAGTCAATGTTTGTCTGCCTTCGTAGGTGGAACTATTAGTGTTTCTCTGCAAAACAAAGTTGTTTCAACGTGAATACTGTGCAGCGAAAGACCATATCTTAGAAAAATAACTAACTAGCCAGCATGTTTTCCTTTCCCTTTTGGTTAACAGACGATGCTACGAAAAACATGAGTAATACAATTATTAGTAGAACCCTTCCAGACCATGTTACCTGTAGCCTCCCAAGTGTCCAGGAACTAGTAGTAGTTTAGACTTCTTGGTACTTCCGTTGCTTAGTCACGCGGGTAGACAGGGAACCTGAAACACCTGATGTGAGTGAATCATCGACCGTCTGTGTTCCTTAACTACATCTTTGATAAGCTACTTCTGGCTAGAACTACTACTAGAACTACTAGAACTGCCGCATATCAGGAAGGTAGTAGATGGAATAGTTGGTTCGGCACTATTAGGGTCTGGTGTGTCCTGAACTTGTGGAACGTAAACTTGGTACACCTGAAGAGTACAAAATGAGCAGGAAGCATGTAGCTATCATTGGCAGACGTAACTTAAATTGATAGTGATATGATAAAATATTGTGGGAGTTGAAGAAATGGAGTGAAGTATTGAGAACTGATTGCATGGCTCCGTTGATACACCAGCACCAGGTCAATGCCCTCTAAATGTTGGGGTGTTCACAATCTGTGTTTATGTCTGTGAGTGCATGCATGCATGGGTGCGTGCATGCGTGAGAGTGGGTGGGCAGGCATGTTCATAATGAGTATATAGTGTATTGTGTGTGTATATATGTGTGTATATATATATATATAAGAAAATTCTCATAACTTACACTATATATAGATATGAAGGTATTAGAAGTGTCTTACTTTCAGGTACCTGATATTTGAGAATACCTTAATGTTAGGGCGAAGAAGTTATTAAGTTCTGTCAGGAGCAGACACTGTTTGCCAGATTTATCAAAAATTTCATCCAATTCTTGGCTGAGTTTCTGCATCAGAAGATTTTGAAATACTACCAAATATTTTAGAAATATGAACATTAGCAATTCTCCATGAAATATGTTATGGACACTGGCTATCCTACTCACAGCATTACCACCAAGAACTGCACGGCATGCTACATGTTGGACTTATCAGACGACATCTTTTCTTAATCTTGCACAAACACATGTAGCCAACCACCGGGGCACATTACCCGGAAACTGGTTGCTATGGCAACGTAACGGTATCACTGCCAGTGACGCAGTTGTGTAGGAAACTCCCAGATTGTGGGCAGGGAGGGATCGCCTCGATCCCAGACAAAGCGGCACCACAAGGGTTTCTTGCAGACAATCTGGCGCCATGAGTGTGTATTATCTGTTGATTAGATATATCTGGGAACATATCTGGTGTCCGTGGGTAAAAAGAAAGATAGCTTTCATGTTGGTGTGGTTTGGCGGAAACGCAGCCTGTTATGAGATATACGTTGTGTTGTGTATCACGTATGTATGAGTGTGTTGTAACTTCACGAAGTGGCTAAAACAAGTCAAAGCTATCGGGAAATGATCTGCCAGTCAACATACCTTTGTACTTTACATCTCCTACGAGATGTCAGTATGTCAGATGATGAAAGTTAATTGACTTCTCTGTTTTGTTAAACTTCTTATTATTGTAATTAATGCGTATATATGTAGGAATGTTTTGCAGATGTTTGCAAATAATAGCCAGAAGGGTACCGTTAAATATAATGTCAAAAACATGTACCCGGTAATGTTAAAGTGGAGAGCACAGTTTTTCATAGACATCCAAGACCTGCAAATATATTAAACCAGAACTAGCCCCTTTGGTACTCATTTAATAGACATCAAATTAATAGCTACAGTAGTATATACTCTGTAATATTATTTTGAAAATCAAGCATTTTGAAAATTACCATCAAGTGGAAATGTAGTAAATGTCCTAAATACATTTATTTTGTGCGTGTTCTTGTACGCAACACATTGAAACACGATCATTAATGTAGCTAGCTAATCTATTGGCGTGCGTATGTGTTAACCATCTGTATGTCGCCAGTTGCCACCTGGCGGAAGTTTAGCGCAATACATCACCCCGTCGCCTCATCTTACCACTTCCTGTAACTCCCAATCTGTCTTGTTTGATGGTGGCAACATCCTAAATTGTTGCGTGAACTTGGTGTCAGGTGGACACAACGGGGAGTGGCTAGGCGGTGTTACGGGTTTCTAAGAACGTGACGTGAACAACGCAGGCAGTGATGATGGGAAGCTCCAGACTTATGACGTTGGGAGACGCGCCAAAGGGTTGTGTCGAGGGGTCGTGTTGATTGGTGCCGTCAAGGATGGCATACTCCTGAACTAGAGCCAGCTGTGGGTGATTGGGAGGACCTCTACTGGCATTCACTGCACTGGTAGACAGACAGATACGGGGAAGGATAAGAAAGATAAAAGGATGCTGAATTTCTGCTGGTTAAGTTAGAATAGTTCAGTAGTGTGTGTTTTGGGATTTTAGAGTTGTGTGCAGTATATCAGTGTGCGTGTGTGCGTGCGTGCGTGCGCGCGTGCGTGCGTGCGTGTGTGTGTGCACACTGCCCAACATACTAAGATGAATGTAAGACAAGTGTCTAGTGACAATAAATGACAGAAAACTACATATTAAATCTGTATTGGCCAAATTAACCTTTGTCAAGTAACATTACTTCATTGGTGTAAAATTGTGGTCTGTCACGTTTTATTCAGATTCCTAGTAAAACATCTGTCAAGTTGACAGTACTCCTAGAGACATCAGACTTATCTGAAGTTACCTTTCAGCATATGCTTAAATACAGATTTCCTTAAGTCCTTTAAATTTACTTCTCAAAAACATGTCATATTTATTGAGACAGTTCTTAAAGGTAAAACATCACCGTTCTCACTGTCCTTACTCCAACCAAATTCTCAAAGTTCTCAGCTTCCAAAAAAGCAACAGCCAGTCACAACCTAGTAGACACAGCAGTCTCAGACCATCACTGAGCAAGTGCATCATGATTGATAAGGCTTCTATTAGATTATTGCTGCGAAAACATAGTGAAAAAATCAAAATCATAAACAAACTAACAGGTTGAGAGTAAATGTCAACACAGGTTGAGAACCCACCCCGTCTAGACAGGTTCTAACCACTCTAGACAGGTTCTAACCACGGAGTACTCAGCCAAGAAAGGTCAACAGCACTTTACCTAACACTGGTTGTCATGTCGCACAACCTGATAGTTGTCTGATGCTTCCATCTCTTTATGGAAGTGTCCGCAATGACTGTAAGCACCGGCCTTCAACAGCTCTTGATAATCTGCCACATCACCTGCGGTTAATCAAAACTCGTAATAAATGTAAAGATAGCATGCAGCAGCCCGTGTGGCTGTGGACAGATGATCAGCACCAGGGCATCTTTTATGTTCCATTCACATTACCTTACTTTTTGCTGTTATATTTAAGCTTCAACATCAACTATAAGTACTTTCTGTGGTTTGAGGAACCTCTCAATTGCAAGTGCATCTAGTACAAGTCTTCTGAAGCAACAATACTTCGAAAGACTCTACACGTGGTAGAACTGTGTCAAACATCCAATTTTCTGTTGCTGGTAACCTCAGTAATGCGACCACTTTTTAACAGTTGATAATTTTTTTGTTGATACTGGATATCTCGATCACCTCAAAATTAAGAACAGCTTAGATAATTTGTATTGTAATGCTTAATCCCATGATTACCTCAAAATTAAAATAACATATCTTATAATCAGTATTATTTATTTAAGAGGCACCACAGTATTCCATTGCTGAAATCTGATATTTAAACCAGGCAGCAGAAACGGAAACATATTTATCAGTGATTTATGCACCAAAATATATGACATGTATGCAATTATTATTGCTTGGTGTGAATGCGACTGTTGAACATTTCAAGGTATTTTCATTCAAGGTGTCTGGTGTTAAGGAAGGATCCCTGGAATGTGTTTGCAGCTGTTCTTAATAAGGACAAGCATACTCGTGGTAACCTGTACAAGGTCCACATTTCTCGGAAGTGCAGTGATCTGGAAAATCGTGTGCTTCTGGAAAATATTTTATTGATCTTATAGTTTATTACACTGTAAATCAAATTAAAAGGTGGTTTTAATAAAATGTACACTTTGGTGGTTGTCTTGTCACCAGCACGCAGGCACTTAGCGTTTTTGTCAGTCATGCAGTTTTTTTCAAGAAAATCCACAAGAAAAAAAATTAAAAGCCCATTAATTGTCACACAAACAAATCTAATTCTGTCCTTATACTGACACATGCTAGGCTGCCAACTAACAACTAGAAACAAGTATGGGCACAACAGAATTGTCATAGTGTGCAAATGTGTCTTTTTCCCTATTAATGGGTATGAAATGTTATGTTGGTTATAACAACACATATTCTGCATATTGTCATTTGAAACAGCGCGTACAATTGGCTAAACCGAGCTGCTTTGCAACAACACATCTGATTGGTTGATACAGCAATGGGGACAAAGTACAAATCAATATTTGTGGGACAGGTTCTACCAGGTGGAATACTATCACACGACCTGCTATGAAGGAAGTGATCGCTGAAATAAAACTTGTTATCACTTCATTTGTTGATGCAGGGCTGCAAGAAAACGCTGTTCAATTTGGCAGTGATCAGTATGATAACTAACTTATCATGTTTGGTGTTTTACAAACTATGGGATGCAATATGTTGTCTAACTAGTTTCTTTCAACTGATATTGTTAAAGGTTGTCGGTCACCCGTTGGCTGGTAATTAACCGCCATATCTCGAGAGAGTCCTGTTTCGTGATACCTAATGCCTGTCATCTCCCAGGATTCCTAGAAGTCCATATTACACCTGAGGTCTCCTCATATTGGGCAGACACCTGTGAAATGAACTGACAAAACATTGTGTTTCTAAATGTCGGAGATACAGAGACTGCCAGTATCACTTCAAGGAGTGATAATTGGGACATTGAAATATATCAGCATAAGTATGACATTAAGCATCTGGTTGCTAGATTTCATATACATACCTGTTGAATTAATTGATAAATGTCAGAGAAATTATAAATCATTTGAAAGTAATGATAACTCTATTATTAGCTCTACGTAAATGTTAAAATTATTCCCAGTATCATGTGCATGTGGTATGTCGCACAAAAAAGACAGAGTTATATCTGTAGACATCAAAAATATCTGGCAACATTTCAATATAACAAATCAAATTCAGTTTAAACTTATGATTGTAAGGTTAATTGGCATTGACTAATGATGGCACAGTTATGTATTTTACCTGAAGTTCTAAGATTAGGTAAATGAGATTGCTTTAAGTCTGAATGCTATCTCATTTACCTAATCTTAGCACTTCAGGTAAAATACATAACTGTGCCATCATTAGCATTCAGACTTAAAGCACGTCTGAGAATTCACCATAAATGCGAGAGGTTGTATAGAGGAGACTGGCATGCCATCTGTGCTCCTCCGTGAAATGGGTAAGCACTTGAGATGACGACATCGTCTTTTATTTCCCGGAATCACACCATTTTCTGTGGGCAGCCATTTGCACTCTTTACTGACATCCATCAAGTTACTCTGACGCAACAGGCCTCTTCATTTGATCAATTCCATTCTAGCCGCTACTGCCTATTGAACCAATTAAGCAATCATCCCTTGGTGTCATCATTTTGACGTCAGTGTGTGGCATTTTTCCTGTGGCATGACATCAGCGTTGTTTCTTTTTCCTCACCCTCCCCCACTCTTCCTATTAATGGAATCACACTAAATCCTGTTTCCGTCGCTTTGAGAGAGTCAGGAAGCAGTTAGGTACAGTGTAGACAGTCGACAGTAATAAAATAACATAGCACCACCACTCTAATGGCGTAGTTACTGATGGGATGCTTTGTCAGAATTATAGCCCGTTGGCTGGAGAAGTTCTTTGTTTCTATACATGATTGCAGTTATGCTTTTTGGTGGTGTTTTCATTTGAAGAGTTAATTGCATTTTAAGTTGGAGTGATGATTATTATCCAGTGGATTTGTTTTGATTTCTGTAGATGTTTGTTCAACTGGAAGTTCTCACGGTTTCTGCTAGGAAGTAGTAACTACATTCGGGGTGTAGTTGGAATGGTTAGAGACAGTTGTAATCCTAATAAATGTGTCTGAACAAATGCCTCGTGAGCAATTGCTATGCACACATTGCCTGAAGCCAAGATGTCTGCTTCATAAACCAGATGTGTTCTCCTTGACTCTGTCTTGACTAAATTCATACCGAATGTATTCCAACAGCTGGTAGAAGAAAAACCACGCCTAAGTTTACTGATATATCACATTCATTGATTAGTTCCTCGCTACAGGCAAAACATTTATACATGACGGCATCAAAAAGAAATATTGGAAAGATAACATCAAGTGCGACTAACACAAAAACATGTTGTTTATCATTATGAAACCTAATGAATGTTATTGGCCTTAAACTAAAGAAATGCTGAAAAACTTGTTTTCTTCAATGTGTATAGTTTTATATGATTGCTTCAAAAGAAATAAAACAAAGGTATATGACTAAGTAATTATGACTGTACTAACATGTTTATCATTCAGTTATATTGTTCATAAACCTGGACTGAAAGAAAAACTAATCATCATGTTTTTCAAAGTATACATATAAACTTAATATGAATAACAATTTTTGCAAGGGTGGCCTCACGATAGCAATCCGTCTGGTCTTAGTGACGGTCTCCGTGACCATGTATGTTGTTAACTAGAAGACATGTTCTTCCACAGTTAAAAATACTTTATTTTTGCATCCGTATTCTGTCTTATTGTACATATGTTTTGGTCAAATAAAAGTCTCTCTCTCTCTCTCTCTCTCTCTCTCTCATGGAGAAAAAATTTAATCCTTTAAAAAAATAATGATACATGTCAGCTGCCTCCATAAATGGAAGACAACATTGATGTTGTTATGATATGATGCTAATGATGCTGTCTTGTTGTCTGTAGCCTCAATGAAGATGACCTCACGCCACTGGACATTGCGGTCATGTCCAACCACGTACCAATGGTCAAGATGTTATTGACCCACGGCGCAATGGAGAACCCAGTCTGTAAGTCTTTCTTTCATTCATTTATTTGTTTATTGCATTCATTTATCATCAATATTGCAGGTAGTAAGGATGTGGTTAAATAAAGTTAGTAGTATCACAATTTTTTATAAGCTCCCTGGAAAAAAGTCACCACATAAAAGCAGTCAACAAGATTTAACAAGATTGCCATCCAGAAAATTAACTCTAGATGGCAGGTGGACAAGGAAGCCTTTTTGGCTTATCGATAGTCCAATACTTTTTATTTACGTGTATCCCGCCCTTTTAAGGTGTGTTTCAATTTTATTTTTAAACAGATTCATGCTACTAGCACCAACACAATCAGGAGATAATCTGTTCCATTCATTTACAGTCCTTTGTGAAAATGAGAACTTTCTTATATCTAATCTACACTGCTCCTTTACTAATGTAACTTCATGTCTTCTATCTTTCTTAACTGAGAACAAATATTTCTATCAATATTTCTTAACCATTCAATATTTTAAACACTTCTACCTGATCTCCTCTCAATCTCCTGGTTTCTAGTGTGGTTAAACCACATTTTTAGGTGTATTTCGTAACTAAGAACCCTCAGTTTTGGTATAATTTTAGTTTCATACAGTGGTATTAGCTCTTTTTCCTTATACGTTATGTTTCGTCTAATTCATCCAAGGATTTGATTTCCCTTTGAAGCGGCAGTACCGCACTGCTCTGAAACCTTCATATCAGCACTAATGGTTAACCCTAAGTCCTTTTCTTTTACAGTAGTACTTAGTACAGAACCTCCCATTGTATATTGAACATCTTCGTTCCCATGTCCTGTGTGAAGGCATTAACATTTCCCAAAATTGAACAACATTTGCAATTTTTCAGACCATTTTATCAACCTGTCAGTGAAAAACCCAGACAAAATGTCTGCAGATAAATAGAAAAATGTGAAATAGTGAGTTCCAACATTGGAAACTGAGTGAACAAATTCTGAAGGCATGAATTTGCTGTGTATTATTCTAAACGATCTCTTAGGCTCAGTACAGAAAAGGAAGCCAACAGAGAGCTCCAGTTAACATCCAAACATGCATACATCCAAAGCGAGATCGTCTGCTCTTTTCTGTATTAATGTATTATTTGTTACAAGATACTGCAAAGAGAATTTAGATCTTGTGAACATAGTTAGACATGGCGGACATGTAATGTTGTATCCAGCAGTGCAGTTGTGAGGTCATAATTGGACGATATTTGTTACAAGATACCGCAAAGAGAATTTAGATCTTGTGAACATAGTTAGACATGGCGGACATGTAATGTTGTATCCAGCAGTGCAGTTGTGAGGTCATAATTGTATGATATTTGTTACAAGATACCGCAAAGAGAATTTAGATCTTGTGAACATAGTTAGACATGGCGGACATGTAATGTTGTATCCAGCAGTGCAGTTGTGAGGTCATAATTGGATGATATTTGTTACAAGATACCGCAAAGAGAATTTAGATCTTGTGAACATAGTTAGACATGGCGGACATGTAATGTTGTATCCAGCAGTGCAGTTGTGAGGTCATAATTGGATGATATTTGTTACAAGATACCGCAAAGAGAATTTAGATCTTGTGAACATAGTTAGACATGGCGGACATGTAATGTTGTATCCAGCAGTGCAGTTGTGAGGTCATAATTGGATGATATTTGTTACAAGATACCGCAAAGAGAATTTAGATCTTGTGAACATAGTTAGACATGGCGGACATGTAATGTTGTATCCAGCAGTGCAGTTGTGAGGTCATAATTGTATGATATTTGTTACAAGATACCGCAAAGAGAATTTAGATCTTGTGAACATAGTTAGACATGGCGGACATGTAATGTTGTATCCAGCAGTGCAGTTGTGAGGTCATAATTGGATGATATTTGTTACAAGATACCGCAAAGAGAATTTAGATCTTGTGAACATAGTTAGACATGGCGGACATGTAATGTTGTATCCAGCAGTGCAATTGTGAGGTCATAATTGTATGATATTTGTTACAAGATGCCACAAAGAGAATTTAGATCTTGTGAACATAGTTAGACATGGCAGACATGTAATGTTGTATCCAGCAGTGCAATTGTGAGGTCATAATTGTATGATATTTGTTACAAGATACCACAAAGAGAATTTAGATCTTGTGAACATAGTTAGACATGGCGGACATGTAATGTTGTATCCAGCAGTGCAGTTGTGAGGTCATAATTGGATGATATTTGTTACAAGATACCACAAAGAGAATTTAGATCTTGTGAACATAGTTAGACATGGCGGACATGTAATGTTGTATCCAGCAGTGCTGTTGTGAGGTCATAATTGGATTATATTTGTTACAAGATACCACAAAGAGAATTTAGATCTTGTGAACATAGTTAGACATGGCGGACATGTAATGTTGTATCCAGCAGTGCAGTTGTGAGGTCATAATTGGATGATATTTGTTACAAGATACCACAAAGAGAATTTAGATATTGTGAACATAGTTAGACATGGCAGACATGTAATGTTGTATCCAGCAGTGCAGTTGTGAGGTCATAATTGTATGATATTTGTTAATGTCAATTCACCATTAACATTGTAGAGCAGTCATTGTGATGTGGCATGTATGATGAACAGATGTATACGTCATCATGACGGAACTATGTGTTGATTGTTACTAATTAACAACTAGTGATGATTGCATGGTTACTTATTGGGACTGTCATGCGAACACAGAATAAAAAACATGGATGGAACTATTAGAATCACGATGGTTATGCACAAGGCAAAATAAAACTTTATTTATGTTGAATTGTTTAGCATTTTAATCTACTTGGTGTCAGCTTACTACATGTATTGGCTGCTTTTTATTTGTGCTCAACAATGCGACTCATCCTTTCTCATTTAAATGAACTGCCGTCCTGGAAGTACCAGTTGGTACCAGTGCATTATACACCATGCCAGTGAGTACTCCGGGGTAGTCACATACACCAGTTGGTACCAGTGCATTATATACTGTGCCAGTGAGTACTCCGGGGTAGTCACATACGCCAGTTGGTACCAGTGCATTATATACTGTGCCAGTGAGTACTACGGATAGTCACATACACCAGTTGGTACCAGTGCATTATATACTGTGCCAGTGAATACTCCGGGGTAGTCACATACACCAGTTGGTACCAGTGCATTACTGTGCCAGTGAGTACTCCTGGGTAGTCACATACACCAGTTGGTACTAGCTACATACATGCTACCAAACGTAGTTGTAGTCATTTGCACTTGAATTCCTGACTTAACAGTATAACAAAACCTCCCCAAAAATCTGAAAATGGTGTATTCTTTGTATAAAACTAAAAACTGAAAAAGGCAGCCACTGAGAGATGTATCTGGAGAGAAGTGTTGAGTGATTGAATCTGTGACGTCAGGTGAGACAGACACTACAGTATGAGACACCCAACGCAGACACTTGCCAGACACCTGCTAGACACTTCCCATACAATTCCCAGAAATTCCCAGACACTTTCCAGACACACCCATCAACACTGTCTGATTTCTGTGTGAATGAGCATCAGCCAGCAGGTAGTAGCTCACATAAGTCTAGATATTGCACACGTCTGTCTGGGGCAGTGCTGTGGCCATGGAGTTGCCCTCAGCAGATGTTGTATGTCTGATACAAGTACCAGGTAATCTCTTGCACGGTATTGTGACAGATACATGATGATATTACCAATTAAAAATAACAATAATGACAGGTTTAAATTGTGATACACCTGTCCGAAATTATGTAAGTTTAAATGACAACAAATTGTTTTAAAATGGCAAAATAGAGAGGATACGAAAAGATGGTGAAATAAAAATAATACATTCATGGTAGATAATATGCCTGGATGTTTTTACAGTCGGAAGGGAGCTAGCGATTGAGTGAGTACGTGTCCTGTTTACATCGTCTCGCCGTTTGTGATCTTTTGCACTTTTAACATTTAACTGCACTCGACTTGCATACAACGTCATGTAACAAAAAGTTCATAATTTACAAGTATTGATTGCTGGGATTATGTATTATCATTTGATGCGTCAGCTATGAAACGTTTTTATATCACCACTACGATGGGATGTTTACTATGTCTGACTGTACCAGTGATGATAGTGGTACAACTTCCTGATTCACACTGCACAGATGAGGTAGTTTATCCACAGCTGCGGCAGTCTACGCCAGGCAGGTTGTGGACCACCTATAGCATGAACGAGGTAACTTCTTTTGCGACTAAATCCTTGGATACCAAGTTCAGAGGTGCATAAAAAGAAAAAGATTCATAAGCATATTTGCATATTATGACTACCCATATTGTGATCAATGTATCATTTATATTTAATATAAATCTTGTTATGTGATATCGTGTTTGAAACCCCTCTGCCTCCTCCTCTTACCCATCATTGAAAGCCATATTGTGGTCATCTGGTGGTCTGTACACATGTAACAACCCCCTCATGTTTTGTAGGCAACGTGATCCCATAGCATATTGTCAGACTAACCCTTGATTGATTAATAGTCGCCTTTAATGTTTGTTATGATAACGATGCTCCTTTCTGTCTGTGTAGTCAGCAATTACCGCAGGAAATGACCCATAACATTTACTTAGCACCAGTGCTATGTTTATGCTGCATGGTAAACATAGGCTAAGAATAAGTATACAGCTGTGTATCAGGTAAGACAATTGTCCAAGATTTCAATTAACCTGTTATTATTGAGTTAAGGAATAGGACCCACCAGGGACACTGACGTACTGTCAATCACAAGGGCCATTGATGGGTTATCAATCACAAAGCAGCTGACCAGCCACTAGAACAGTGCTTCTATTAGGCTTCCCAATTGTACTATGTAATGGAAACAAATGAGCTGGGGAATTGTCAAAAAATACCTTGTGACTCATCTACTTGCTGACTCGTCCACCCTTGACCTGTCCACTTGCTGACCTGTCCACCTGCTGACCCAACCAACCTTGACCAGTCCACTTGCTGACCTGTCCACTTGCTGACCCGTCCACTTGCTGACCCATCTACTTGCTGACCCGTCCACTTACTGACCCATCCACTTGATGACCCATCCACTTGCTGACCTGTCAACTTGGTCACCCGTCCACTTGCTGACCCAACCGTAAACCTCTCAAGAAAGCTTGGAATTTTTTTACCGCGAATTTTGCTTTGATTAATGATTAACTTTGTAGATGATATGATTACGTGAACACACAACGTGCTTTCACAAAACAGCTTGTGTCACACGCCCTAGGAAGTAGGATTAACATCACCCACATGCTGACAATGCAATTAACTTGTTAATCTGGATCAGGCAAATTATCACATTTCATGTGTGAAAATTTGCATTTACTGACAATGTATGCATTCGCGTGCAACCGCGCGATGGCTTTGTTGCATCATGCACGCACATGTGCGCATTTCACTAGGCGAAGACATTCCTTTAAAATGTCAAGTGCTAATGTTTTCAGGTGACAATGCTGGGAACTGCCCGCGTGGCAGTCAGTGGCCGATAGGGTAATCCAGCTATAAAGTGTCTACTCGGTATCACGATAATGTCAACAGACATATTGTCCCGGCAACAAATTCACACTGACCTATGGGAACGTAGACGACACCGTGCAGACAAAAAATGTGGTTCAGGCTAGGCGATGTTGTCTTTCTAACTTGCCTATAATGTGAATTCAATTTGCCTAGCAATGGGTCATTTGGTTTCACAAGGTATGGCTGGTTCATCTTGTCAATAATTGATCAAATTCGATTGCACCCACAGAAGCAAGAAGTTACAGAGCACTTAAAAGCAGTGCATTGTGGGTGACTAGGGTTTAAGGTTAGTTGAAGGAATGTTATATAATAAAAATACCAATTGGCATGTCATCATAACTGCAAAGTTTCATGTCCTGTCAATAAATATTTAGTTTGTTACACAACTAATAAGGTCAAACATTACTACATAATAATAAGTGAATACATTGAAAATATAATTTAAATATGACTGTTTTATTGTTAATGTATATAATATAATAAAAAACATAAATATATGTATAAAATTACAATACAAACATAAATAATAGAACCATAATAGAACTACCATGGTTTGATAAATTTGAAGACTACTTTAGCTCTTTATATAACTTACCTACAAGATGTTCTCCTTGTAGGATGTGTGGTCAATGCAAAGATTGCAAGAAATAGTTCAAAAAGCTCTGGTTATTAAAAAAAGTTAATTTTCCTTTGACCGAGCGTGTTTCAACAATAAGTGTAGGCCCATACCGGATATTGGCACACTCATAAAAAGGGACAGTTATTTTGAGGTACCGCAAGTTCATTTTTCAGCGGTGATATGGCATCGCTTTCAGGTGATAGATTAACTATAATTGTCAGTGCAGAACAGTCAACCAACCGGTGGCCAGAATTAGACCAGGTGATATGATGGACAGTCGCAGTCCCCCAAGCGACCGCGTCATTACACAAGTGGGAGGCAATACATCTTTTTATGTCCACAGCATTTGTTTGGCTGGCTTCAAGAAGCAGATCTGTTCAGCGAGTATTGAACCGACCGTTTCCACTCATCCAGTTGCGCTCCAATGGTGTTTTGTGAGGAGTCATGGTGATGGATTACAGATGAAGAAGTTATATTATGTTTCCCTCATCCGGGGGGCCTGGGTGGGTCCTGGTCGGTGTGGTTTCTAATCAGCACGGATCTTGGTTATTCCTGTCTTGATACAGCCGCTGGCTATAGTACACCAGGTGTTATTGCTGCTGTCAATAAACAGCGATTGTAGCTTGTGGTGGGCATCAGGCAGGATGTCAACAGGCAGAGAAATTACAGCGTCATTCCTTCTGTTTACAATAAGCAGTTTATTTCTTCATTGCAGGAATATATTTGCTCATTCTTGTTGCTATTTCAGGGAACAGGGCATTGTGGAAATCACAGGTGTCAATATTGAGTTGTTTATTCACAAAGCTCATATATCAGTACATCTGTGCTAAGTTGTTCATTAAACATTTATTTTGTTTTTAAGACAACTACATTGCTGAGATATAAATTTATTTTTGATTGTCATTTTAACATGAGTCCTCCTCATGTAGAAGTGTCCAGCTTCTGTCTTGTGAGGAAAGGTTTCTTTGACTATATCTGCCATTGTTTGAGGTTCATCTCACATGTCGTTTAACAACACTAAAGACCAGGAGATTGAGAGGAGATTAGATAGAAGTGTTTAAAATATTGAATGGTTATGAAAATATTGATAGAAATATTTTGTTCTCAGTTAAGAAAGATAGAAGGACCAGAGGCCATGAAGTTACATTAGTAAAGGGGTCGTGTAGATTATATATAAGAAAGTTCTCATTCTCACAAAGGACTGTAAATGAATGGAACAGATTATCTCCTGATTGTGTTGGTGCTAGTAGCGTGAATATGTTTAAAAATAAAATCGACATATACCTTAAAAGGACAAGGTACATGTAGATAAAAAAGACTTGGACTTTCGATAAGCCAAAAAGGCTTCCTTGTCCACCTTGCCATCTAGAGTTAATTTTCTGGATGGCAATCTTGCTAAATCTCTGTGAAATTTTTTGTGACAAATTTTTTACATTATTTTCATAACTGTTTTGTGAATATTTTTTACAGAAACTTGTTTTCATATAACTTTTTACTGTTCGGATTCTCATACCCTTTTGAAGACCTACATTAAGATATGCCTGAACAACTTAAGATTCTTTGAAGGTATGAATCCACAGGACAATTAAGTGAGTGGTGCATTGTTCACAAGGATTAGTTAAGCCAACTTACACCTACAGAGAGGTTGGTTGACTTTGGAGTTGAACTCAGTCTGATTGACTCTGCCAGTCTGAGCACCTGGTGTTATTCACTCATGTTCCACTGAGCACATGGTAAAATCCACACAGTCATGGTCTAGTGCACACAGCCTTAAACAGCTGGGACTGTGATGACCCTATTGTCTTTGACCTCAGCCACAGTAGCTGGCTGCCCTCAGTGGGGGGGGGGGGGAGCCAGGGAAGTGGGTGTTGAATTTCAAAGGGACACTTCCTGCTCTACCCTGCCACCCCTGGCTGCCCACAACCTTGAACCCAGCTGCCTAGCTGCAATGGCTGCAGTCAGAGTGTGAGGAGTTATCAGGTCATTGGGATAGAGCACAACCAGTTGGCAGCATGCACACAAGGTAGGAGATATTTGATGGAATAAAATTCACAACTTGAAGGTATGGTTTACAACTTGAGATGTATTGTAGGTTATAGAGAAACTTGAGTAGCTGGCCACCACGCCGCTTGACCATGTGGTGGGGAGGATAGTGTCCAGCGGTCAAGAAAGCCAACCACGGGGGCCACCCTTACCCTCATTCAAATTACCCACTCTGTTGTACCAGAATTAAAGCTACATGAAGTGACAATAAAAGCTGTTGCGTCTGTCATTGAGCAGCAGGTCAGTTTTATTATAGATATATGAACATGCATGTATATTCATCATACTTATGTTCCATTTTTGTTCAGTCATGGTAGAAATTAATTTGTGTTGTCGCCCGCCTAGTTCCAGCCTGAGGGCGGTGCCCCCTCATAGGTGTTTTTAAATAAGAAGTACAGTTTGCAAACAAGAATTTAGGAAGATGCAAATATGAGTCTCAGATGAGACACTAAGAGATCTACACTGAGAGTATGTAAAAGATCCCATGCAGGCGTAAATGTAAAATCTGTAGTAGACTCGCAGAGGTGAGATCTCAATTTCTGAACTCCCATTGGCGTTGAAATCCTGACATAACAACTGTGCCAATTATTAATTAAAGTAGAAAAAGTATGCCGGGGGGGGTAAAAGATATGACACAGGGGGTCAATGTGTAGCGTGTCAGTGTATCAAGACGGAGACGCTCCAGGCTGCATCTATAAACACAACCACTGTAAACGCTGCTATTAGTAATCTAGGATAACAAAACACTGTTGGAGCATAACCACAACAGATATACTGATCACTGTATTAAAAGAAGTAAACATGTCCATAGTGGACATCATTGGGACTGTGTTATTTGTCCATTATGGCCAGGGTATACAGCCATGGACAGATAGTGGACACTGCAAACTAGTCAGTGAGGACTTTCAAAAGAATCCACTGTAGTCAGGTTCTCGTTATGCACAGGTGTCAACTAATGTAGATGTCACTGTTTCTAAAATAAAGTCTTCTCACAGAACACTGTGACTGGGATTATGCCATTCCACGAAATGAGGGTCTCTGTGTTGTTAGAAGACAGTAAGCCTCACAGTTCCCACCATTGTCACACCATCCCCATAATACCAATAGTTTCCTGGCCACATGACGTCAGTAACAACCTTTCATTGATAAAGCCACTTAGCAACTGAGTCATGTCTGCAGTGAAGTGCTGATTGGCTGAGCATAGATTACCAGTCTTGTGGCAGTATAGACAGCAGGCTCTATGCTCTGTACACGGCATCTCGTATCTCATACACACAAGGATGCTGCTCGGAACTAGTCGATAGTTTGCATATTGCTGCAGTCCATGGACTTTATATTTTATGTGAGTATTTCTTTGTCTGGATTGAACAATGCTCACTTTCATTGATTAAATTTTCGCATAGCTGAGAGAGTTTTCAGGTTTCTGCAGTTTTTTGGAAACTTGTGGTGATGTTTTTATGATGACACATTGTCAGCGTTTGTTTCACTTGATGCCTGTCATGTGTTATAGATCTGAAGCACATTGATCAGCGCGCCATGAAGCTGGTTAGTCTGATGAGTGATGCGGAGAAACATCTGAGTCACCTCCAAGACGTCGTCACCAATGGAGAACCCTTAAACCCAGTGGTCGCAACCCAAAAGGTAGGCGCTTTCTTTAAGAACTAGAGTTTTATTTAAACAATATTTATTTTTGTGTTACTTTGAATATTGGTTTTGCATGAGTACAATTCTATAACATGGACAAAAGTTAAGGAATTAATTATTCAGATAGTTTATGATCATAAATGCATAATTAAGACTGATCATATTTGCAAATGCATACTAAATACTTTGTGTCACTCATCAAAATTAACAGTTATAATTCTAAAAGCACATAATAAATACAAGTTTGTTGTAAACTAAACATGTCTTAATTCATACAAAATAATAGGATGTTTAATAATGAAATTAGTACAACAATGTAAATAAGAAAATATATCGACAACTCTTTTGGATTGGTTATCAAAACACTTCCTTGTCACACAGTGATACGTGTCATGTCTAATTATTGGTTAATTAACAAACAACTTGAAAGAACCTATAACCTCCCTATGTCATGTTGACAGAGCAGCTGGTCTGACAACTCTTTGAACTGACTAGGCTAAGGATATTATGTGGCAAACTGACAACTACATTTGACAAGACACACGATGGCACTAGGCTGGGCATGCTGATTGATCAGACTAAATAATTCTTCTCACAGCTTAGAAGCAAGGCAGTGCTTTTATCTTTGACTGCGCATTGTCAGAAAGATTGTCAAGTGTTTTCTTAAAGATACAACTTTATACAAAACTGAATGCTGACGGAATGCGGCGATGTATCATTGTTGCCACGTGACCGAATGCCCCGCACCACGTAGGGTTTAATGTGTTATTACAATTGTAATGTGTAAATTAATGTATAATTACCCACTACATTAGAAAGCAGTATACATTAAATTTTAATAATGTATTTAAAGGTCTTAAATGTCACCATATGCAAGGTGTAATTCTTCCAATGTGATACTAGTTTTGTAATAATTATTTCCACAGATGCAACTTTAGTTGATTAATTTGTATTGTGAAATGGCTAATTTGATCAACTGTTCATAGAGTTGATGCTTTCTCTAGAAACTCTGTAGTGAGTGTTTCTAATGGAATGATCCTGTCTCTCAGGATAACGACCAACAGTTGGGCTACTGGGAGTTCAAACAAAAGTTACTGAAGCGAATGAAGGAAGGATTCGACCAAGCCAGTGAGTACATGTCTTCTTCTGGTTCCACATTATAAACATAGACATCCCCAGGCTCAATTATCCAGCCAGACAAAATGGATTGTATATTTACCTGAATGTATATCTTGGTGGCGTAGGTGATGAGCTGCACTGAAGATGAGCTTGTTTCTCTTAAGTTATTACTCAGATTACAGTATGCATCAGTGCTCTTTGAGTCTAAAAAAAAGTTTACGTAACTTAAGTTAAAGTAAATTAAGCAAATTCCTAATTTGCCCACTGTAGCAGTTGCCTGTTTTAAAGACATCCTTTTAATTTCCTTCAGTGTTTTTTATCCTTTACATTCATGCCAAAAGTGTTTTTCTCTGCTCTAGATCAAGCATGTTGATAAAATCAAATGTCACAAGAGTTTTACGTCTCTGCCTTTTAACTCGGCTTGTAACTGTTGTTGCCTCCCAGCAGGAAACGACTTATCTGTTCACTGGTCATTGGGTCGGAAGTATCACTACTGATGTTTGCTGCCTCAAAGTGTCAATTATCTAATCAGAACACAGCTTCAAGCAAGTTAATTAGGAGGTCATTGAAAGTGTGAGGCAACGATAAAACACGTAGTGATATCGATAAAGCACGTAGTGATATTGATAAAGCACGTAGTGATATTGGCTGATTGTGCTGGTAGTGCTAGATTTGGGGGAGGGGATAGTGCCTTTCAGTTAATTGAGAGCTGTCTATATATCTAAGTGGCTTATTCTGCTTTGTGGACGGATGCTATATCACTATAAGATCTATACCTGAAGCCTGTATATTGTGACATGTTCTGCCAGCATATATAAGGAAGACTGCACTGCTGTCTTAGCTCCTGGGTTGGATGTGATAGATGATAAAATAGTGAAAGTGACACACGCTGACACAGGCTGAAGACTGCCAGGGAAATTAGCTATCCACCTCATATCATCAGGAACCTATCCATCACTCTATGCGTG
This sequence comes from Paraescarpia echinospica, assembly GCA_020002185.1. Classification (NCBI taxonomy): domain Eukaryota; kingdom Metazoa; phylum Annelida; class Polychaeta; order Sabellida; family Siboglinidae; genus Paraescarpia; species Paraescarpia echinospica. The sequence continues at coordinate 23,189,090 of CM034535.1, read as the reverse complement.
CCTGCACTACGGTTTCTTAAAAAAGGGCGCATGACGCAAGCGATTATGATATGCTAAAACATCATTGCGTCACACAAAACCACTTCGTCATTTTGTAATTGGCAGTTTTTAGTTGTGTGAGTGCCGTGAACCGTTGGTTCATCGATTCTGCACTCGCACCTTTTGAAATGGGTGTTGCCCTTTTGCCTCGAGGAAGGAAATTCGTGGAACGCATAAGAATTCACATTGAAACGTGACAGCGAAATGTGCAGTTAATGCTATGTGAACTTGACCGACATAGACACACAAGCCAATATTGACCGTAAAATGGCATTATTATGGCTGGTTTATGTGAGGGCTAAAGATAACCGTGTCCTATGTTGTTTCTGTGATTCTGTTGATCTGCGCAGTAAGAATATCTAGTGCACAAACAGCTCTGTACTGATACTACTTAATCCTTCGTCTGTCACAGTTGACTCATGACATTTACTCTTGAATCCTTGATATGCCAAGTTGACATCTGACATTTGCTGTTTAGTCCTTGTGTGCCTGGCTTGACATATGACATGTTTCCTAATATGAAAATTAAGTTTTATACAGTGATGTTTTGCCATTTTAAATATATTGTTTAATTGAACTAACATATAATTTGTTATAAAAAAATTTGAATAAATTATCACAAGAATAATTCATCTTGTACAGAATACCTTAATCATATTAAAAATGTCAGCTATACAATTGGAATCACAAATTAATATAAACTGAATATTACATCAGTACCTCTGTTTGTTAAAAGTTCACCTCATTTACAATATCGCTTATCCATGTTCCAGGGCAGCCCGAGCCCCCGACTAAAGTTACGCTGAGCGTAGCAAACAGTTCATCGCTCCTCGTTCGATTTGATGAGCCGTTGCATCACAACGGGGCCGTTGTCACTCGCTATAAAGTGCAGTGGAGTTGTCACGAACACTTCTGTCAACTGGCTGGGGAGCAAATCCTTGACGACCTGCAGTGGCCGTACTATGAGATCCCCCACTTGGACCAGGGCAAGAAGTACTACGTACGTGTGTTTGCCTGGAACATGAAGGGATTTAGCGAGCCTGTTGTGTCAAATCCACCGTACGCCGTTCCGTCAAGTAAGTAGCAACATTTGTCAATCATCTGAAATGTGTGCCCCAGTAAAGTTATAAAAGACTGAACTGTCTAAAGTAGATGCTGTATTACTTACTGGTTTGGGTGGTGTATTACCTACTGGTTTGGGTGGTGTGGTAATGAAAAATGCACAACACGATTATAACTACTACTCTGCTAGTAATGGATTTTCTCTCATGTACATATATTATTCTTAATATTATTTTATACAATTTTCATGAGCAAAGAAAACGATCATTTGTGACTGATTTTCCTGTAAATTTACAATGATTTTATTTATAATTTAGCTAGAAAATAATATTTTATTACAATATCAGATTTTTTAGTCTACCATAGCGGTACTTACACTGCACTCGTGTGATTATTTGTCGACACGTTTCCTAGGAGGCTACTTATGTGCTATGTGCTGCAGGTTGGCGCGAGGTGGATGATGTTAAGTCGCGTCTCGACGGCAAACTGGAGATGCTGGATAACTTGTTTGCCAGCATCAAGAACAGTCGACCTGCGGATGCTTCGGAGATCAAGATGAAAGGTGAGTGGTGGGCGGGCTGTGATGGGCTGTCAGTGGTGGGTGGGTGGAGACAGGTGAACTGACAGAGCAGCTCATTACCTGTCTAATCCATCCGTTGACTCATCCATCAACCTTTTTAGTGCAGACACAAGTCAGTGTAACAATGAACTGTTGATAGTCAAATCCAGATACTGCACTGTGTGCTTGTTTGAATACTAATAATAATACCAAGAACAAAACTTCACTTGTACATAAATCATCAGAAACCTAAGCTTTGGGACAAGTACATTAAAACAAAAGGATTTTGAAATTTCAAAATCAATATTTACAACATTAATGTTATCAACAGATGGATACAATTCTAGGGTGCTAAGTACAGTAAGCTAAAAAAGACTTGTGACAGTAAAATTGTGTCATATTTGCAACTGTCCTAACACTTAAAGTTCAGAAGATTTGGTGCTGCATCGAAGTAAACCCAAGAATGGCCGAAAGATATTATCAACTATGTTCCAAAATTCATAACAATTACTGTCCTACAGTTTGATGACTTGTGGCCGTTGAGTCACTGTCATCTCTCATATAGCATGGGCTGTCTTCTCACGGTGTTCTGTGTGGTTGTAGAGCTCCATTCCTCCTCCAGCACCTCGCCGCTCCACCCCAGGAAGTCTACCATGAGGAAGAGTCTCAAGCACCTCTTCTCTGCCTCACCAAAGTTCCAGAAGACATTAAAGAGGTGAGGATCTAACGTCATGACTCGCCAATCCAACACGTCACATTATCTTATGAAATCCACCATTTGTGCAGATGTTGTTCTTATATTTACTATCTGTGCATAAATAGTTCTTTTGGCACTTCATTCATAATGCAACAAACAAATGGATGAGTGAATAAATACAATGGTGTGTGCCTTAAATTATAATATGTTGAAATTATTACATCACACAAGTACACATTTCCTTGTTGGAAAAATATAAATTTGGTTTTGAATAAATAAACAAGTTCTTGTGATCGAATCATTTGTCTGTGTTTGGTGTGTGTAAAGGGAGTTGTTTGTCTATCCAGGGGTGTGTACCTCGCCTGTCTACTCTACAATGAGGATCGTATTCTAGTCACAAACGAAGATAATCTGCCAATCGTGGAGGTAGACGAGAGTTTCTCCAGCACGAATCTACAGGCCGACTTCCACTGGCTCATGAAGGTGTGTGTTCAGTCATTCGCAAAGTCAACTAGAACTACAATACTTTCCACAGAAGAACTATTTTGTGTAGTTCTGGGGGATATTTTTACTACTGATGATTTAACAAGATTGCCATCTAGAAAATTAACTCTGGTTGGCTCTAGCACATGTTGAGAAAGGAAACAGTCTTGTACTAAAACTAAAAACTTGTCCTCACTCCCTGTACTCTGGAGAAATTTCCATTGTATATGCCCATGGTTAAAATCTCCCATAATAATACAGTCCCGTTTGCAAACTTCCCTTATAGCAATTTGTACTTTCTCATTCTCTTTAATTTTATTTCATAGGCCTGGATAGATTAACATATAAAATAACTCCACCTCCCCTTCTTCCTATTATAACTTTCCTAAACATTACATAGCCTGTTAGTCCCAATTCAGCATCTGATATGTTATGGTCCATGATTCAGTTATACCTATTATGTGAGGGTCAATATCTTCTACTACCATAATGTTTAGTTCACTTCTTTTGTTTACTATGCCCCTTTCATTTAAACAAACACATTTATATCCAGCTTCATAACAGTTTTCCAGGCTGTTCTTTGCTGATTTATTTCATTTATATAATTTAATATAACATTTATTTGTTATGTATATCTCTCACCAGGTGGCGTGTACATGGGATGACGTAAAGTCTCTGCGACAAGACATGGCCAAGAACCTCAGCTCCAGTGTCATGCTCTTCCGGAGCAAGTTGCTCCAGGCCGTCATGCAGCTCCAGGTGAGTACTCACTCCAGCGGCCATTTTGTTGTATGTGTTTTGTCCATTGTTATTATTGGGGCTGTGCTTATTGTCGTCTTTGCTGATGTTATTATGGAAATTAACAGTAAGTAAATATGGTATAAGCAGTATCAACATTCTGATAGATACAAACACGCATGCATGCACACTCACTCACGCACGCACGCACACACACACAAGGACTACATTGATATTACTAGTGTAGCACTAAATCATTGAGTAAACAAGACATGTATTGAACTGTGTCTGCCTGTGTTTCAGTCTGCGCTGGGTATCAAGGACCTGGGCCAGTTCTACCACGAGGCGACACGAGACCTCAATGGTAGCATCATCCTCACCACTGTCAACTGTGTGCGGGACCCCCGCTTTGTCAACATGACCCACGTCAAGTGGGGCATGCTCAACAAACTGCACAAGAAGGTGGCCTGGACAGACAATAGTACGGCCCCAGAACGGCTGCTACTCATGGTGCCTGTAAGTGATCTCAGTCTTCTGCTTACAAGCATTCACTATGAACATTAGCTGCAACTTTTTGAAGTTTAAGTTTCCCACAACTGCAACCCGCTGCAACTTTTTGAAGTTTAAGATATGTTTCCCACAAAAAAATGTAAATAAATTCCACTTATTTAAATAATTTCCAGTTTTTAAAATATCCTTTAGGATCCACTTTTCTTGATAATGATTATGTTTTTTTCAAATAATATTTTTAGTTTGTTATGTTTTATTTTATTTAAAACAATAAATTTGCCAAAGAAATGGATCATGTTTGTCATATTGTGATAATGTTTAAGTTGATCGCAAGATGAATAAACCACTTTAAATATTTCAGTCCATTAAAACATGTGTTTGGTGAACATTCATTATATATACAGAAAAAAATGAAAGACGTTTTTACTTAAATTAATGTCAAACCTTAATAATGCGTATTTTGTTGATCAGGAGATGATCCGCTACAAGAATGCGAGTGGAACGCCACTTCCTCGAGGTCTCTACCTCTGTTATCTCAAGCTGAAGAGCTCAGTTGACCTCATCCGAATCATGGTGCCTCAGAATAAGCCGAACGTACTTCCGTATGTGCAAGTGCGCAGCAACCCCTGTGTTACCAGGTCAGTGTCTCGCTATGCTTCTTTAGTCGAGGTTGTGTTAAGTAGAGACTGGCATGTACAGGTGAACCTTGTTAATCTGGAAGCTGATCAAAATGTATAGGTCATGACTAACGAGTTTTCCGGCGTTAGACATAGACGTTAGTCTGTTGACCCAACATCCACACCTGACCTTTCATCTTGACCTTTGTTCTTTGAACTCCCAAAAATATATCCATCATGTCCAGCTTCCACATAACAAGATATATTAGCATTAGAAAATGTTGTGAAATAATGTCCAGATTGTCAGATCACAGAGTCTTCATTAACAAGGTTCCACATTAACAAGGTTCATCATTTGCTGCCCTCTTCTGCTTTCCATGCTCTCTTTGACAGTCTGTCTTCACTCATTCTTTGACAGTCTGTCTTCATTCCATTCTTTGACAGTCTGTCTTCACTCATTCTTTGACAGTCTGTCTTCACTCATTCTTTGCATGTGTCCTGTCCTTCTCATTCTGTTTTCCACGTATTCTCTTTTTCAAAGTTTGTCCAAGTGTTATTGTGCCTTACGTCAGTGCCTCCTTGCTTGACTGTTTGCTTAGTGTATCCTCCCTTGTGTTGCAGGGATGAGTGGGAGTGGGTGCGAGGTATCAGTAGGGGAGAACTTCCCACCTCCCCTCCCTCCGAGGTCCAGGCAACCTTCCTCGATGACCTCACAGAGTCAAGTCAGAGACTGCTCAAGAAACTAGGTCAGTTCACATCGCCTCCATCACAAATCACTTGGTAGTGTCCACTTATCTGCTAATTGTCACCAAATACCACAGAGGGTGGGTTAATATGCCTCTTTACCTCACAAATATAAAAGTTCTTCAGTTAAACAGTCACATGCTTTGGACAATAATTAATAACTACATTCAGCACATGTTCACAGTGAGCTGTTTTAAAAAGTACCTTTTGTCTTTTGTTGCTTGATTTTTCTTTCAATAATTTACATTTAATGGTGATAAGTATTTCCTTTCAAACCAGGTCAGTCAGTTCTAATATTTGAATATTTACTCTACACATTCAGGAATAAAAGTAAAAAATCTGACAGCTGTGAAAGACATGGATGTGCCAACATTTCAATGATAAATACAGTTGAACGTGTTTTCATTTATTATGTCTGTCACGATTGATTGTAATAGTTTGTAATCATGCTTAGAAATAACGTAAAAGACAAATATTCCTGACAGTTTTCTTGATGAGTTGACATTTGCCTGCAGGTGTCGCTGCGGATGATGCGACCAATCATCGTCTCCACGACCTTGAGGTCATCGAACTGAATGAGGACGTCTCGTGTATACTGATGCTGCCCCCTGTTGAGAACGTGTGTACTATCCCAGGACACCATGAGGAGATTACGCAACAACCAACGTCTACACTGCTGCCTGTGCAGGTCTTTGAAATGAGTTAGTATTGTATTGGAACATTATTTCCATAAGTCAAATGTAAACATATCCAACTGTGACTGTATTTTTTTATATTATTTGTTATTGAGTTTACACATACTCTTTACAGTAAAGGAAACCATCTAAAAATGTTACTATTTCACAGTTTTACAAAGGATGCTGAATTTAAGTATCATCTTTCTCGGATTGCAAAATCAACAGACATGTACATGATAAAAACATTACAGCGTTCTATAAAAACAGGTGTTAAAAATTATATAATGCTGAGATATGAAATCTGTGTTAAATTATATTTATAACAATAATTGAAAAAATGTGATTTTAGATTGATTCAGTGACATTATTCTTGCAGTACACATGCGGACGTACAAGCCCGAGTTCATCAGTCGCTACTCGCGCCTTTCATCCATACTGGAGATGGACATGAACCTTGCACAGCAGGCTCTCAGAGAGGTCAGCATCTACGTCCACTTCATTGGCAAAATACTGGTCAATGTCAGAGATAACTGGGACCACTTTTGGAGAGATTCAAGTCTATATGGATGCTGTTAAAGAGAAGAATCCCCCATCAATATAAATGTGATAAAATAACTTTGCGATACTGTTAATCACCTCAGAGATAATCCAAAAGTCTTACTTTATCTGTGAGATGTATATCATAGCAGATGCCACTGTCCGGTTGTAGGATATAAATAGGATATAAATCAGTAAGTTAGTAACTTGTGTACATAAAAGTACACTGTGTGTTTAATTGCAGTTAAATGACGTTGTTCATGTTGTATTAAATTCAGATAGCCATCTGGCACAATGTAATCCATAAATAGATGTAATTGGAATTAAGAAGATTTAACACAGTGCGTGTTAGCAGGAGGTAACTTGTACTGAACCCTGTAAACTGTACTGACCTCTATAAACTACTGACCCCTGTAAACTGTACTAATCCCTGTAAACTGTACTGACCTCTATAAACTGTACTGACCTCTGTAAACTGTACTGACCCCTGTAAACTGTAATAACCCCTGTAAACTGCACTGACCTCTGTAAACTGTACAAACCTCTGTAAACTGCACTGACCTCTGTAAGCTGTACTAACCCCTGTAGACTGCACTGACCTCTGTAAACTGAACTAACCCCTGTAAACTGCACTGACCTCTGTAAACTGTACAAACCCCTGTAAACTGCACTGACCTCTGTAAACTGTACTAACCCCTGTAAACTGCACTGACCTCTGTAAACTGTACTAACCCCTGTAAACTGCACTGACCTCTGTAAACTGTACTGACCCCTGTAAACTGTACTGATGTTTGTGCTCCCCGCTTGCAGGCGTTCTCCTCGGACGAGCTCGCAGATGCGAAGCAGCGCGTGGAGCAAGTGTCAAACTTCCAACAGACCCTGGACGAGTCGTGGAAGGCAATGCGTTGGACGATGGACATCATTGGCTACGCTCGCGATAAAAATGCCCGCGTCGGCCTGTCGTTGTCAAACCTCACTGCCGCCCTGGTGGCAGCGTCGCCGTCGCCGAACAACTCGCCGTCGTCAGACCACCGCAGCCTCAACAAGATCTCAAGCTCAAATGATGTCACATCGCTGAGCTGTAGCGACAACGGTTACCATAGTGACCGGAGTCTGACGGAGAACAACAACACGGAGAGCGTGTGCACGAGCAGGGATGTGGAGGAAGTGTGGACACGCGCGTGCGCACACATGGGTATGTTGATGGTGTACCCAGCCTACGAGATGGGGCTCACCAACATCACATGTGTGACCCTACATATGACGTCGCAAACAACAGCGCGGGACGTTGTACAGAGAGTGGTCCACCATGTGAACCAGGCGGTGCGCAACAAGGGTCTTAACGGACCATTCTACCCTGAGAACCAACTCACTGACTTCTGTCTCGTGGCAGTCGTGGGGGCGCGAGAGAGGGTGCTTAGGGATGACTTTCAACCCCTGGCACTGCAAACACCCTGGACAATGGGGCGGCTGTATGTGCGCTTAAAGGGAAACCTTCTGGCTGCACTGGAGCGAAGCCAAGTGACGTCTGTATGACTCTGTACACACCTCACATGTTATTTATGTGTAAATAGAATTTAATTTATGAGCAGCGGTCATGATGGAGACCGTGTGGGAGGTTTCAGTATATTTCTATTCTTTCATTCACAGTCTGCCAGGCTACAGGCGATTGCTGGGAAACTCTGCCTACAGTTCTCTAATGTCAATGGTATCATAACTCAAATATATTTATCGTCTTCACACTAGTGATGGAGGCACATATGATGAATGTCTACATTCCACGAGTATCCCTGAAGTTTTCACCAATGAAACTGTTCGAGGTGCCTAGAAATCTGGTCATTATAGAGAGGTAAAATACTAGTAAATGGGTCGATAGATTTAATCGCATCTTTCCTTCTTAGTAATGTCGTACATTTGTTTATAGTAATGCCAACTGGCTGGTTTGAAGATTTTGACAAACTACACTGGTTGCGTATCCTCTGGTTGTAATTGATACTTGTCTGTCATTGTGATGTCTCAAATGCATGTCTGTGATTCTTGTTAAACTTGTTGGTTAAAGTTATGTTGTCAGCTGTTGATGTATTACATCATGTACATACATTTGGGTCCATTATTCCACAGGTTTTCTTTTCAGACTGGTTCAGACCTTACTGAAGATAATATTTTACATGTTTTGTATATTAGTTTTAAATTTCATTTATGGTTCTGCCACCATGAGATAGCATGGTTTAGCGTAGGTATCTTTTTTAATTAATATCTTTGTGCAATAACTATTATTTTGATAAAGATAGATTAACAAGCAATCTTTTTATTCAATTTGTGTGTGATTTACGTGTTTTTATGAGGAATCATTGCAACAAGCATTTTTGTATCAGGATGATATTTTGGGATGATTATTAGTATTATTTAATATTTATCAACATTGCCAGTTGTAATATTTTCATCCCTTGGGATTTTATTTCTCACAAATTTGAGGAAGTTGCACTTCATAGAAAGTAATTTCTTTGTGATTTACAAATCACTGTCAAGGCTGACAAAAGGTCTTGAATATGTATGAACATATAACATAAGTTAAGGTGTGATATTGCACCTTTTATTAATGATACTATAAAGCAAAGGCCTATAAATAGGTGAGTCATAGCAGTATTTGTAGTAGTTGCCTTTTGTGCCAAGATGAATTGCCACGTGCATAGCTTCAGTGTTTCTGTGACATAGCAAATTTATGTCAATGTCATTTGTTGTAAATCCTGTACATACCTTGTGTATATATTATATAATATTATAATGTATCTGTAAATACCTGAATACATATTGTGTACATGTCATAATTTATACCTTTGTTTCCTGTCAGTTCTATCAACACCAGCTGCACATTAGTTCTCAACTGCATAAACAAAATTATGTAATTTTTAGCTTATATTTCCATAAGGTCATAGCTACACATACCGTATTCGTTCTATTAAGTGTACATGCCCTTAGCAAACACACCCTTTTTAGCACAGCATCTGACACAGTGACAGCAATCTCCAAAACCAACCTCGACTCTTCATCCATCGCTGTAATTTAATTTCTACCAATGTCACACTAGATTCATAGCTCAGTGATAACAAAATATCGAAATGTCCACCTAAATTATCAGACTTTACATAGTGTTCTGGTGTCCTGCTGCTCATATAAGATGCATACATCGCTTGCCAGTTACGTCTGCTGCGATGGTTGTACTCAGCAACCCCAGAAAATGGGTGTATACAAAATATGACATATTTCCAAGTCTCAAATATTTTTTTTAAACATTCTGTATGCTTAACCGAATGAATACGGTAAACTTTACTATCTATCTTGAAAGCACCATCTCTGTTGAGGCAAAATTAGACATGGAAGTGGATATTTGCATATCAAGGGTATCATAATTTTTCGGTCAGCTGTGCAACCAAAGGTCAGGAGTACCAAGCAATAACACTCACTATGCTGCAAAAACCTGGACACTACCGAAAGAAAGCATTCCTTACTGATGAGGCATGTTAGATCCATCATGGGCATAATGTTGTGAGACCATTACCACTAAAGATATACACTTAAAGGAACAAACATCCTAAACATAGAAAAACTTCTTATGCAAATAAACATCAGTTGGATGTGGTTCGTTTGAAAAACAACAGACTTCCAAAACAAACTTGAAACAGGTTGCCAAAAAAGTGAGATACTAAGATGGAGAAAAGCAACATTTGAAGAAGAAAGGCATAAACTCATATATCTGTGGTACACACTTGCCGAAGACATGCCTGGATCAAAAGTTGAAGAAACAGACTGTTCACAGTACATTTATATAACTGCCCAATTTAGTGTGTGTGGCTCATCTCCTTGATTTTATTACTTTATTCCAACAATATATAATTTATTGTATTAATAATTTTTTTAAATAAAAAAATAAGAGAAAGAATCAACTTCAACGAGAGGCCCTTGACACAACACAGAGGAAATGAAAGGCAATGCCAAGAGTGAACTGTCTGTATTTCAAGATTGTTAAAATAGGTGTTTATAACTGACAAAAAACAACAAGTACAAAAAGGACCACAAAAAACAACACATTTATGTAGGTTCTCATGATACACAGCATTCAACACAAACACACACATTAATCTCGTGCTCATACAGATTGCTTACTAAATGACATTTCCTGTGTATAAATCAGTCTATTACACGTTGAGGTAGCAGTTAGTGCTTAACATTTGATTCCACTAGATTATGCTTCCAATGTTGACATCAGCAACCTCATACATTCCATTGCAATACTTCTCAGTATTGATCATATTTCTTATATATCATTACTTGTTTTGGTGGCTCTGGGCAACAAATAAATGCACATCAAACTTTGACCTACAGTGACATGATCTACGTTGCTGTACATTTCTGTGTTATTCCACAATGCCAATAGCTACCAAAACAAACAGTGATCTAACCTGACTAATAACTTAACATAAATATGTAGTTGTTGTGGTTTCTAATTGACCCTGCAGTATCAGTAAACGTAACAATATCATCGGCGGCTAGCACTAGTGTAAAATATATAATCAGTCCTCCACATTATGTTCTCTTTCATTAATCCATAGCCCAAAAATATAACTCAATCTGGTCACTGTTAACATTTTGTCGGCGGCACTTGCCACACGGAGTATATGACACGGGAATACATGTGTAAATGTAAAACATTCTCGCCAGCGACACAGTACACCAGCAAACTGAGCTGTAAAATGGCTAAACAAAAACAACACTATCCGGTATCCGCGGCTATTACTTGTTAGCAAGCTTCACAATATGCGAAGCTTATTCAAAATGTAAGACAAACATTGAATGGCGCAGCTGCTATGACATCATATCACAAGGACCCGTTGTTCTTGAGTGCTGCCTGCTTGTCTTGAATGTGCGATTCCAAGAAATATTCCAGCGCTTGTGTCATTGGTGCTGACAAATTGAGATTGTGACCAAACTGCCGGGCCAAGTGCCCTGCATTGTCTTCCTGTCAACAAGATGTCATAGTCATATTTAATTCATTCTAAGAGTAGAAAATACATTAATTCTGATATATATATCAGACCAAAGGAGTGCATGCAACACAACAAAGTTGCAGGAAAAATAAACGATTTTAAGAAATAAACATCAAGAAGAAAATATCTTTACTGCACAGGGATGAATCTAGCAAACAGACATGAATAAACAGAAACTCATCAGTAGGACAAGAGTGAAATTGAAATTGATAGACTCATCCCATTTTGTTTAACAGTCTAATGCATAAGGAACAAATGAGTCCCCGAGTATCTCAGAGTTCTCACTTTTACAGAGATATGTGTTTTACCAGACTTCGCTGTTACAAAGAGTGGATGCAGGGAGTGACTATTTTGCTGCAACAGAAAATGCCCTAGTTCCAATACTAGTACTGACTCTAGGAACAAAAAGTAAATCAGAACTAGACGATCGAAGCTGGATAGGCTTTTTTCAGGAGTAAGCAATGAATGGTGTGAAAAAGGAATTACAACAGTCAACCCTATTAGTAACAAGTGCAGTTTCGATAGTTTTTGCAACAGAAAGACGCAAATAATGGTGAATACGTCGTAAATCACGAATATGACAATAACAGCAGTGACAAGTTTGAGAAATATGCCGTCTAAAAATGAAATTATCATCAAAGATTACTCCAATGATTTCGTGCTGAAGGTTCAGGCGTAACATACTGGCTAAGCATAGGTGCGGGAAAAAAAGCTTTTAATTTGGTCACGCTGCCTCTGTGTACCAATAATAAGAAACACTGTTTTATCAGCATTTAACTTTAATCTACTTTCAGTCATCAAAACAAAAATGTCATTAAGACAGTTACTGAGCTGATCTAAGGAGCAATTAGTATTAAGTGTAGATGTGCTGAATGCTTCCCAGAGAAGTAGAGATGGTGTTCGATTGAACAGGTCTGCCAGGGAGTAAAGTGTAAAGTGCTTTGAACAGTCCTGAGGACTTGGATACTGCGCTAGATAAGAACTTACCTTTTTTTAAGATAAAGAAATTAAAATCTGGGTATCATCTGCATCAAGATGATGGTTTAGATTAAGACTGTTAATAGCTGAGCTCAGTGGTGTTGTGTAGAGAATGAAAAGTAGTGGTCCGAGGACAGAACCTGGAGAAACACCACATGAAATAGGGAATGCTGATGATAGACGATCCCCAATCTTCACTGTCTGATGTCTATGTGTTAGATAGGACAAAAACCAACTTAAAGCTGTGCTGGACACACCATACCACATAGACAGACGAGTTATGAGAATGGTGTGATCAATTGTATCAAAGGCAGCAGACAGATTTAGCAAGGTAAGCGCTGTTACTTTATCTTTATCCATATTTAAAGTAACATCATTATGCACCTTTAATAGGGCAGTTTCCGTTGAATGAAGCTGTTTGTATGCAGATTGTAATTCATTAGACAAATCAATTGATTTAATGTGAGGTCCAAGACAATTTGCTACAAATTTTCAAGTATCTTGGAAATGAAACTGAGATTAGAAACTAGTCTATAATTCTTGAAGTTATCTTTAGGAAGGGATGTCTTCATGAGGAGGAGGTTTATATAAGCATGTATAAAATCACATGGAAAAATTCCCAAACTTAGTGACTAATTTATAATATTTGTACTTGTTTCAAGTAGAGAGCTAAGACATGCTAGTAACAGTATAGTTGGTAGCGAATCAAGCTCACAGGACTTATTTGGAGATGCCATAATTATTTGTTTCACTTCATCAACTGTTGCAGGTGTGAAAGTAGACAGCAGAGAATTTATTTTTGGAATTTCAACGTTAACATGATTCAAAGATTGGTTCGGAAGTGAAGAACAAATAAGGCTAATTTTATCCTTAAAATGATTACAAAACATATCATACAGAGATTATAGTGAGTCATGTTTCGGTAGTGACGGAGCTGGCTGTCTTTGAAGCAGTTTATTTATACAATTCCATCCTTTGATTCTGCTTTTGCCATTTGTCTATTACAACAGTGACATTGTTTTGACCAATGTGACCTATCCAATGGGAATGAGATTTATGCCAAACACGTTCAAGGTAACGACGGCATCTTTTAGGCTGTAAAATTTCAGGTGTCATCCACGGGGAAGTTACTTTCTGTGAAACAAATTTATAGACAATGGGAGCAAGTTTCTCAAGTAAAGCTTTAAGCACAGAACAATATTGTCCATACAAGTTATCATTTGCCAGATTTCTAAACAGATCTGATTCTAGAACATCATTATTAAAAGCAGTAATGTCAATTTTATGTATAGGTCTATGCAAAATCTTCTTTTTGGATATGGATGGAGTTGTACAAATGTTAACATCAACAATTACAATATGATGATCGGATATGCCACCAGAAACTGAAAGTTTCTTAATAGTATTGCAAGATAAACGATATATTATTGCTGTAGGTGCATCCAAATGGACATTAAAAATCACCAAATATATATAAATCTGAATGCAATATGGTCAGTTTATCAAGAAATCTTTGAAGAAATTAACTGGATGTCCTGGTGGACGATATAGGCAGATGAAATAAGCTGACAAAGAAGAATCAGAAATTTCAACACACATTGAGTCAAAGTTGGAATATGAAGGGACCGAATGTACATTAATTTTAAAATGATCCAGTAAGAGGAAACTCACTCCACCACCCGTCCCAACTAACCGTGGTTGGTGAAAGAAAGAATATCCTGGAGGTGTTACATCAGCATTACCTGCCTCTGTATCATTTGGTTTCTGCCAAGTTTCTGTGATAGCAAGAATATCTATTTTTTTGAAAATACCAAATCACACAAAGATGCCTGTCTCACCAATTAATTAAATAATTAATTTAATTTAATAATTAAATACAACGAGTATTAGTCATGACAAACGTCATATTGTGACTAATAGCTGGTCCAGGGTTGAGACTAACATCTGCTGGTAAAAGAAGCAATATGCCTAATTTGAATGGCGGCGCAGAATTGTGAATAACTAGTAGCAGTTTGCGATTATAACAAAGATGGAGATATGGCAAGCTGTGGAAATTTGAGATTGAATGGTGTATCCTAATGTCGTAGGGAAATAGCACATCAAAATGACCAGAACTTAATGGTTTGCATATACAAAAGTGATTGTCTCTTATAGTAAATGAACTGGACAAGAAGAAAACACTCAGTAGGAATAAAGGCGACATAATTATTATAGACTAAATCGCACTCAACTGAAATATGTAAAACAAAACATACATCTATATTGATAACTGGAACAAACATCCGGTATATGTTGAATAGTCGCATATAACCCAGAGCTGGGGTCGATTAGGATTGTAATCGTAATCAACTGTAATCGATTACACTCACAGCTGTAATCGCAATTGACTTTTTCTAAGGCAGTGAATTCGTAATTGTGTCCTGTAATCATGTAATCAGACTCGATTACACATGATTACACCTAATATATTTTTTCAAACAGTGATTAAACATGTCATAACACCTTTAATTCCAGTATATATATATATATATACGTACATACACATATATATATATATATATATATACGTACATATACATATATATATATATATACATGTATGCAACCATTCATGAATAGAAACCTAAACCAGTCAAAGTCAATAATCAGAGAAACTCTGGTGCACTGGTCAGTGATCCCAGCACATGGGCCATGGCTAACTGCAATTTGCTTTTATTAGTTTCTCACTGCTCACTGGCCAGTCACTGCTACTAGTGCTAGTGTTTGCACAGATCCTTCTGAAGGATTAAGTCCTTTGGTTTTATTCACAGTTTGTCAGAAGTCTTCATATGCCTGGTTCAGATTTGGCCTGGTCATACCTGAACCATGGCTAATTGCAATTTACTTTTATTGGTATCTCACTGCTCACTGGCCAGTCACTGCTACTTGTGCTAGTGTTTGTACAGATCCTTCTGAAGGATTAAATCCTTTGGTTTTATTCACAGTTTGTCAGAAGTCTTCATATGCCTGGTTCAGATTTGGCCTGGTCATACCTGAACCATGGCTAACTGCAATTTGCTTTTATTAGTTTCTCACTGCTCACTGGCCAGTCACTGCTACTAGTGCTAGTGTTTGCACAGATCCTTCTGAAGGATTAAGTCCTTTGGTTTTATTCACAGTTTGTCAGAAGTCTTCATATGCCTGGTTCAGATTTGGCCTGGTCATACCTGAACCATGGCTAATTGCAATTTACTTTTATTGGTATCTCACTGCTCACTGGCCAGTCACTGCTACTTGTGCTAGTGTTTGTACAGATCCTTCTGAAGGATTAAGTCCTTTGGTTTTATTCACAGTTTGTCAGAAGTCTTCATATGCCTGGTTCAGATTTGGCCTGGTCATACCTGGACCATGGCTAATTGCAATTTACTTTTATTGGTATCTCACTGCTCACTGGCCAGTCACTGCTACTAGTGCTAGTGTTTGCACAGATCCTTCTGAAGGATTAAGTCCTTTGGTTTTATTCACAGTTTGTCAGAAGTCTTCATATGCCTGGTTCAGATTTGGCCTGGTCATACCTGAACCATGGCTAATTGCAATTTACTTTTATTGGTATCTCACTGCTCACTGGCCAGTCACTGCTAGTGCTATTTGCACAGACTTCTTTAAGTCCTTTGGTTTTATTCACAGTTTGTCACATATGCCTCAGACTGGCCATTGCAATTTACACTGCTACTAGTGCTAGTGTTTGCACAGATCCTTCTGAAGGATTAAGTCCTTTGGTTTTATTCACAGTTTGTCAGAAGTCTTCATATGCCTGGTTCAGATCTGGCCTGGTCATACCTGGACCATGGGTAATTGCAATTTACTTTTATTGGTATCTCACTGCTCACTGGCCAGTCACTGCTACTTGTGCTAGTGTTTGTACAGATCCTTCTGAAGGATTAAATCCTTTGGTTTTATTCACAGTTTGTCAGAAGTCTTCATATGCCTGGTTCAGATCTGGCCTGGTCATACCTGAACCATGGCTAATTGCAATTTACTTTTATTGGTATCTCACTGCTCACTGGCCAGTCACTGCTACTTGTGCTAGTGTTTGTACAGATCCTTCTGAAGGATTAAATCCTTTGGTTTTATTCACAGTTTGTCAGAAGTCTTCATATGCCTGGTTCAGATCTGGCCTGGTCATACCTGAACCATGGCTAATTGCAATTTACTTTGATTGGTATCTCACTGCTCACTGGCCAGTCACTGCTACTTGTGCTAGTGTTTGTACAGATCCTTCTGAAGGATTAAATCCTTTGGTTTTATTCACAGTTTGTCAGAAGTCTTCATATGCCTGGTTCAGATCTGGCCTGGTCATACCTGAACCATGGCTAATTGCAATTTACTTTGATTGGTATCTCACTGCTCACTGGCCAGTCACTGCTACATGTGCTAGTGTTTGCACAGATCCTTCTGAAGGATTAAATCCTTTGGTTTTATTCACAGTTTGTCAGAAGTCTTCATATGCCTGGTTCAGATTGGCCTGGTCATACCTGAACCATGGCTAATTGCAATTTACTTTGATTGGTATCTCACTGCTCACTGGCCAGTCACTGCTACTTGTGCTAGTGTTTGTACAGATCCTTCTGAAGGATTAAATCCTTTGGTTTTATTCACAGTTTGTCAGAAGTCTTCATATGCCTGGTTCAGATCTGGCCTGGTCATACCTGAACCATGGCTAATTGCAATTTACTTTTATTGGTATCTCACTGCTCACTGGCCAGTCACTGCTACTTGTGCTAGTGTTTGTACAGATCCTTCTGAAGGATTAAATCCTTTGGTTTTATTCACAGTTTGTCAGAAGTCTTCATATGCCTGGTTCAGATCTGGCCTGGTCATACCTGAACCATGGCTAATTGCAATTTACTTTGATTGGTATCTCACTGCTCACTGGCCAGTCACTGCTACATGTGCTAGTGTTTGCACAGATCCTTCTGAAGGATTAAATCCTTTGGTTTTATTCACAGTTTGTCAGAAGTCTTCATATGCCTGGTTCAGATCTGGCCTGGTCATACCTGAACCATGGCTAATTGCAATTTACTTTTATTGGTATCTCACTGCTCACTGGCCAGTCACTGCTACTAGTGCTAATGTTTGCACAGATCCTTCTGAAGGATTAAATCCTTTGGTTTTATTCACAGTTTGTCAGAAGTCTTTATATGCCTGGTTCAGATTTGGCCTGGTCATACCTGAACCATGGCTAATTGCAATTTATTTTGATTGGTTTCTCACTGCTCATTGGCCAGTCACTGCTACTTGTGCTAGTGTTTGTACAGATCCTTCTGAAGGATTAAATCCTTTGGTTTTATTCACAGTTTGTCAGAAGTCTTCATATGCCTGGTTCAGATTTGGCCTGGTCATACCTGGACCATGGCTAATTGCAATTTACTTTTATTGGTATCTCACTACTCACTGGCCAGTCACTGCTACTAGTGCTAGTGTTTGCACAGATCCTTCTGAAGGATTAAGTCCTTTGGTTTTATTCACAGTTTGTCAGAAGTCTTCATATGCCTGGTTCAGATTTGGCCTGGTCATACCTGAACCATGGCTAATTGCAATTTACTTTGATTGGTTTCTCACTGCTCACTGGCCAGTCACTGCTACTTGTGCTAGTGTTTGTACAGATCCTTCTGAAGGATTAAGTCCTTTGGTTTTATTCACAGTTTGTCAGAAGTCTTCATATGCCTGGTTCAGATTTGGCCTGGTCATACCTGGACCATGACTAATTGCAATTTACTTTTATTTGTATCTCACTGCTCACTGGCCAGTCACTGCTACTAGTGCTAGTGTTTGCACAGATCCTTCTGAAGGATTAAGTCCTTTGGTTTTATTCACAGTTTGTCAGAAGTCTTCATATGCCTGGTTCAGATTTGGCCTGGTCATACCTGAACCATGGCTAATTGCAATTTACTTTTATTGGTATCTCACTGCTCACTGGCCAGTCACTGCTACTAGTGCTAGTGTTTGGACAGATCCTTCTGAAGGATTAAGTCCTTTGGTTTTATTCACAGTTTGTCAGAAGTCTTCATATGCCTGGTTCAGATTTGGCCTGGTCATACCTGAACCATGGGTAATTGCAATTTACTTTTATTGGTTTCTCACTGCTCACTGGCCAGTCACTGCTACTAATGCTAGTGTTTGCACAGATCCTTCTGAAGGATTAAGTCCTTTGGTTTTATTCACAGTTTGTCAGAAGTCTTCATATGCCTGGTTCAGATTTGGCCTGGTCATACCTGGACCATGGGTAATTGCAATTTACTTTGATTGGTTTCTCACTGCTAGTGTTTGCACAGAATCATACAAATCCTTCTAAAGGGTTAAATATTTTGGTTGTATTCAGTCATGCCTGCAGCCTACCCTTTCAAATACAATTGTGAAGTACCTACAGTTGGTCAACTGCACAGTTGTCACTGTTGTACTGAAGAATGTAGTTAGTCACATTTTTAGAATAGGCCTACATCTCTACTTATTGTGTTTTTGATGATGGTGTTTTGAGTAATAAATGTACTGGATTATACTTATTTGTTTGTAGTTTGTGAATAATTAGTCACTAATGCTGATTATGGATGCGCACATATTAAATATGCCCTACTTTATGCTATTCATCACCAAATTAACAGGTCAATCTATTATGTACATACTGTCAGATATGTGCAAGTACAACACCGTGTACATTCTGCTTACAACATATTTGATTACACACATGTATATCTGGTTAATATTGTACCACATAAACTTAGCACATCACACATACTATAAAAATTGAGGAATGAAGACTGATCCCCAAAAATGTAATCGTAATCGGAGAACTGTAATCGTAATCAATTTTTTTCAAAGTGTGTAATCGTAATCAACTTTTCCCAAGGTAGTGTAATCATAATCATGAGTGTGTAATCGACCCCAGCTCTGATATAACCATGTCCCACAAATAGCAGGCAACTATTAATATACCGAAATGTTGCAAACCAACTTAACATGTCACAAGTTTAACAACAGTAAGTCACAAATTTATTTTATTTGTCTATTCAACATAGTAATGCAGATTGTAATAGTTAATATATAATAATTTATTACAAATAATTACATATCATATAGATAATAAACAGAAAGGAATGTTAAGCCCAGAGCTATGGCTAAGGCATAAGTCAAAATATTAAATTACAGTTACAAGGACAGTAGTCTCAGTTTGAACCGGGGCCTACTCCAGTCACTAAATTGAGACTTACAGGCCTGTTGAGGGTGGGAAAACTATTTAGATTTATTAAAATTCACTTAGCCGTAGCCTTAGACAGGCAGAAACTGACTGCAGTGTAAATGCCTTAGTGAATCGGTTCACTAAGACTGCACCATGATTCTGTTTTAAATATTGTTTTATGGTAATAATATAAAAGGCCAATTATAATCTAGAGTCAATAGAAAAAACCCACAGACAGCATGTTTTGTACCTTAACCATTTAACAGTGTATTGGTCAACATTTAACAGTGTAATGGTCAACATTTTGAAAAACTAAACATCGACAGGGCTAAAACTTGTTAAAATATGCTTATAGTTTAAATATACTTAGCCCATTGTTGAATTCTTTGTTTTGCAGCACTTTACAAGTAACATAATATTAAAAGTAATCTATTCAAAATAATTAGTATGCTATAATTGAACATTAGATAAAAGTTAAATTTTGAAAGTAAACACTATGCCCCGCCCCCTAGCGACTAATCCTTAGTGAATGCTGAGCTTCAGATTATTGTATCAATTTGTTGTGATTTCTGTTACATTAATAACATGGCTGGCTTTCTCTGTCCAGTAAGAATATTCTGTATATGTTGTTTCAACCAATCTACATGATGTACTTTAAGGGAGAATTTCAAAAGGTAAATATTAATATGGCAGCATAACAAATTATGCTATTTACAGAATTCAGGACATTAGTCGAAAGTTCAAAACTGATCATCTCCAGGCACCATGAAAAATAAAACTTTACATCAATGAAGTGCGACAAAACACATCCAAAACTAAATGAGTCAACTCTATTCATTGTGAAATTATTGTTAACATGTCTTACCTCAAACACATTCATATAATGACTTTCACCATGTTCATCATCATACACAAACTTGAAAAGATGCTGTTTCTTGGCACAATCTGGATATGGAAAAATAACAAAATGTCACATAAAAAATACAGTAAATTGTTTAATAGCTAAAAACACTCTTACAAAAAATTCAAATGATTAAGGAGGACATGATATTGTAATGTTGAATGTCCACATAATTATAGCAAGCCAATGAAAAGTAACTAACGGTATTTTTTATAAACTGATACCATTTTGCTATGAACACAATAACAAACACTTCTATTTATTGGTAAAAACATTCAAAATGAAGAATTTGACATGTTTTAAAAATTGTTCCCTTCATTGCTTGAGTTTGATCGTCAGTATTGGAGGTAACTGTTGATCAGCTGACTGCACAGAATATATGGCAGAATGTCTGTTCAGCAGGTTAAAATGTCATCTGCAGTACAAATCCTGAACAGCTGCGTTAAATGTAATCTGGACAGCCATGATATGTTGCACAGAGAATGTGTGTGGAGAGATTAATAGAAGACATGGAAAACAGAAGCTTCTGAGTGGTCGAAGGAGAACACTAAAATATGATTGCGAGATGTCAACAGGGATCTTGAACAACAACAGCCAATAATGGGATGGAATAGCAGAGAATTGCGATAGATGGAAACAAATCAGAACAGATTAAAATGATGTATTGGGAACAACATTAAATAGTCATCTAAACTGGCAGAGTCATACAAATAAAATAGCTAACAAAATAAATAAAACAAATGGAATTTTGAATAAACTTAAACACTTTTTACCACAAAACATACTATCTACTATGTACACATCCAACATTCTTCCTCATATTAATTATTGTATCCTGTTATGGGGTTATCAAGCACATCAAGTTTTTAATTTACAAAAACAAGCAATAGAATAATTTCTACGTGTAAATATAATGCACATACAGATCTGACTTTTCAAAAACTACATTTTTCTAAAACTGGGTGATATTAAAAAAATGCAACAACTTAACTTTTACTATAAATTAGTCAATCGCGATCTACCTTAATATTTCTGCCACATCCCTTATTTATGCAACTTTGAAATCCATCAACACTACACACGAGGAATAAATAACCTTTTTTGTTCCCAGATTCAATCGTGAATATGCCAAAGAACACATACGACACAACATAAAAGAAACAGTTAACAATACTCCAAGAATTATCATTGATAACATTTATACACCACATAGCCTACATGGTTTCACAACTTACATTAAAAACTACTTAATTATGAACTATAAATGTCATTGTGATATCCACAATTGTTATATATGTAATACATAATACTAGTATACAATATGCCATATAATTACATATTTGTATTTATTAACATTGAATGGTGATTATTATTTCTATTCACTGTTGCCATTCACTAATTTAATTTAATTTGATTTGTTATTATTAAAAGGGGGCTCCCATGTTAGCGACATGGTGTCTTAATGGGAGTCTCCTTGACCTTACATTTATGTTTGTACATTTGTATTTATGTACATTAATAGTAAAAAAAATCTGTCTGTCTGTCTGTCAGCAGGGAACCAGGGCGAATAAGAACAGTCTACACTGTCTGACCCTGTAACTGGCTGCCTCCATCCCTGTGGTACGGAGGCACATAATGCTGCTGCTCTGGCTTCTTGGGTTTGTTGGAGGACAGAAGAGAATGTCTCTCTTGCGCCTTGGATGCTTTGACCTTCTTATCATAGTTATCTCTGAAACAAAACAATAAGTTATCATCCAATGGCTATTCACGTAATGACAGTTACTGTAAATGTGTACTAGCTTGGACTCGGACTGTGACTCCAGCTGAATCCTAGTTGGACTCAGACTGTGACTCACTGTCTGAGTCCAGCTTGGATTTAATTTGGGCATCCTCGTGCCGGATGTATTCTGCAGGTGAATAGCTGATATGGGTTTGAAGTCAGCCATGTCAGGTGAATGCAGTTGGATGGTGATGATAGCTGACACTGTGGATGGCTTCATGCGGTTTCGAAACTCAGCCTTGAACTCTTCACTCATTTTACTGTGCTGACGCCTCTTTCACATTCGGCAGAACTTGCTGGAAGTGCCAGCACTACAAAACTAAACTCAATCAATCTATCAGCAGTGTCTAGTATCTGGGCCCACCTTGACTTCATCGTTATAACAACATTTTTGCCTAATTTTGATACCTCATATTTTATTACCATCATCCAACATCATCTCATGCTATAATGCTCAATGCCGTAACGCATGGCCACAGTGGCACAGACTGGACTGGCGCAAACTGACGCAAACCGGGTCGCACGTTGGGCTTCAAAAGTGTGCTAAGATGCAATATTTTTGTAATGTAAATATGCCTGGGATGATGTTGAATGATAAAAAGTAAACCACTAAGGCCAGGGCTGGTTACTCACTTACTGCTTACCCTTGGGCTTGGCATGGGTGGTTACTGCTTACCCTTGGGCTTGGCATGGGTGGTTACTGCTTACCCTTGGTCTTGGCATGTCTGGTTACTGCTTACCCTTGGGCTTGGCATGGCTGGTTACTGCTTACCCTTGGGCTTGGCATGGCTGGTTACTGCTTACTCTTGGGCTTGGCATGGGTGGTTACTGCTTACCCTTGGGCTTGGCATGGCTGGTTACTGCTTACCCTTGGGCTTGGCATGTCTGGTTACTGCTTACCCTTGGGCTTGGCATGTCTGGTTACTGCTTACCCTTGGGCTTGGCATGGCTGGTTACTGCTTACCCTTGGGCTTGGCATGGGTGGTTACTGCTTACCCTTGGGCTTGGCATGGCTGGTTACTGCTTACCCTTGGGCTTGGCATGGGTGGTTACAGCTTACCCTTGGGCTTGGCATGGGTGGTTACTGCTTACCCTTGGGCTTGGCATGGCTGGTTACTGCTTACCCTTAGGCTTGGCATGGGTGGTTATTGCTTACCCTTGGGCTTGGCATGGGTGGTTACTGCTTACCCTTGGGCTTGGCATGGCTGGTTACTGCTTACCCTTGGGCTTGGCATGGCTGGTTACTGCTTACCCTTGGCATGTCTGGTTACTGCTTACCCTTGGGCTTGGCATGTCTGGTTACTGCTTACCCTTGGGTTTGGCATGGCTGGTTACTGCTTACCCTTGGCATGTCTGGTTACTGCTTACCCTTGGGCTTGGCATGGCTGGTTACTGCTTACCCTTGGGCTTGGCATGTCTGGTTACTGCTTACCCTTGGGCTTGGCATGGCTGGTTACTGCTTACCCTTGGGCTTGGCATGGGTGGTTACTGCTTACCCTTGGGCTTGGCATGGCTGGTTACTGCTTACCCTTGGGCTTGGCATGGCTGGTTACTGCTTACCCTTGGCATGTCTGGTTACTGCTTACCCTTGGGCTTGGCATGTCTGGTTACTGCTTACCCTTGGGCTTGGCATGGCTGGTTACTGCTTACCCTTGGGCTTGACATGGCTGGTTACTGCTTACCCTTGGGCTTGGCATGGCTGGTTACTGCTTACCCTTGGGCTTGGCATGTCTGGTTACTGCTTACCCTTGGGCTTGGCATGGCTGGTTACTGCTTACCCTTGGGCTTGGCATGGCTGGTTACTGCTTACCCTTGGGCTTGGCATGGCTGGTTACTGCTTACCCTTGGGCTTGGCATGGCTGGTTACTGCTTACCCTTGGGCTTGGCCATGGCTGGTTACTGCTTACCCTTTGGCTTGGCATGGCTGGTTACTGCTTACCCTTGGGCTTGGCATGGCTGGTTACTGCTTACCCTTGGCATGTCTGGTTACTGCTTACCCTTGGGCTTGGCATGGCTGGTTACTGCTTACCCTTGGGCTTGGCATGGCTGGTTACTGCTTACCCTTGGGCTTGGCATGGCTGGTTACTGCTTACCCTTGGGCTTGGCATGGCTGGTTACTGCTTACCCTTGGGCTTGGCATGGCTGGTTACTGCTTACCCTTGGGCTTGGCATGGCTGATTACTGCTTACCCTTGGGCTTGGCCATGGCTGGTTACTGCTTACCCTTGGGCTTGGCCATGGCTGATTACTGCTTACCCTTGGGCTTGGCATGGCTGGTTACTGCTTACCCTTGGGCTTGGCATGGCTGGTTACTGCTTACCCTTGGGCTTGGCATGGCTGGTTACTGCTTACCCTTGGGCTTGGCATGGCTGGTTACTGCTTACCCTTGGGCTTGGCCATGGCTGGTTACTGCTTACCCTTGGGCTTGGCCATGGCTGGTTACTGCTTACCCTTGGGC
Source organism: Paraescarpia echinospica (assembly GCA_020002185.1). Taxonomy (NCBI): domain Eukaryota; kingdom Metazoa; phylum Annelida; class Polychaeta; order Sabellida; family Siboglinidae; genus Paraescarpia; species Paraescarpia echinospica. Next base: position 23,164,050 of record CM034535.1, on the reverse strand, counting down.
TTGGCCATGGCTGATTACTGTTTACCCTTGGGCTTGGCATGGCTGGTTACTGCTTACCCTTGGGCTTGGCATGGCTGGTTACTGCTTACCCTTTGGCTTGGCATGGCTGATTACTGCTTACCCTTGGGCTTGGCATGGCTGGTTACTGCTTACCCTTTGGCTTGGCATGGCTGGTTACTGCTTACCCTTTGGCTTGGCCATGGCTGGTTACTGCTTACCCTTGGGCTTGGCATGGCTGGTTACTGCTTACCCTTGGGCTTGGCATGGCTGGTTACTGCTTACCCTTGGGCTTGGCCATGGCTGGTTACTGCTTACCCTTTGGCTTGGCATGGCTGGTTACTGCTTACCCTTGGGCTTGGCATGGCTGGTTACTGCTTACCCTTGGGCTTGGCCATGGCTGGTTACTGCTTACCCTTGGGCTTGGCATGGCTGGTTACTGCTTACCCTTGGGCTTGGCATGGCTGGTTACTGCTTACCCTTGGGGTTGGCATGGCTGATTACTGCTTACCCTTGGGCTTGGCATGGCTGGTTACTGCTTACCCTTGCTTCTGGTTACTGCTTACCCTTTGGCTTGGCATGGGCTGGTTACTGCTTACCCTTGGGCTTGGCATGGCTGGTTACTGCTTACCCTTGGGCTTGGCATGGCTGGTTACTGCTTACCCTTGGGCTTGGCATGGCTGGTTACTGCTTACCCTTGGGCTTGGCATGGCTGGTTACTGCTTACCCTTGGCATGTCTGGTTACTGCTTACCCTTGGGCTTGGCATGGCTGGTTACTGCTTACCCTTGGGCTTGGCATGGCTGGTTACTGCTTACCCTTGGGCTTGGCATGGCTGGTTACTGCTTACCCTTGGGCTTGGCATGGCTGGTTACTGCTTACCCTTGGGCTTGGCCATGGCTGGTTACTGCTTACCCTTGGGCTTGGCCATGGCTGGTTACTGCTTACCCTTGGGCTTGGCATGGCTTATGCCATTATTTATGGTTAAGCTTTTATTTAGATATGGAAATAACATAAATGTCATTATGCAATAATTTTAATTAATTGTTGTTAGTTACTTATTAAATCAATAATTTGTTAGAAAAGTTGTTTTTGAGGTAAAATACGTAAAGTATTCGATTTAATTTGTTTAAAAAAGTATTTCATGACAGTCATTGCACAAAACTTCTCATGCGTAAATGCCTTGATCAGTTGTAGCATCATACATACATTAAACACCACAGATATACCTCTCAAGTATCACAATTATTATAAATTTATGTGTAAATGCATTATTATAGAATTTCACACTGCTCTCTTGCAGTAATAGAGGCAGGGATATATTATTTCACAAGATTTGCATGTAGAATCAAAACCGTTATCATTATATGATACACAATGGTCTTTTTATTTCAGATATTGTTTGCAATTACATGCAGTGACACTGATCTTACACTGATCTGTGTCTGACAGTTAACTGTGAAGGTACTAAGCCACAGAGTCGTCTGAATATGACACCCATCTCCTGCCTGCATACATACACATTTAATCTGACTGATTATGTATCTGATATCTGCAACTGAACAGTGTCCATTCAACATGACCCGAACATTACTTATAGACATCAAGTTGAAGAACACAACGTTATTTTACAAGATACTGAAATATCAAGCCACAGAGTCATCTGAATATGACACCCATCTCCTGCCTGCATACATACACATTTAATCTGACTGATTATGTATCTGATATCTACATTGAACCGTATCCATTCAACATGACCCGAACATTACTTATAGACATCAAGTTGAAGAACACAACGTTATTTTACAAGATACTGAAATATGAACCTTACTGCACAGATGTTGCGGCCTGCTGGCATTAAATTATGAGACAATCAACTTCCAATATTACAAAAGACTGTATTATGAGCAAAGCAGACTTCTTCTTCATGGCTTGACTCCTGTGGGCCATAGGGAGTAACGCAAAAAGCAATCTTGCATTTGGTGCATTTGGATTCAGCAACGGACTACTGTGAACAATTTATGAACATTACCTCATCAAGTTCATGTTAAAATGCAGAACATTACAATATGAAGCAGAGCATGCAGCATTCATCCAACCTGTCATGACACAGTCACACATAGACACAGTGAACTAGGAGTATGAATATTGTATTTCATTACCATGTTTTGATCTGTTGAGTTTGTGTGCTATTTAGCCAATATTTACTTATTAATAAAGTTATGCTATATGACTGGTTAATGTATATTTATTATAATGTTTAATGTGGTTGTAAACATTGCATAAATTATATAACTGTTGTCATAATTATGGACATTCCAGCCAATATTTATTACCATAATTAATGTGGTTTACTGCTTTCATAAATTATACAAATATCTTCATAATCATGGACATTATGGCCTTTTACTGAAATGTGTCGGTCTGTCAAGGTTGTGCATTAATTAACCAATATTGACTAATTAATTAAATTATTTGTTAATGTATTTATTACCATTATTAATGAGGTTATAAACATTGCATAATATGTATAAATATCTTCATAATCATGGACATTATGGCCTTTTACTGAAATGTGTCGGTCTGTCGATGTAACACGCAAATTAACCAATATTAATTAATAAAATTATTATTAAATGATTTGTTAATGCATATTTATTACCATTATTAATGTGGTTATGCACATTGCATAATATGTATAAATATCTTCATAATCATGGGCATTATGGCCTTTAATTGGAATGTGTTGGTCTGTTGAGTTTGCATGCTACATTACTAAAATTAACTAATTAATTGTTTTAATTTGGTTATAATTAGTACAAAAAATATTAAATATTGTAAATTTATTACTCTAGTCAATGTGTTTGAAAACCCTGAAAACAGTATTTAAATATCTATATAAATAAAAAAGTAATGATATTTTAAAGCAAATATTTATCCACAGAAAACAAAAAAGATTAGACCATTTTGCCATTGTAAGAGATCGCAGAGATTAAAATTGCAATAACTTTTGATCTATTAAAGGTACCTTAATAAAATAAACAGTTATGTGATCCTTAAGCTGTTACCTTTAATTATATTTGATATTTAATTTGTTGTTGAAGTGCCTACATTGTGTTTTAATTTCTACCAATATCACACTTAATTCAAAGCTTGGTGATGAAACAACATCGAAAGGTCCACCTAAATTATGAGATTTTTAGTGTTCTTGTATCCTGTTGCTCATATGTGAGATGCATAAATCGCTTGCGAGTCATATCTGCTAAGATGACTGTACTCCAAAGTGCGTACCGTCCAAAACACAGCTGTGAAACAGCCCTAGTACGCATACAGGACAACATATTGCTTTCTCTGGATAACAAGAAGAGCGTGATACTGGTGCTACTAGATCTCAGTGCCGCTTTTGATACCGTCGACCACCATCTGCTGTTCAATCAACTGCACTGTGCTGGTTGAAGTCGTATCTGTCACAACGAACACAGGCAGTTAAAGTTGGCAACATCATTTCAAGAAGTGACGATCTAACATGTGGTGTGCCTCAGGGTAGCTTGCTCGGACCTCTTCTGTTTACGATCTACTGCCTTGGACTCAACCATGTTTTTGAACATCATCAACTACGCTATCATATGTATGCTGATGATACGCAATTATATGTGGACTTTCCCCGTGACCAGCCACTTACAATGGCCACCGATCGAATATCTCGTACCACCGATGTGAAAGCGTGGATGTCTTCCCATAATCTCCTGCTTAACGAGAACAAAACCGAGGTGATCGTCATATCTGCAGTGAACTATCGGAAACTTGTTCACCCGCCTGTTGACCAAGTCATTGATGTATGTGGCTGTGCTGTTTCGCTGAAGCCGGTTATTCGCAACATCGGCGTTCTACTTGACAACACGATGTTGATGACGAATCAAGTGCGTCGTGTTTGCCAGGTGGCATATTGTCACCTCCGAAGCATCGCGTTAATTCGGAAATGTCTTACCACTAATGCCTGCAGAACCATTGTGAACGCTTTAGTCATGTTACATATTGATTACGGCAACGCAGTGTTATATGGTCTGCCGGAGACGCACTTGCGAAAGCTGCAGATGGTACAGAATTCCGCAGCATGTCTCATTATCGGGACAAGGGGACGAGAACACATAACACCTATTCTGTACCGTCTGCACTGGTTGCCTATATGCCAGCGGATCGAATTCAAGCTGTTACTGCTGGTATATCGTGCAGTGCACCATCTCGGCCCTGCGTACATTTCATCGCTCGTGACATCCTACACGCCGACCAGATCACTTAGATCGGCCGAACAAGGTCTGCTGACTGTTCCAAGATATCACCTTGAACATTATGGCCGTCGTTCCTTCTCGGTGGCTGGCCCGATCCTGTGGAATGCCCTGCCTCATGCAGTCAGGCATGCAAACTGCGTTGCCACTTTCAAATCACTCTTAAAGATACACTTATTTTGACAGGCCTTCAAAGAACTTTACAGTCCGCGTCAGTGACATTTGTGCAATGTTGACATTCGGTTATGTACTTAGGTTGCAGTTATTTATTTATTATTATTATTTTCAATTAGCACATTATATGTATTTATTTTATTTTATTTAAGCACATTATTTATTTTAGGTATTTAAACGACTAATTCATTTAATTTATGTATAATATATACACTTTATTTTTATTCATGTTTATCTAACTGACATTTTATGTAATTTTTATATGCTACTTTTAAATCATATTCGTTTACCTTTCTATTTAATATTTATATTTAATATGTTTTAGGTTATTTAATGTATTTTACTTATACTCTAAGGTTGTCAGCGCCTTTGAGCAGATTTGTTATCCGGACACACGGTGCTCTATAAATGCTTTATAATAATAATAAATAATAATACTCAGCAACCACGGGAACCAAAGAATATGGGTGCACACCCCTGTACTCTTATTGGAAACAAAAATTTTACATATTTCCATGTCTTAAATATTTGTTAAGCATACTGTACACTTAATAGAACGAATACGGTATGTTGAAGGTGTACTGCCTGCCAAATTGCATTTAATAAACTTTAAAACATTGTATACTGTTTTAATTTGTACCCCATGTAAAGTAAATAAAACAGTCCGATGAGAAACAACTCTATTGGATATATAATGGATGCTGGTTGGTTTAACAGCAAAGTCCAGAGCAATTATGATTTTCATCACATTGAAAACAAAAAATTTCAATCTGATTTTGGCTTCTGACAGAGCACATACATACATTAAAGTTGTGTTATTTAAAGTAAATAAAATCTACCAATGTTGCCTATGTTTTCAGATAAACTGAAAGAGGCGGGTCGACTGCCACGGGGCTCAAAGCAGGAGACGTATATGGTAAATCACATGTCATTTATCATTGTCTACAGCAGACGTCGCAATTTATCACTCCCTGGTCAGATGATTGCCCCATGAAGACTTACTTGTACAGGACCACAACGCCAAAATATAATTACAGCATTACAAAGACGATAAGTTAACATGTCTTCCAGGTTCACTCGCCACGTATAATGTAATTAATATGAAAGTAACTGTAATTTATTTGAATTTGTGTAACTGAGCCAAGTAGTGGTCCCTTGTTTCCAAAAACATTGTTTGCTCATTTGGCTAGGGTGGATGCATGCAAACTAGCAGAGAACAGAGGTGGAAAAACGTCAAGGATATAGACAAGGGATTAGACACAGCTAAGATGGAAGGACTGTATGGGGAAGGGTATGAGACAAGTGGGGAAGGGTATGAGACAAGTGGGGAATGGAATGAGACAAGTGGGGAAGGGTATGAGACGAGTGGGGAAGGGTATGAGACGAGTGGGGAAGGGTATGAGACGAGTGGGGAATGGTATGAGACTAGTGGGGAAGAAGGGTATGAGACGAGTGGGGAAGGGTATGAGACGAGTGGGGAAGTGTATGAGACAAGTGAGGAGGATAAAAGATAGACAGAGGGAACTGGATAGAAAACTATGGAAATAATTAACAGAACAAGTAGTTTGATAGTACCGTGCCTGACCACCCCCCCACACCTGTACAGCAGGGAGCAAGGAGGATGAACAAGTTTGCCGATATGGATGTATGATTTAAGTTACTGTATTGTAAAGCAGTATTTGCAATGTTGCTAGGTCGTGTTGTAAATCAGCACTTTGCCAGTTGCAGGAAGTATTCCAAGTCCACACACAATCCAGGCAGAACGTAGCAGTGGGTCAAAACCTGTTGCACAGTCAGAACGTGGCATTCGATCAAAAATCGGAGCCAAGCACCAACTTCACATCGCATACAACCTCAGTATTGAGTCAAAATGAAGAGACATCAGACTGCTGTGATCGACTGATTGTTGCCATGATGGCCGATTGTAGTGAAAACGACATCACTTCAAATGATGAATGGTTCTCTAAGAACGTGTTTAACATTGATGTGAGGTATGTATATAAACTATGCTATAGATTTCTATAGATTTCCATTGAATTCTATACATTTCTATAGATTTTTTTATTTTCTTTCTTCTGACACTTACCCCATTTGCATTCCCCGTATATCTTGCTCTCGTTTTCCAATCCTCACAAATCCTGCCAAATCTCTTCACAACGTCCTCCAATCTCAGTTGTCCCCTTCTCCTTGTAGCTTACCCTTTGAGAGCATCAACTCTCTTCTGTAGTTAGCTGTTCACCTTCCATTTGTTCTTCGTGTCCAGGTGACCATTTCTGAAACATTCTTACGAGCTCTTAACCCAATTTTGCTGTGTAAAATCAATTTTGCTCCTTAACAGAGATCTTGTATACAGAAAACTCAATCGGAAGCGTCGCTGAGACATTCCTGCTGGTGTGTCACGGAAATAGTATCCTATGTGATACGGACGCGACATTTTGCATCTTGAAAATGCTCATTAAATTTAAGAACAGATTCTTTTTAATGGTGGATTTTCCTTATGAACTGTGTGTCGTAGAGAGAGGATGCCCAGCCCGCTTTAGCCAACTTGTCACCAGCTTCCTCTCTCATTTCACCTCCACCATTCTTAACTTGTCAACTTTTTCTCTCCTGTACTTATCAGTTGTATACACGAATGTTCTGTTGTTGTTTTCCCTTAGTTGGTCTCTAGCGTGGGAGAATGTATGTGGTATAATCCATGAACAAAGCACCTTTTTGTTAATAATAATGAGGTAACTTCTTTTGCACCTAAATCCTCGGAAACCAATCTCAGAGGCGCATCAGTACAAAAGTGTTAGTCAGTCTCAGAATCAATAAACCGTATTAAAGTCGTCAACAGATGGATCGATATGCCAGGGAGTTAGGGTGGATATGCAAGGTATAAGCGTCCTGTGGTATCAGTGTGTAAAATGAATTCTTTCAATTTCAGAGACATTCCCGATGACAGAGATGCTGGTGAGGCAACAGAGGAGAAGAGCAAAGTTGTACAGAGCATGGGTGTTAACGAGACTCCTTATATGGTATGAATTATTGTCTTTATCAGTAAATAAATAATGAGGCTTTGCAGAAAACTAACTATTCAAGGAGTTGAATAGTTAGTTGAGAAAATTTTGAAAAAAAACATAAACCACCTTTTCAAGAGAATGTTTTTTTACGATTAAGCTGTCAGAGTATTTTTAATGAACCTCGGGACGGTGCAATTTTTTTTTTAACCTCTGGGATAGCAATTGAGTTCCAAATAATGGGACAATATCAAGCTTTCTGTAAAATCAATGTTTTTTTAAAAAAAGGAGCATTATGAGAAATGGAACAGTGCAATCTTATTTCCATACGTAAATTGTTCGTAGATGATATAAGAAATGTTACACTGGTCTCTTGTTTACAGTTCAATTTGCGGAATCTCTGTTAACCCTTGGGACCTTAACTGCCAATCTGTACCCATAGATAGGCGGCACTTTAGACTCAAATATGTGGTGCCCTCTATTGTATGATTGCATGCTATATGTAATTTTAAAGCTTGATCTATTCGTTATGCATTAGGGATATTCACCGATTTTGTTTTTAAAGAGAGTTTCTGAATTAAGCCCATTTGAAAACATCTCGCGGATAAATTCGACAATGCTGCAGGGGACCACAGAGCATTTCTTTACAACGTAATGGGACCTAAAGTGTTAAATGGACAGTTAAAAAAAGTTTTTTTTTTTACAGCAGCACATGGATGATGGTTCATATTCCATGGACAAAGATGTGGACCAGTCATTGACCAGTCAATTTGATGACACCTGTTCACCTACCTGTACCATTCCCGTCACTGTTGAACAATTTAATGGTGAGATAACTATCACAAGCCTCGGTTTGTTTTCATGCAGAAATGTAGGAATTATTGTCTCATTTTCCTGTTACAGTAAACCTTGCCTAAGTTGGACTCACTTAAGTCGGACCTTCATTCGACATAATTCCGAGGAGCTGTTGATTTGTAATGTATTTCCCTTAAAATTCTATGTCTAAGTCGGATTATGTAAGTAGGATCTTCACCTAACTCAGACTATCTGAGTCAGTCCATTTAATCCAAGGTAATGCATTTTTCCTCATCTAGTTTGGATCGCAGTATTTGACAAAAAATACTTGGTTGCTATGAGTACAAGTATCAGATGAACTGAACAAAATGAAACAACTATTCCAAGAAACTGACCCAGACAGCCACAAAAATGTACATAGGTGCCACGTCTTCACTCACTTAATACAACTAGTGTCACCTACGTAATGGATGCTGGTATTATCAAGAACAAGTTCCATTATCGGAACATCCTAGCCACCAGGAGAGGTGAGGCATCAGAATGAAACGCACTATTTTCTTGGAATATTTTGAATGACGTCATTGCCCTTGAAGTCAATGTGATACAAAGTGAAACCAGAAATACTTCAGAACTGCTACAAAAAGCGGGATTCATTGAAGGTGTTGAATATCAAGAAGATGGCGACGATGAAACAGCAGCTTCATTCAGAAACGTATGGGAAAAGCTCCGCAAGATGAATGGAGATGATGTATGTACCATGGATGACTATATATATATAATTGAAATCGTAACAGAGAGGGCGAATAAGTCTCGATGTCTGAAGATAAATTATTGAAACACAGTAACGCACATGCTGCTTTATGGACACTAAGACACTATGGTTTGATGCTCGGCAACAGTGAGATCGAAGGGTTGACCGACAAGTGCGAGGCCATTCTCATGAAATAGTTGCATCAAACATTTACGCAGAACAAGATGACCGATTTTCAAATCAAATCAAAAATGATTTATTGTCTGTCCTAAAATACATTTTTAAACTGAAAATTGTCTTCAGGCTCATCCATTGATTCCATAATTAAATAATTAGCTTTGTCCATAAAAAATAAAACATACAAACACACGCGTGAAATGTATATAAATAACACAGCAGAGTACCTTAAAAAGAAACAAATAGACGTACCGCATAAAGCAATAATTGACTAAAAGTAAAAGTTTACCGAGCATACAAGGGGAACTAAAAATTATCAAACCCAAGCTTATCCCAGAACATCAGAGAAGGGGGTTATGAATACAATGTCTGCATTGTCAAAAACATACAGTGGTAAGAAATTACGTAAATAATACTTGGTACATGTACAATAAAGAATGACATGACTATATGTGGACGAGACAGCAGAAACTTTGGTTACTGCGGAGTGATCTACTTGTTTTCAATGCATGTAATGAACACTGAGACTGTTAAGAGCACTTTTAAACACTCTTTTTTAACTGCTATTGTGACTTTTAGACTTGGCATTAAAGGGATTCTTTGAGAATTTTAATCTCTGTAATGTACGCAGTTATTAGGTAATCCTGTTAATATGATTATTTCATGTAATTGTATGCCTATATTTAATTAGAATTATGTTTTATTAATCACTAATGACCCTGACAGTATATCGAAAAAATAACTCTGCATACGCAGAGTTTCTACTTTGGGCCCACCTTCACGATCCGTATAAGGCATGCTCATGATTATTCGGGAATGTCCGTCAGACTTCGATTAGCTACGCCGAGTTAATAGATGCAAGAAATACGTCATCAACATGTGTGTATATGGATTAGCCACCGCCATGACCGATAAAATTATCAAAATGAAACGTGGACCAGCTGCTGTTTATATCACAGATTCAGTAAAGTAAAGAAGAAAAATATATGGAATAAACGGAGAATGAACATAGCAACAGTTTATGACAGACGGATTGATTTAAAAAAAAAAACACCTCCATGCACGAAGCCGCCGATATCATACTGAATGATTGGCATTGTTTTTGTTGGAATATAAAAACTATGGTACTATCATGTTCATTTTTTTACTAGGTACATCTGGCTATACATTTTGAAGTGAAGTTTTAATGAAACGTTTAAATAACAGAAACTTACTGAAGCCGAGAAACATTCAATAATGAAACCATTCTATTTGCACCATAAATCCAGCTGCTATTTCTATAAGCAGTATAAATACATTATACGTCAGTGATATAATTTATGGTATTAAAATAGGATAGGTGGTTATGTACTTTCCTATCTACGTAAGGTTTATTTTTACTAGTTTTAGTTTGAAAAATGTAGATCTATAAAGAGCATAAGATTATTGTTGAAAAAATATTAAAATCTATTGCATCAGTGTAAAAACTTATTTTATTTTGTACTGGGAGTGCAATAATTATTTGTTCTGTCCATCATTTAGAGTAAAAGATATTGAATTTGTTTCTGTCGAACTCCCGTTTCGATAACAAATAAAATGGCCATTGTATGATGGAAATAAAGTTATAAAATTACAAAACTTTAAAAGTAACGCATATTCTAAAACACTGTTTTCAGTCATCATTGGTGTATTTAGCTCAAGAAGATCCCTAAGACATTTTGAATGTTGTGGAACATTTATATTTTATGAATTTTCAAAATTATTGTAAAAGCAACTTTGTTGACACCTTTTTATATACTACTCCCAGTATAATTCACTTAACACAAACTTGTTTCAACAAGTTTTGAAGAACATAATTCAAACATGATGAGTATAAGAAAGCATAAATTTTATTATGTACTCCTACTTTTCAATATAATGACAGGATGATGTGCATTTGTATGCATACATCGATCGATTGCACAAATCCATTTGAAATGTAGTGATGTACATATTCTCAGCAGAAGCCACACGGAATTAATGTGGCAGAACAAAGTCAGACATCTTCTTCATGACTGTGTCAGTTAACATATTGTCCTATTAATAGCACTGCTATGCATTTTGATACACAAAGCTATCAGATGCACACATCCATTTGAAACTCGAAGTGAGGTACAACTTCCCAGAACACAATGGGGCAGAACAAAGTCAGACATTATCTTATGTCAGGTGACCCATTGTCCAATTAATGGCAGTGTTAAGTAGAGCTCTTCAATTTTCTCTTTCCATCAGCTCAGCTATTTCCAATGTTCCTGCAAATAAACAAAGTTTAATTTGTGAAACTGAGCCTAAATATGAGTTAACTACCTCAACACTGTGCAGATTAATTCAGTTTATATATTGGATTATGGGACTTATCACCAAGTGTACAGCTGGCTAACTGGAAAAGAAATACAAGAGAACCTTGTTATGTTGATTCAGTCAGACTAAAATCCCAATCCATTACTTTGGCCAACTTTTAATTTGCTTCTACGTAATTACCTGTACGCATTGGTCATATACAGTGCACTCCAGATAACTTGAACTCACATAAGTGAATTTTTGCTAAGTTAAATAAATCTTTTTCTCGGACCAGGGCAATGGTCCCAATAAGGGGACCTTCTGATAACTTTCTAGTTATCAGAAATTCCACTTATCAGTATTGTCATGGGTCCCTGGAAGTTCGACCTTATCCAGAGTGCACTGTATATTTTCCTTTATTCTTGCTCAAATAATTAATGTTGTATATAATTATACATATGGGCCATTCTTGTGAAAAGTGTACAATAACAGTAAAGTAACATGTCAAAAATAAATGTTTAATTTGTTTTTAGTGAGTACTATTATTATCAAATGTGCTATTCACATGAAGCAGCGCCACTTGATCTGATGTATTATTAGATTTTTAATAATATATTCATGGATAAAAACTTATGTAAACTAGAGTGCATTTCTGCTGGTGTCTAAAATTTGTGCATCGCAAAATTTCGTGGCAACATGGTATTGTGCACTACAAACCTAAAATGTTGACATTGAATGATGACATGCCAGCCAGGTTTACTGGCAATCGTAGCTGTAGCATTAAAACAGTCTGTGAATGTACGAATCTCACATTTTTATGTTTCGGTTCAAATAAGTGGGGAAACGGGGACTTTTCAAAAACGGCTGACTGGAATTTGGAAAGGCAAGACTCGTAGACACACATACCCAAGTCCCAGATTTAGGCAAACAAATTACATCCACGACCAGGTTAATCATCTTGCTATGGTTGCATATACTGATATTTTAGCGTGCATTTTCGTTCACTGCATGTCAAATATTGGACAAAGCAGTTTTATTAACTAGAAAGACGAGACCTTTGCCTAAGGCTATGTTAGTTATTGTAGTTGAGACTCGACAGACTCAGTGACAGTCCCAGCGGCAGCTGACACCGACTGCAGCCATCCGCATCAGCGGACGTTATAATTCTATTTAATCGAAACGTTACTCGGCTGACAGCATTAGGAAGCAGGGTACCTTTTGCTCTCAAAAAATCTGTCCTCTTAGTTTTACACATGAAGACATAATCTGGCATAACTTGAGAAGTCTTTGTAGCAGCACATTTGTACTTCCAGTGTATCATTGCAACATAACATACATATTACATACTGTGTGCCACATTTGAATGTTGTGCATGTAATATTTCCATGCAATCCATTTGCATATATAATGTAAAACTTCAACAGCTGTTTTCTTCATTTTCACTTTTTGATCCCTACCATGTTCAATGCTCCATAACTTTGCCAATTTTTGTAGCAGTCATATTTTTTGAAACCGTGTAAAGCACCCTACCAAACCTTTACAAGGATGTAAGAAAACAATGTTACAATTTTTCTGACTTATCACTCATTTGGTCAGCCAGGGTCACATATAGACGTATTAGTCCAAAGGACTTCAGGGCCACTTGGCCCATTTTTTACTTAATTAATTACTTTTTTGATTTATTACTATTTTACATGTAAAGTGCCTTGAATAGTTTCTAACTAGAGTTGGCGCTATATAAGTATATTTATTTATTTTTATTATTTATGGTAATGACATAAAGATGCATGTACACTCTCCACCACCACCCACACCCAAACACTGCAGCTCTTCTGACACATTACTTGAGTGCTACATTCAGGACAGCAACAGCAGAAGGTACAAATGACTTCTTATATATACATTCTTTCCTGCAAGAGGAACTTTAATATGTCTGCCAGATGGAAGTTTCTGAAATGTTAAGTTAAGTGGAAGGGCAGGATCAGTGAAAATGTGAAAGGACATAGTCATACAGAGTAGACACCTGTCGCTGTTGCTGACCAGTGAGTTTACCAGCTCTGTGAACAACCTGGCCCAGTTTTGTCTTTTGTTTGACAGTAAGATGTCCAAACCAAGTTATGATGTTGAATAAGAAGATGCTCTCAACAAGACTTCTGTACACTAGCTCAAGGACATGTAATGGCTGACTTGAAAGCTTTTCAGTTTTCTAAGTAAAAAGAGACATTGCTGTGATTTCTTGTGCACCATGTCAGCATGTCAGCATGTTCATTGAAAGTCAGTTTCTTATCAATAATAGTACCCAAGTATTTGAAATGGTCAACCATCTCCCTCTGGTCTGTCACTACTGACCTTCCTGCCTCTCTCTCCCTGCTATTGCCAAGAACAAGCTCCTTGGTTTTCGCTATATTTAGTTAAAGAAAACTTACTTCTACAATCAATATGACGTTAGATAATCATGCCAAAATTAAGCTCAGAAAGATTCTAAGGCCACACCAATTTGATTGTTAGGATTATGGATTTTTGAGAAATTTTTGTTAGGGAGGACGGGGGAATAAAAATTAAATTCATTGCACTAGAAAGGTGTTTTGTGTAACTACATGAATTATTATATGAGCCATACAGTACATTGCTAAACATTATTCAGCCTTGTATCAAAACTTACTAGACACTTTTATGAAAGTTTAATAAAAGTTGAAGACTTAGAATTTAGAATAACAAGTACTGATAACAAGACTTGGCAGATACCATTATGATGTGTTAACATTACAGCCATAAACATTGTAGGTTAGAGGCAGGATATATCTTGCTATGATAATATCAATGTGACTGACATAATTAGGATTTGATTGTCGTACCTCCAAATATAACTACATTATTCTGTTCCGAAGTAATGCAATGTGATACTGACATTGAAGAGAGTGTCTACACCCATTTTCCCAGTGTGTTAGCTTGATTGGCCAAAATCCGATGTTCGTTTTTTTGTATGTAGACAGAATGAGTAGAGCATTAAACATGCGCACGTTACTGGTTTCGCCTGTATTGTGAGCTGGCAGTTTATTATCTTTATTACTATTTTGCATCGTGTCTAAAATGTCAGCCTTCGGGTTGCCTTTTCGCTTCATTTCGGTGGCACTAACGTCATCGTTCAAGAAATAAGTGTGTTAAATGTTGAATTGCTCACGTAGCACTTGCAAGGACGCTCACTGTCATTTCAACAACAATCTGCGCATTCGACGCCAACACATACTTTCAATAATAGAGCGGTGTCACTACAAACACGAGAAATTACATTGTTGATCGTGTCGGACAATTTAAATTTTGTTACTTCCTTTTGGGAAGCATCGCCAAACGTCAGTTTCTTGATACAAAACCACACTGCAGCGTCTGGTTCAGCCATGGTTTAGATCAGTTAATGACAAGTTGGACTGTCGCGGATTCGTTGGGTCGTAGACCGAAGATGCACGACGACCAATGAAACGGTGTTTAACATACAATGTTCGGTATAATGCGTATATGTTCAATGAATCGATACATTGGTTCGGCATTTCGATCAGAAATATAAGTTCAAAATTGCCATTTTATTTTTATTTCCATTTCATCAAAAACAACATCGGCAGGTCCATAATCAGAATAATCAAATTGGTGTCGCCTAATACTGCATAATTTTGTATTTGTTGCTTGTGGACATCAACATCTGTAGAATTGCTGCAGTATCCAGTCACATTCAGGTGTCATTCGCAGGTGCCAAAGGGCTTTTAGAGGGCTGCCTTTGGTGTTACCACTAGGATAGGGCCTATATCATCTTTGGTTAAGCTGGATTTTTGCATAACTTGGATTAAATCTCTCGGTCCGATTGAATCCAACTTAGGCGAGGTTTACTGTATAATGATTCACCATGGCAGTTGGTCACACAATGTAAATATATTTTCCTAGACATAAATATTAAACTGATGCAGTTTGTTCCACATTTTTTAGTATGATGTTCTTAATTTTAGAATAAATATGAAGAAGGTGTACTGTGAGCCAAATTGTGTTTAATAAATATGAAGAAGGTGTACTGTGAGCCAAATTGTGTTTAATAAATATGAAGAAGGTGTACTGTGAGCCAAATTGTGTTTAATAAATCAAAAATATTGTTCACAGTTTTAAAGTTGTGCCTGCAGAATGTTCAAATTGTAAACAAAACATTCATTTTCTAAACACAAAATTGGAAATTTTCTATGCAGTTGGCACTAACTGCAAAATAATGATATTCAGCAAGTTTGCATTTCTCACTTTAAAGAAACTGATTCAGCAGTCTCCAAGTCTGCAATGGCTAGAAATTAATGTTACTTTTGTTTCTTGTTTTTTTGCAGATGCGACTCACCCAGCCCCTAGTGGCGTAGTCCCAGTTAGGGATGCTCAACTCCCCAGTCTCAATGACGTTCCCTCCAGGACGTTTGACTCTGTCCCAGATTTTAATAACCTTATCCCCAGCTGGAATGACCTTTCCTCGAGTGGGTTTAGTTCTGTCTCAACTGGGAATGTCTCCAGGCCGAATGCATCTTTCTCGAGTGGGTTTGGTTCTGTCACAGATTCGAATGACCTTTTCCCCAACCAGAATGGCCATTTCTCCAGCCAGAATGGCCTTTTCCCCAGCCCGAATGGCCCTCTCTCCAACCAGAATGGCCTTTTCCCCAGCCCGAATGACCTTCTCCCCAACCAGAATGGCCATCTCTCCAGCCAGAATGGCCTTTTCCCCAGCCCAAATGGTCCTCTGTCCAACCAGAATGACCATCTCTCCAGCCAGAATGGCTTTTTCCCTAGCTTGAATGGCCCTCTCTCCAACCAGAATGGCCATCTCTCCAGCCAGAATGGCCTTTTCCCCAGCCCGAATGACTTCCCCAACCAGAATGGCCATTTCTCCAGCCAGAATGGCCTTTTCTCCAGCCCAAATGGTCCTCTGTCCAACCAGAATGACCATCTCTCCAGCCAGAATGGCCTTTTTCCCAGCCCGAATGACCTCCCTAACCAGAATGGCCATCTCTCCAGCCAGAATGGCTTTTTCCCTAGCTTGAATGGCCCTCTCTCCAACCAGAATGGCCATCTCTCCAGCCAGAATGGCCTTTTCCCCAGCCCAAATGGCCCTCTCTCCAACCAGAATGGCCATCTCTCCAGCCAGAATGCCCTTTTCCCCAGCCCGAATGACCTTCTCCCTAACCAGAATGGCCATCTCTCCAGCCAGAATGGCTTTTTTCCCAGCTCGAATGGCCTTCTCTCCAACCAGAATGGCCATCTCTCCAGCCAGAATGGCTTTTTTCCCAGCTCGAATGGCCTTCTCTCCAACCAGAATGGCCATCTCTCCAGCCAGAATGGCCTTTTCTCCAGCCCGAATGGCCCTCTCTCCAGCCAGAATGGCCTTTTCCCCAGCCCGAATGGCCCTCTCTCCAACCAGAATGGCCCTCTCTCCAGCCAGAATGGCCCTCTCTCCAGCCCGAATGGCCCTCTCTCCAACCAGAATGGCCATCTCTCCAGCCAGAATGGCCCTCTCACCAGGCAGAATGATGGTGTTCTCACCAACGAGAATGGAAAACGTCCATTCAGCAGCTTGAGCAGGCTCAGCTTTGGGGATGACTGTTTGGTAAGTGTAAAGTATACTTAGAATTTTACTGTATGCAAAGTTATAAAAAATATAAACACTTTTGTAATTTTATTTGTAATCAATTTTCTATGTTTTTCATGGTGTATGGTGCCTAAATGTTGACTTTACACGTACAGGGTTTGTTTTACTGCTAGAAATATACACGTTTGAAATTGTTGAATGTAATGTAGCACTGCTTAAGGCATGTACTGCTTAAATAGGCTCTAGTCTAGAATATAGGTCCACCTCAGTTTTGCCATTATAAATATACAATATGTACCAACCGTGCACAATGATCAATACATAACTAATTACCTGTGTCTCTCTTTTCACTCTCTTACTCTCACTCGCTCCTCTCTCTTATTATGCCATGCTCTCTCTCTCTCTCTCCCTCGTTCCTCTCTCACTCCTCACAATCGCTCTTCTCTCGCTCCTCTCTAGCTCCTCTCTCCCTTGATCCTCTCTCTAGCTCCCCCCTCTCACTCCTCTCTCTAGCTCCTCTCTCTAGTTCCTCCCTCTCTCTTGCTTCTGTCACTCTCGCTTCTTGGTCCTCTCTCTCGCTCCTCTCTCTTGCTCCTCTCTCTCGCTCTTCTCTCACTTGCTCCTCTCTCTTGCTCCTCTCTCTGTTGCTCTTCTTTCTCGCTCCTCTAGCTCCACTCTCTAGCTCCTCTCTCGCTCCTCTCTCTTGCTCCTCTACCTCCACTCTCTAGCTCCTCTCTCACTCTAGCTCCTCTCTATCTAGCTCATCTCTTGCTCCTCTCTCTAGCTCCACTCTCTAGCTCCTCTCTCTCGCTCCTCTCACCCCTATCTCTCTCTAGCTCCTCTCTCTTGTTCCTCTCTCTTACGCTCTTCTCTATCTCTCTCTTTCACTCATCTCTCTCGCTCCTCTCTATTGCTCCTCTCTCACTCCTCTAGCTCCTCTCTCATGCTCTTCTCTCCTTTGATCCTCTCTCTAGCTCTTCTCTCGCTCCTCTTTCTCGCTCCTCTCTCTAGTTCCTCTCTCTCTCTCGCTCCTCTTTCTCACTCCTCTCTCGCTCCTCTCTTTTGTTTCTCTCTCTAGCTCCTATCTCTAGTTCCTCTCTAGCTCCTCTCTCTAGCTCCTCCCTCTAGCTCCTCTCTCTATCTCCTCCCTCTAGCTCCTCTCTCTATCTCCTCCCTCTTGCTCCTCTCATGCTCTTCTCTCTTTCTCACTCTTGTTCCTCTCTCACTCATCTCTCTTGCTCCTCTATGTCACTCCTCTCTATCGCTCCTCTCTCTTCTCTCACTCCTCTCTAGCTCCTCTCTCTCTCTAGCTCCTCTAGCTTTTTTCTCTCTAGCTCCTCTCTCTCTAGCTCCTCTCTCTCGCCCCTCTCTCACTCCTCTCTCTCGGTCCTCTCTCTCTAGGTCCTCTCTCTCTAGGTCCTCTCTCTCCCGCTCCTCTCTTTCATTCTCGCTCCTCTCTCTAGCTCCTCTCCATAGCTCCTCTCTCTCACTCCTGTCTCTCTTGCTTCTCTCTCTCTCTCGCTCCTCTCTCTCTAGCTTCTCTCTATCGCTCCTCTCTCTAGCTCCTCTCTCTCACTCCTCGCTCTCTTGTGCCTCTCTCTCTCTCTCTCTCTCGCTCCTCTCTCTCTAGCTTCTCTCTCTTGCTCCTCTCTCTAGCTCCTCTCACTCCTCGCTCTCTCCTCTCTCTCTCTCTCTCTCTAGCTCCTCTCTCTCTCTCTCTCTCTCCTCTCTCTCTCTCTCTCTCTCTCTCTCTCTCTCTGTCTCTCTCTCTCTCTCTCTCTCTCTCTCTCTCTCTCTCTCTCTCTCTCTCTCTCTCTCTCTCTCTCTCTCTCTCTCTCTCTCTCTCTCTCTCTCTCTCTCTCTCTCTCTCTCTCTCTCTCTCTCTCTCTCTCTCTCTCTCCTCTCTCTCTCTCTCTCTCTCCTCCTCTCTCTCTCTCTCTCTTGCTCCTCTCTCTCTCTCTCTCTCTCCTCTCTCTCTCCTCTCTCTCTCTCTCTCTCTCTCTCTCTCTCTCTCTCTCTCTCTCTCTCTCTCTCTCTCTCTCTGTCTCTCTCTCTCTCTCTCTCTCTCTCTCTCTCTCTCTCTCTCTCTCTCTGTCTCTCTATCTCTCTCTCTAGCTCCTTCCATTATTCCTCCACTCCCACCCTCCTTCCCTCTTTCTCCGTCCTCCCGTAAGCATAAAACATGTACAACTGATTAAATTTGGCAGTAAATGTCCTCTTCTTAAATATCTTTCTGATGTACTTATATCTGCTTCCAGCCACCTAATGACTCATGAAACAGACGATCAAGTTCTGAGTGAAAAGAAGAAGAGAAACCTGACTGTTTGACTCTATAGGAGTGTTGGACTGTACCATGACAACACAAGATGAAGACAGTATTGTCAAATTTGCATATACTTTACTACCTCCTTGCATGCCAGGAGTCACTGATGGTTACGTCAGTCTCGGTACCCAATGGCAGATCGTCTTGCGAAACTGAAGATACGCTCAGCCAATAATGTCGCCTGCTGAGAAGTTCCGTTGGATGTGTGTAGAATTTAGGTTGCAGAATGTACGAAGGTGCCATATATTTAATGCTTCTATATTTGCTCTAGTTGTTCAAGATTATTTGTGTGTATAGTGTGCGTATTAATGCAATAAGCACCACCCTCCAAAAGGAATGTTAACTTTGGAAATTCCCCTTAAATGTCTTTACAGTATGCTCATTTATACACCAGTGGCACTTTCTGGTTTATTGCAATGAATCCCATTTAATCCCCTTTTCACTACAGAATCATGGTCAAACTTTAACTGCAATGTTTCAGTTTCAATGTATTAATGACACTGTATTAGTGTATTGATGCACACATTATAATGAAAGCTCAAAGTTTATTTTTAAGCTGGCTTATTTTTTTAATTTATGTATTATAGTATGTGTCACATCTGAAGACTGTATGGCATGCCAGTATCATAAGTAGCATGTACAGATACAGATGTACAAGTTGTAGATATTTGTGTACAAATAGTCTATGTGCAGTAATGGCAGTGTGGCTTAATGCTTTGATGGTGTTCGATTGTACAGATTTTTCTAAAACATGATTAAACAGACAAACAATTTCTTGACATTGTCAATATGTTGTGCTCCACTTTAGTTCGTTGTATTGTTTTTATTGATATGATGGTATTCCCATGCACACACACACACACACACATGCACGCACGCACACACACCACACACACATGCACACACCATATACACACGCGCACACACACCATGCACATGCAAGAATGCACACGCACACACACCATTCACATACATACACACACCATGTACGCACACACACATACACAAACTATACATGCATACATTACAACACATGCACGCTTGCACACACACACAATACACTGTATCTAAATATTACGTAAATTCATACAAAAATTAAAGAAATCTGGTATTCTGCCTGCCACTACACAGAACACACAGAGCAGAAACACTCGGTACTGTCAAAAATTCTCTGTGCTACGCCTCCAGAAAACCACACAAGAAATATGGGATTATAGCTGAAATAAGTTCACAAACCAAATTAATGTAGTTTGATTTCTGCATTTAAAACTACGTGCATATGTTACTCGACACACATCATACACATCATGCCTGCCCACACCATGTGCACACACGCACACACTACCTGCCACACCCACACCATGCTCATATAAATGGGAGAAACCCACAGAGCTTGTATACCTTGGCAGTAATATCATGTGAGACAGAGTTGTCGCAAGAGATGGTGCAATGATGGATTGTGGGTATTATGTCCTCCGACCCAGGAGTGGGAGACTTCACTGGATTCACCAACCCTGGCATAAGATAAGATAAGGTAAAGATAAGTTTATTTAAGACCTAACAGGTCCTTAATATAAGGAAAGTTCCATAGTCATACATGTGATAACACCAACAGGAAAAAGAGAAAAAAAGAAGACAGCTACTCAATACAAATGTGTGCATGTCATAGCAGCCATATCATGAATAATTAGTATAATAACAAAGAATATTATCGTACCTGTACCATACATATCAACCTGTTGATTTGTCTGTTGCAACACGAGCCAATTACAACACTCGCTCGATTTTTGGGGCTAGGGACCGAATGTAGTAACAATGCTGGCTCTTTAGAATAGTTAGGGGATTTCCTGGATTTTTCTTTAACATTGGACATGTGTGATTTCTGGAATCAAGGGCGACGAAGACTGCAAGCATACTACTTGCTGAAGAATCCTCACAAGTCGGGTGGTGGTTGACTACACTACCCCTGGCAGAATTCTACACAATGTACCGAATTTGGCAGAATAAGTTATACTTTACGAATACATTTATTTCAAGCAAAAAAACATGATTGGTACATGTAAATAGGTATAGAATGCAGTTTTTTTTTAAAGTAGATAAGTTAGATATATAAATAAATTAAATAAGGTACTAAGTTAAATAAAGTTAATAAGTTTTTATTTTGAGGAAAAATTTAATAAATATGTAAAACATAATATAAAATTATTGTTTTACAACGTATAAAGATTCGGCCCAGCTAGTCCACATTGGCCCATTAATTAACAATATATGTATAATTGTACATACATTTTATCAGTTCATTGTTGATATTGAGAATACTCTTTCTAAAACTGCAAACATTCTCTTATGCAATATGGTGTCAAATGTATCGATGGCTTTATTTGTCCTTGCGTGTATTCACTTGTCACAATTCAGATCATAGGAACCATGCAAACATTTTCGCCCTGTATCAAAGGGAATCTCCAGGGATGATTAGAAGTCTAGACCCCGGCCATTTACATGGTGCATTTTCTAATAAGTACTTCAATTTCCCGAACTTTACACGTAAATTCAGCCACGATTGGCCGAAACCAAAATCACTGATTTTAGAATGGGAATGAGGCGATTGGATAACTGATCTTCAGTGTTTGGACAGTGTGATCTGGTATGTAGAATGTATAGTAATCAACAGCGCCCCTGGCGTGTGATGATGGGATGAAGTACAACTGATTGCTGTTGATTTTGTGGCCGCCGCATTGGCGTAATTTCAGATTACTGTAACGTCAACAGGGGCACATTCCAAGGCTCGCCAAATTCAAAAGGTCTAGGGGGCACGTTCCCCTCAGGCCTCCCCTGGTTCCGCCTATGGTGATTTTCCATATTTTTTGCCGGAGTGTCACTTGCCACTTCATTAATTGCTGTTGTCGGACATGGAGGGAGGGGGTAAGATTTAAGATTTTCAGGGATCTTCTTCAGGATTACTGTACCAAACGAATGACAAGATAGTGCACTTTCAGCTCGGAGATTGCAAGCCCCCCAAGACCATGAATATTCTGACTCTTATGCTAGCTATTCATGAATACTAGGCTATAGTATGAATAGGGTCTAGGCTGTGGATATTCTTGTATTTTATTTCAGGTCAATAAACATATATTGTACACGTACACCCAGCAAAAAAAAATACTACGGTTTACTAAAGTAAATTTACTATAGTTTACTATAGTAAACACTATAGTAAACTACAGTGTTTTTGCGGAATATTTTACCATGTTTTACCATAGTTTACCATAGTAAATACTATTGTTTACTATAGTAAATACTTAATTTTACTATGATGAATATCACATTTTACCATGGTATACTAGTGAATACCATATTTTACTATAATATTATTTACTATGGTGAAAGCATGGTAAAATGCAATATACTAGTCATGTTTTACTATAATTCACCATGATTTACTATGGATGTATCATGGTTTACAATAATAAACTAGTACATTTTTAGCAGGGACCACACACAAGCACGGCTCACGCAAGCACTCGCGGCCACACACACCCACAAGTGCGCGCGCGCACACACATGTGCATACGACCAAATTAATTAAAATCAGAAATACAGAAGTATATGTAAGTGAGATGTAGAATCACTGGACAGAGGTTGCATATTACGTTGGTCCAACATTGCACAACATTGCAGCAATGTTGTTATAACGGGTATTTGGTGCTCGCATTCTCAGCCGGATACTGTTTGTGCAGTTTTCGTACGCTGAACAGTGTGGTTGAGAAAGTCGTGTTTTCGCCAGATCTAGACCAACCGTTTTGGCGTGTTATCCCTGGTGGTTATCGTTGTGACATTTACATGAAAGCCAACAGCAATGGGGAAGCCGAAACGAGACAAGAAAAGTCGAAGGGATGAGGAAGACTTGTAAGTCGCATAGAAACATATGTCGTCGCTGAAACACGTCATTGTCAACACGACAGCATGGGCCATGCTATGCCTAGGCTATGGGTTATTCTTCGAGTTTGAACCTCGCTTGCCCTGAGTTTCTTCGCGCCAAAAAGGTTAAGGGGCAAAACCAACACAGCAGTTGTCTTGCTAAGTTAGTCTAATTCAGTAACTATAACATTCTTCAAATACCAGAGACCTAAAATTCGGTAAAACGCCGTGAATCACGGCTGGTGTAGTGGTTAGCACGTCCGCCCGACATGCCAGCGCTCTGAGTTCGAAACACGGACCGGGCAGTCATGATATTTGGTTTAAAAACATGGCTCTCAACATTGAGGACTGTGTATCCCTCGTGACTCGGAGATCATATTAATGTCGGTCCCGTCTCAAGTTGGGATGTAGAACCACTGAGGTCGACAAGCACCCTGGCAGTGACCAGACTCAGTGCTAGCATATATAAAGGTCTGTTTGGCGAAAATGTTCCAAAAAAGGGCTGACTAGTTGAATGACACCTCATGACACCATTAGATTATAACCACAATAATACAGATTAGTCAGTTAATAGAATGTTGCCGAGCGCAGGAAACAACCAGAACAACAACTATTGGTTGGGCCGAGTTCAACCTCGTAGACATAGACAGGCCAGAAATGAGAAATACACGCAATAGACTTAGTTAGTACATGCTATTTAGGTTCTAGTATTCCTAAAGAAAATATAAACATCTAGGAAGGAATGCACCCGTCCAGGCCATTTTACATCATTGAAACTGCCGTGAAGCCAGTTACAAAATCTACGGAGATTGGTTTTCAAAATCAACCACCCGGATCGCCTGGTCAGTTGCCCGACACACACCATAAGCCAGGCCTCGCATTGCTAGGGTAATTGTCACCTAACTGCTATCGGTAGTTGCTTGAAAGGCAGCCAACACTTGCCTAGACTAAATAATCCTACATGAAGTCAACATTAGGGCGGGGAGATACAAAAAGTACTTGCCAACACGATCTTGGAAAACAGATGGAATTCTGCGTATTCAACATTTCGAAACGGGATTTGTGTTTTCGAACGGAAACTCCGTAAACGCTGAAAGTGTAAAATCACCAACACCGTAAATAATACTGACTTTATTGGCGATATTTTGAAACAAACATGATTGCTATATGTTATGTATATATATGTGTTACTAATTAAATGTAATTGTCACACATGAGTGTACATATTCCGGTTTTGACCAAAAAACTCGAAGGAATAACAACAGCCTAGGTTGCCGACTTAAAGTGATGTAGCCCACATTTCGTAGTTCAAAAAAATTCCATTGGATGGCGTCATATGTATCGCTAGCTAAAATGGTTGAACAAAATTATCAGTGAAACAGCATCAGTTTTTCATAATTGTTAATATGGTTCCTTGTGTAATTTTCATTTGTTAACTTATGTATTAAGCACTGCTGCATTTGAAACAACCAGTCAGTTATGTTGTTGTGTGACAGGAATTATTTTATTATCAAAATTTATTATGTACAGTTGTTATTGTGTTGCAAATGTTGCACAAATAAATGTTGTCAGAAAAGTTAACCACAGTAAACAGTATTATTTAGATGCAAAGATCATAACATTGTGATATTTTTAATATCTGACAGTATGTATTATTATTCAAAGTTAACTTTTAAATAAAATATTACTTTTCTGAACAGAAATAGGCTTATTTTTTACTTTTAAACAGAATATGCATCATTTGACATGGAAAATGCATCAATTGACACAGTTTTTTTTCTTTCTGAAACGGAAAATACTTCATTTTAAATGGAATTCGCCTTTTTTTAAACAAAAATCAGTGTCCTATATATACTCATTGTTGCTACTGTGTTTTAAGAAGTATCTCTAATTCTTATATAAATAAACATAACTATTTGTTGTCATACTTATATTGTTATTACAACTTTTGTTTTTATCACACATGAGATGTGCGCTGCCTTTCCTTCATAAATGGTAATATCTTCAAGTTTGAACTCACTAAGTATGATTACCAAAATTATATATATATATATTGCGCGTATGATCATGCGTCTGAACGCAACCATGCCTCTTGCATGTCAGAAAAAAATTGATCCTGGGTGAGGCCCTACCTTTAGGCCTACTAATTTAGACCAGTTTGCACAAATCTTAACAGACATATCACATGTAACATTTTCGTTCATAGATATCCATATTTTTGACTTGAAATCCTTTATAAATATTATTTTGTATTATATTTGTCATTGCTTAAAACTGGCCTATTGAAATCTATATATATATATATATATATATATATATATATACTTATATTGAGGGGACAATACACTGGCCATTGGAATTATACCTCAAATCAAACCATGGTTTGTCGGAATGGCTTGTCAGAAATATGCCTAGCATCAAAACCATTTGCTCTTTGACAGATTTTTTTGTCATTCAATGATGAATACAGAATATGCATAATTATCACAATTTCTTACATTTAAAGCAAAGCAGCATTAATAATATGGGGCATTACATGAAAGTGTATTCATATATGGATACCATACAAAACAAACAACAAATGTTTACAGAAAAGAGTGCCTATTTCTGGGCTGCTGTATTTAAAAAAAAAAAATTACCAGCAAAACTATGTCCTCAAAGTACATACATTAAACTGTGCACACAGTGAAGCTGATTTAGTGAAATTGTAACTTTGATATCTTGAGAACATTGATCTGCAAAATGCCACATTTTTATGAAATTGTCCTTGATTTACACCATGTTGTGTAATGTACCCCCTTATAGACAGATCTTAGGGTACCACCAATGGGACAGTGCGAGTAGCATGTTGGTCAATACTGCTACTGATACATTTGACACCCCATTGTGTGAGGATGGTTTTAGAAAACGTACTTTCAGTGTTAACAATGAGCTGATAAAATATATGTACAATTGTACAGATATTGTTATTAATTGGCCATTGCGGACTTGCTGGGCCGAATCTCTGTATATTGTATAACAAAATTATATATTTATTTAATTATTTCTTGTAATTTTTTTAACTTATTTATCAACTTTATTCAACTTACTACCTTTATTTAGATTTTATCTATTTATATATCTAACTCATCTACTTTTAGAAAGCTATGTATTTTTATATCTATTTATATGTACCAATTGTGTTTTTTTTTGCCTGAAATAAATGTACTTGTATTCGTAGACTCAACGGAGAGGAAGAGGTGGAAGAAAATGCAGATCCCATTGACTCCCAAGACCCAGCTAAGGCTGCAGTTGCAGGGAAGAAGGGAAAGAAAGGCAGAAGTAAGAAAGATGGTGACTGGTAAGCAGGGTTGATATCTAGCTGGTCAAAACCAGTTTTGTATAGAAAGTGGTTAAAACGGGTTAAGCAAGTTTTCACGCAACCCATTTCAAATTAGTTTCCTCCGAAAATGGACTATTTAGTATTGACTATGACATATTAGCATGTTCAAAAAAATATGGTTAAATTATCAGAGAAATTATGAAATCAGTTGTGATTGGATTTAATTCTGCCAAAAATGGTTTATATAACTTGAGGCTATTCACATTTTCACGAGATACTCAATGTAATGAGCAACGCAAGTTCTTTTGGTGAATTTAGTAAAACACCTACTCATTTATTAAAGTCACTGTGCATGCTACTTCAGATAATATGTTTATTACAGCAAATGTAAAAATAGTAATAGTAAAAAGTAAAAAAAGCTATTATCTTAATCGCCTTAAAATAGGCTATTATCTTAATCGTTTATTACATTTTTTTAGGGAAGATGACATTGCCAATGAGCTAGCAAGTCTGTCACTGGACGCAAACGCTGGGACCGATGAAATGACAAATGGCGCTACAGAACTGCCCATGCCCGTGAAACAGAAGAAAAAGGTAGGTACAGGCAAAGTACATGGATACCAAGAAGGCCACCTTGTGTAAAACATGTCATGAATGTGATTGCAATACCAGAGAGTGCTGTTTTCCTGGGAACCCTGTTATTTGTATCATTAATTTATATGGAAACTATTGTTTTAATAGCTTGCATACTTGTGTTTATTTATTTATTTTTAAAACAATATAGTTGATTTTATTTAGTAGTAATGATTGCATATATTGTAGCACATTAGCATTTAAAATGTGTATGGTTTTGTATGTTATTAATTTATTTGCAGTAACCATTTTAAAGCGCCCCTGCACAATTATTTGGATGGGGCGCTATATAAGAAATATATTATTTATTTATTACTTCTGGACATCGATAGCAGTGATTCTCATAACTGTTTGTGGAGTTGTTTGGTGTCTTCAAATTTGGTTGTTTCTGCAGAAGAAGACACGGAAGCTGGAGGAAGTGGAAGATGTGGAAGATGTAGAAGATGTAGAAGATGAGGAGGATGAGGAGGAACTTGTAGCTGAGAAGCCGAAGATGAAGATGGGTTTCCAGATGTTGGGTGACCTTGATGACAATGACAGTACTGCTGAGGTGAGTCCTTGAGTCATCTAACTATATATATGTATATATATTATATATATATATAATGTATCTATGTATATATATATACATGTACATATATCATCATCATATTTTCTCCTAAGGATGTGCACTGCCTAATAGCTGCGCGACCCCTTTTACAGAAGTGATTTATAAAATTAACTGGTTACCATGGTTACAGACAAGCAAATTGCTTATCATGTTATTGGTTTTTCACATAAACATCTACTATAAATTTGGTTCGGATGAGTAGTTTTAAAGTTACAACATAAAGTTAATATCACCCATTTGCAGACCAGTATCCTCTCTTAACTTATCGTAGCTGTATTCTGTTTTAAGGATGAAGAGAACGATTCTGAGGACGAGAATAAGAAGAAGACATCTGAT
The DNA here is from genome assembly GCA_020002185.1 of Paraescarpia echinospica. NCBI lineage: Eukaryota > Metazoa > Annelida > Polychaeta > Sabellida > Siboglinidae > Paraescarpia > Paraescarpia echinospica. The sequence goes on along the minus strand of CM034535.1, from coordinate 23,135,827 downwards.
GATGAGGAGGAAATGGTGAAGGTAGAGGAGACAAAGAAAGTGGACAAGAAGAAGAGCAAGAAGATGAAGCAGGAGAAGAAGAAGGCACAAGCAGAGGAGGATGACATAGACGCAATCCTTGCCCAGATCGAGAGCACGGCGAAGCCCGGGAAGAAGGGAAAAGGGAAGAAGACAGCTGAGCCAGACACAGCATCGCAGGAACCCGTTGCAACGTCGGAGTCTGCATCTAAGATGGTGGACGACGGCGGTGTTGATGTGTCTGATGATGAACACCAGATTAAAGGAGATGAGGCGGATGAGGAGGGAGAGGAAGGGTCCACTGTGAAGACAGCGGTGCAGAAGAAGAAAGAGAAGAGGGAACGACAGAAACAGCAGAGACTGCAGGTGAGCCTTGGTAAAAATTTCAGGTGAGAAAAAACAAGAAATAGTAATTGAGTGAGATTCATCAAAGCATGCAGATCAGATTCAATAGAGAATGCAGTGTGATTCAGTAGAGAATGCAGTGAGATATAATGGAGAAAGCAGTGAGATTTAGTAGAGAATGCAGGTGAGATTTGGTAGAGAATGCGGTGTGATTCGGTAGAGAATGCAGTAAGATTCAGTAGAGAATGCAGTGAGATTTAGTAGAGAATGCAGCAAGCTTCAGTAGAAATTGCAGGTGAGATTCAGTAGAAATTGCAGGTGATATTCAGTAGAAATTGCAGTGAGATTCAGTAGAAATTGCAGTGAGATTCAGTAGAAATTGCAGTGAGATTCAGTAAAGAAAGCAGTGTGATTCAGTAGAGAATGCAGTGTGATTCAGTAGAGACTGCAGTAAGATTCAGTAGAGAATATAGGTGAGATTCAGCAGAGAATGTAGGTGAGATTCAGTAGAGAATGCAGATGTGATTCAGTAGAGAATGCAGTGAGATTTAGTAGAGAATGCAGCAAGCTTCAGTAGAGAATGTAGGTGAGATTCAGTAGAGAATGCATATGTGATTCAGGAGAGATTGCAGTGAGATTCAGTAGAAAATGCAGGTGTGATTCAGTAGAGACTGCAGTGAGACTAGAGAATGCAGTGAGATTCAGTAGAGAATGCAGATGTGATTTAGTAGAGAATGCAGTGTGATTCAGTAGATAGTGCAGTGAGACTCGGAAGAGTATTCAGTGTGTTTCAGTAGAGACAGCAGTGAGACTCTTAGAGAATGCGGTGAGATTCAGTAGAGAATGCAGATGTGATTTAGTAGAGAATGCAGTGTGATTCAATAGAGAATGCAGTGAGACTGTAGAGAATGCAGTGAGATTCAGCAGATAGTGCAGTGACACTCAGTAGAGTATTCAGTGTGATTCAGCCGAGAATGCAGGTGAGACTCCGTAGAAAATACATGTAATGTTCAGTAGAGGATGCAGATGTGATTCATTAGAGAATGCAGTGATATTCAGTAGAGAATACATGCGAGACTCAATAGAGAATACATGTGAGACTCAGTAGAGTATACATGTGAGACTCAGTAGAGAATACATGTGAGACTCAGTAGAGAATACATGTGAGACTCAGTAGAGAATACATGTGAGACTCAGTAGAGTATACATGTGAGACTCGGTAGAGAATACATGTGAGACTCAGTAGAAAATACATGTGAGACTCAGTAGAGTATACATGTGAGACTCAGTAGAGTATACATTTGAGACTCAGTAGAGTATAGATGTGAGACTCAGTAGAGAATACATGTGAGACTCAGTAGAGTATACATGTGAGACTCAGTAGAGAATACATGTGAGACTCGGTAGAAAATACATGTGAGACTCGGTAGAGAATACATGTGAGACTCAGTAGAAAATACATGTGAGACTCAGTAGAGAATACATGTGACTCTATAGAGAATACATGTGAGACTCAGTAGAGAATACATGTGAGACTCAGCAGAGTATACATGTGAGACTCAGTAGAGAATACATGTGAGACTCGGTAGAGAATACATGTGACTCTATAGAGAATGCATGTGAGACTCAGTAGAGAATACATGTGAGACTCAGTAGAGTATACATGTGAGACTCGGTAGAGAATACATGTGAGACTCAGTAGAGTATACATGTGAGACTCAGTAGAGAATACATGTGAGACTCAGTAGAGAATACATGTGAGACTCAGTAGAGTATACATGTGAGACTCAGTAGAGAATACATGTGAGACTCAGTAGAGTATACATGTGAGACTCAGTAGAGTTTACATGTGAGACTCAGTAGAGAATACATGTGAGACTCAGTAGAGTATACATGTGAGACTCAGTAGAGAATACATGTGAGACTCGGTAGAGTATACATGTGAGACTCGGTAGAGAATACATGTGAGACTCAGTAGAAAATACATGTGAGACTCAGTAGAGTATACATGTGAGACTCAGTAGAGTATACATGTGAGACTCAGTAGAGTATACATGTGAGACTCGGTAGAGTATACATGTGAGACTCAGTAGAGAATACATGTGAGACTCAGTAGAGAATACATGTGAGACTCAGTAAAGTATACATGTGAGACTCAGTAGAGAATACATGTGAGACTCAGTAGAAAATACATGTGAGACTCAGTAGAGTATACATGTGAGACTCAGTAGAGTATACATGTGAGACTCAGTAGAGTATACATGTGAGACTCAGTAGAGTATACATGTGAGACTCAGTAGAGAATACATGTGAGACTCAGTAGAGAATACATGTGAGACTCAGTAGAGTATACATGTGAGACTCAGTAGAGAATACATGTGAGACTCAGTAGAGTATACATGTGAGACTCAGTAGAGTATACATGTGAGACTCAGTAGAGTATACATGTGAGACTCAGTAGAGAATACATGTGAGACTCAGTAGAGAATACATATGAGATTCAGTAGAGAATGCAGATGTGATTCAGTAGAGAATGCAGTGATATTTAGTAGAGAATGCAGATGTGATTCAGTAGAGAATGCAGGGAGATTCAGCAGAGAATGCAGGGAGATTCAGCAGAGAACACAGTGAAATAAATTAAGAAGTTTCATCCTATTACAGTCAGGTCTGTTTTTTTATGTGCTTTGCCTGATATATACATGTTGTTCGTTTGCCTATGTAGAAAGGAAAAGGTGCTAGCCAGAAGACTGTGAAACATGAGCCAGCAAAAGAGGAGAAAGTAGAGGTAGATGCAGCTAGTGAAGACAAACCCGTTGTAACACCAGAGGCTGGGGAACCTGCCCCAGCTACATCACCACAGGAAGTGGAGGCGAAGAAAGGTAAGGACGATGGAATCTCATCTGCAGACCCAGGTTCAATTCTTAATTGAATTGGAAGCAAATTGAATTGAGATTAAAAAAATCAAAACATAGAATTGCAATTGAATTCCACAAAGTAAATTGGATTGAATGAATTGATCGAAACATAAAATAAATTTTCGATGTTTTCTATATAAATTGTAACTTTTTCGGATGTGTCTTTTGTGTTAAAACTTTGCATTTGCTGGACAATGGAGTTTATTTTATTGTGATCTAGATGCATTGTATATGTAACGCATCTGTTTTAAGTTACAAAACTTTAGTTACTTGAAAGTCACAACAAAACAGCTAATGTTGCAAATTTGAATTAGAATTGAATTGGAATTGAATAAAAATAATTTGAATTGATCCATTTTGTGTGTACATTGAATTGGAATTGATCTTTAGTAAATACACTTGAATTGGTATAACAATACTGCTAATGTTGTATATGCCGAAATGTGGGCTCTGTCATCCAGAGGTACAGGAGACTAGTATGGGCTCAGTCGCAGGCCTGGCCTTGGGATGTAGAGCCCACATTTCTCTCTCTTTAACTTAATCTCTAATAAACGTTATTTATTTGGCCTTATTTCATCACTATTCATGACTTGTGTTGGTGCGTGCATAAATACACTTAAATTGGAATTAATAAAAATGAATTGAACTCAGGTATGCTCATCTGTATTTAAATCTGTATAATAATAAAATAACTTTGGGGGAAGTATGGCTAAATTATGGTAATATTTATCTTAACCGATTGATTCGTTTTAACTTTTAAACTTAGTTGCTTGAATCTGTGTTCAGATGTTATTTTCTTTATTTACTATTTTATTTAGATGTGTTCTATTTGTACAATTTATGTTTCTGTTATGTGAAGTGTTGCAAATTTTACAGATATTGCATTATAAAAATTAGTATTGTTAATATGGAGGTAATAAATGAGCAGATAATTTTTGGAGTGTTTCACCAACATTTCGATGAGCTTGTAAGTGCAAATTTGGTCTTTAAAATAAATTTCTCTCCAGGCCATACACGGTAGGTAGATAGGATTATTTTTTAATTTGTGCAAACAGTTCAATTTTTCTGTCCAATGCATGAAATGGGTCTTACTGAGTAAAATATATATTGAACTTTTTTCAGCCAGACCCCTGTTTCCATGGTAACAAACAAAATGGCCACCATTTTGAGCAAATATTGGCAAATTTGGAAACACTGCCATTTTTTATTGAATCCATATATAGTTATAATTCTTCCAAATCCATGTTCTCTATAGATTCTATTGTGAAATGATCAGAGCATTTTTTTTAATGTGTTTTTATTTTTTCAATTATTTTTTTGTAAAATACAAAACAAATCTTGTTTTTTGCAACATATATGGCTATATCTTTCAAACTATTCATGATTTTTAAAAAAGTGTCTGATCATTGCACACAGTAGAATATGCTGAATGCAACACTGAAAACATTATTTATATAGCATAATTATTCCAAGAGATATCCCGTTTCCAAATGCAGAAATTTGAAGACAAATGTTTTTGAGAAAATGGCTGTCAAAGATTGCGAAATGGATTTCATTACATGATATCGACATGCTTGATCCATGATTAAAACTCACTTAAAGGTGTAATTGTCATAGAAGTGAACTTTATTGATAGTATGCATACAAAGGTATAATAATCTGGCAGAAAACCATTTTCAGTATTTTTTGTCAAAAAACACCATTTCACCTGGGGTGTCTGGCCTTAACAGTGATGTTATATACTGAAAACTGTCAACACCTGCATGTGCCATGTGGGCCACTTTCACTGGTGACTCACAGAAATAATGTCCTCACTGATACAGCAGTGTTTTTTGCATTTTGAAAAGGATCGTTAAATTTAAAGGAAATAAAAATAAGGCATTAGCTAAAATCCCTTTTCCATGTGTACACAAAGTTTAACATTGTATGTAACATTTGACAACATTAAACAAATACAGCAAAATACATTTGTAGCATAAATTCGATTTTAAGCCCATCTGTGAAGCGATTCCCGCGAAAAATTAAATTTTAATGAGCTAGGCGATCACATGGTATTGTGACGTCACTTATGACACACACTCGCATCAGGCCGACCCTTTCCATGCATCCAGAGCATGAGTTATTGTGCAATATTCCAACGTAATACAAACACTAGTCATCATAAAGGAACAAGCAGTTCCACATGAATCAAATTTTATTCAAAACAACGAATGCGAATGTGCCTACAAGTCGACTAGGTTTCGCTGAGCTTGGGCTCGTTTTCAGAATAATTATATCGAATGCAACCAACGGGAGATAATCTACACCAATAAACATACATAGCAAAAATATATTGTATCCAGCTACAGAAAGTAACATGTATAATCTCATAATATCACTAGAATATCGATATATGAAGCAGGAGTTGTATAATTTATTATAACAACTTAAATCAGTCAGCGAATTCCTGTTGGTAGACGCGTTGGTTTCTTATCATTTATTTTACAATCGGGCGACGCATGCAAACCATTGATTTTCTTTACACTTTTTTTGTTTATGTTTTCACGAAGTAATATAAACCAAATCATTTAGTATACTATAATGCACTGTTTGTAAAAAAAAAAATATTTTTGTAGTAATTCTTTATTCGCCACAAAAATGAAAATATGGTCATTATATATATAACGGTGTTTCTAAATTTTATTTATCCAGACAGATCACAATCTGTTTTCACATATATAATTACAATATATTACAGTACAATATATTTACAATTAATAAATTATATATCCATTACATTATATTTGTTTGGATAAATAAAATTTTGAAACATCGTTATATAATTACCATATTTTCATTTTTGTGGCGAATAAATAATTACTTCAAAAATTAAAATTATTTACAAACAGTGCATCATAGTATAAAATGATTTGGTTTATATTACTTCATAAAAACATAAACAAAAAAGTGTAAAGAAAATCAATTGTTTGGTGTCGGGATTGAACCAGCGTTGCCCGATTGTAAAATAAATGACAAGAAACCAACGCGCCTACCCATTGAGCTAGCGGCACCAGCGGAAACTCTCTGACTGATTTAAGTTGTTATGATAAATTGTACAACTCCTTCATATATCGATATTCTAGTGATATTATGAGATTATACACGTTACTTTCTGTGGCTGGATGCAATATATGTTTGCTTCGTATGTTTATTGGTGTAGATTATCTCCCGTTGGTTGCATTCGATATAATTATTCTGAAGACGAGCCCAAACTCGGCGAAACCTAGTCGATTTGTAGGTCCATTCGCATTCGTTGTTTTGAATAAAATTTGATTCATGTGGAACCGTAAGATAACTGCTTGTTTTTCTATGATGACTAGTGTTTGTATTACGTCGGAATATTGCACAATAACTCATTCTGACGCTCGTTTCGACCCAGAAGCTATACTTGTAAACATGCTCTGAATGCATGGAAAGGGTCGGCCTGATGCGAGTTTAAGTCATAAGTGACGTCACATCTCGGCATCCCGAAAAGCGCGCCAAAAATATGCATATTCGAAAATGTCCGGATGCACAGCATAAAATGTGGAATTTCTAATTCGTTTAATTTTTTTGGCTTGATAGACGTGGAAATAGATAGCAGGATGTAATATAACATGAATTCAAGCAATAGGTGTTTTTATTCTCCTTAACAGTGGATTCCGTTTAATGATGGATTTTCCTGATGAGCCCGTTGCCTTATTGAAACAGTCCTTGTTTCATGACCTTGGTCTTGTTGTAGGAGACGGAGGGGAGGAGGAAGAGGATAAGAAGAAGAAGAAGGATAAACGGAAGAAGAAGAAGGGAGAGAAGGATGAGGAAGAGAAGACGACAAAGAAGAAACCACCATCCAAGATGGTAGGTGTCACGTCTGTTCCCATTTACACTGCTCGTTTGGTCGTCATCTCTTGTGCTGCTGTCACAGTGTCATACTGTGTTTTTGTATTTTACATGTAGCTGAGTTACCCTGGGGTTGCCCAGCGAGAAAGGATACCTGTTAATATTTTCTGGTTAAAGCTGCCTCTAGAATCTCTAAATCAAAGAGATTATTTATATGATGCTCTTGAATAGCTACAATGTTACAATATAATACCAACCTGACATGCTCACCCAATGTCTTTGTTGACATGGTTCTCCTTTCACGTCCAATGTCTGTTGACATGGTCCACTGACCACTGTCTCTGTTGACATTGTCCCCTTTCACGGTCCACTGTCTCTGTTGACTTGGTCCCCTTTCAAGGTCCACTGTCTCTGTTGACTTGGTCCCCTTTCATGGTCCATTGATCACTGTCTCTGTTGACATGGTCTCCTTTTATGGTCCACTGACCACTGTCTCTGTTGACATGGTCCCCTTTCATGGCCCATTGACCACTGTCTCTGTTGACAGTGTCCACTTTTTCTATTGACATATTCTCCTTTTATGGTCCATTAACCACTCCTCTGTTGACACGGTCCCCTTTCATGGTCCATTGTCTCTGTTGACATGGTCCCATTTCATGGTCCACTGTCTCTGTTGACATGGTCCCCTTTCACAGTCCACTGACCATTGTCTCCCTTTTCACAGTACACAGATCAGTGTTTCAGTTGATATGGTCTCCTCAGTTCCTGTGATCAGTGTTACTTCTGACACAGTCCCTCACTCTTGACACTGTCCCTCACTTTTGACACTCCCTCACGTTTGACACTGTCCCCCACTTTTGACACTGTTCCTAGGTGAAAGCTATGCAGGAGCAACTGAGGAAGATCCAGGAGGAAGAACAACGACTGAAGAGGGAAGAGGAGGAGAAGATCCGGAGAGAGGAGGAAGCTGAACGAGAACTCGAAGAAAAGGTCAGCAATTAAAACATCTATATTCTGTCATTTTAATTGTGATTTTTATAGGTAGTCTAGGTAAGTCCATGGTTACTTTCAAACAGGTTTTTTGCATAAAATTATTAACAAGTATGTGATGTTTAAAAATTCACCAATAATATAATTTAACATATGAAAGTCTTTTTGTAATTAAACTGTCAGTCCTTGTGCAATATATTGTTATGGTTAACACCAAATATTATTTTAAGAGTTAATCCATGGGACGTGCTGTTTTTGTGTGATTCGATGTCAATGTGTAAATAACGTAAATATAAATACAGAAAGTCGCCAACGATACAGAAAACTGTTTATTTAAAAAACAAATTGCGATTAAATTTATTTAATTAAATTGTCAGTCCTTGGCAGTACACTGGAATCTCACTATTAAGGTCATGCTATGTACTCAACCAAACTGACCTGAATACTAAGGTGATTGCATTAGTGAAACTAATTTTCTGTATTTCACTGTTACGGAAATAATTTGGAACTGCCCTAGGGTGACCTTAATTGTGAGGTGACTGTTTTACCGAGGTAACTGTAACATGGCTGTACATGCATCTTATTAGTTTAGAAGTTAATCCATGGACCAAGTGGTTTTTGTGCGATTCGATATCATTGTTTAGTTTAAAGAACGTTGATGTCAGAACATTGAAGATAATGTTTTGTGGCTATTCACAGGAGAGAATTGAGAAAGAGCGGAAAGACCGCGAGAAACTGAAAAAGAAGGAGAAACTGGACCGACTGAAGGCCGATGGGAAGTTTATGACGGCAAAACAGAAGGAAGCACAGAGGAGAGCTCAGCAGATGTTAGAAGCCATGAAGGCCCAAGGTGAGGACCAGGCCCTTAGCCAGAAATAATTTGTTGCCAGTCTTGAATCAATCAAAAGTGATGTCTTTTAGCACGCCTGTATGGAAGCCATTCATGTAAATCACAGCCATTATTGGCCAGGTTAGTTTTTTCAATGACAAACCAGTGTCATTTGAGCCATTTATTTAATTAATACTGATCCATTTGATGTGTATCACTACTAGTTGTGTCAATGATAGTAATTAATGTGGGCCCCTAGATTTAGAACTATTAGTAAATCTAGTGGCCAGCTGGACCCCTCTAAATTCCACCCGTGTTATCAGTTGTAATTACCTGTCTTGGCCAGTCATCTGCCAGTCTTGAAGACGGGCAGACAGGTCTCTGGCTAAGCCCCTGGTGAGGTTGAAGGGGAAGGGGGAACCGAATGTGGGAAACAGGCTAGGGAATGTGAAAAGATAATGGGTCTAGTAGGGAGATTAGGGTTAAGAGAAGGGAACAATATGGGGTTCAAAACGGAGGTTGTGGTTAGGATAAGGGTGGAAGAGAAGGTTAGGTTTTGGATGTGGAATTAATACTGAGTGGTTGGTATGGTAGGGAGATTGTGATTAGAAAACTGATGGAAGGGGAAGATGCTTGATTGATTGAGTTTATTCAGTAAAATTATAAGTACCGGTAAGAGCAGTGTCATATACTAATACCAAAGGTAACACATAGAAGTACACTTGTTTTCAATGTTGTCCTTGTAGACTAGATAATGGAATAGGCCACTGTTATATCAATGGGTGTTGCCCACTTTTAATGTTAGTAACTCTTAAATTAATAAAATAATCTTTAGAAGGCATGAGCTATCATGATAACAAACAAAATGGCCACCATTTTGAGCAAATATTGGCAAATTTGGAAAAGCTGCCACTTTTTATTGAATTCATATATAGGTATAATTCTTGCAAATCCATGTTCTCTATAGAGTCTATTGTGCAATGATCAGAGCATTTTTTGAAATGTTGTGTTTTTATTTTTTTAAATAATTTTTTGGTAAAATACGAAAAAAATCTAGTTTTTTTGCAACAAATATGGCTATATCTTTCAAACTATTCATGATTTTAAAAAACTGTCTGATCATTGCACACAGTAGAATATGCTGAATACAACACTGAAAACTTTATTTACATTTATATAATTATTCCAAGAGATATCCTGTTTCCAAATGCAGAAATTTGAAGAAAAATGTTTTTGAGAAAATGGCTGTCAAAGATTGCATAATGGATTTCATTACATGATATCGACATGCTTGATCCATGATTAAAACTCACTTAGAGGTATGTAATTGTCATAGAAGTTAACTTTATTGATAGTATGCATACAAAGGTATAATAATCTGGCAGAAAACCATTTTCAGTATTTTTTGTCAAAAAACACCATTTCACCTGGGGTGTCTGGCCTTAATACAGCTTAGGAGGCTAGATAAGTAAGCTAACATTGCGTAACAAATATTAGCTTTTCGCTGCGATGAACGCAAAGCTATTGCCTGTACTGGTGCGCCAAAATAGTAATTCGTCAACCTTATACGAATTGGTGAATCGTAATATTGTTCGGCACGGTAAACGTGCTTTCTAAATTGGTATATTGATTGAAACACGAAGTTAAGCCAATTGTGAGCGTACTTATAGTTTTAAATCCTTAATCAACTCTAACACAGCGTTTGTCAAATCATTTGCGTATTCGGCTGCTGAGTGCCAGGTCATTATTTTAGATCTTACGTCAGCGGTACCATATTATCGTTCAGTTGACCGTGGCTTGTTGGTTCATTATTTATTTAAAAACGGTACACAATTCATCAATTTTATTCAGTTCAACATTCAACAGTGTGTGACATTTAAACAGAATACACATTGACGTTGGTTGGCAGTTTAATAAGCTTCATAAACTGCGTATAGACTGTGTGACGTGCACACTTTGGCTTCAATGGCGTTGTTCGTGCAGCAGCGGTGTCGGTCGTCGTCATAGCGCCCCTGACGGCAGATACAGGAACGCGTCACGTTTATAACGCGCCCCGTTTATAACGCGGATTCATTTCATGGACCCCGACTACCGCGTTATAACGAGGCGCGACTGTATATGGATATATGTTTTATAGGCAAACCTTTTAGATCGTAGGTCCCCTGAGGAGAATGAAGACTGGGAAGTAGTTGTATTGGCTTGTGGTGTTGTAGGCTTGGAGATTCCACAGAAGGTCGAGGGAGAAAAGAAGAAACGAGTGGTGTATGCAAAGAAGAAGAGACCATCGCAGTCTCAGGACCAGGAGCCTGGTAGGTGTTGCGGCAACACGGTCCATATTTATCTTTCAGTGTGTACTGGGGGAGACTCAAGGGGAGACTTTCTATTCGTTTTTTTTATTGTAAAATCGTGTTATATAGTGCAAAATCTGTGTATTCTAACTTAGAGACTACCCAGATATATATTTTAATAAAGCAGAAACAACGTTTGAATTCAACAGTTTAATATTTACAGAAATCACTCAAACCCATGAATAGCGAGTTTTAGATAATTTTGAGGACGGTTGTGACCCGGCTTCTAATGTCAGTACGCTGCCATCACAGTCTCGGTTCTGAGGCCATGCGTGGGTACACACATGTAAAGTGTAAATGTTTATTGATTTCTATAGCACCGTATTTATATAATAATATTCAATGGTGCTGTACAGTACAACAAATGGCATAGTAGAAAGTTAAAACAACACAATCATTCAACATAATACAAATATTGATATAAAAAGATAAAACTATAAAATGATAAAACTACTAATTTCAATAGAAACATCGAACATAAACAATGTAAACAAACTGCAGCAATAAATCAAAAACTTCTGAAGATATTTCAACAGATGATGTATCATTTTAAAGCCCACAATATGTGGAATTAAAAAATGTACAAAACTCTGTTTTACAATTTTGTAACTTAATGCTGCGTGTGGAACGCCGTGGTGCAGCGACTAGTGCTTCACACTGTCGACCAAGAGAACCCGGGTTCAAATTCTGTGCGGCGGTGTCGAACCTTGGGCAAGTTCGTTTACTCTACGTTACTTCAGTTCACTCAGCTGTATGAACGAGTACCTTGCTGTAGACAGTGGTAGATATTTATAAATGAATAGTTGTCGTCCATAATTGCAGCGTGACCGGATGCTTCCCAGAGAAGTCAAGATGGTGTATGATTGAACCAAGGCGTAAAGTGTAAAGCGCTTTGAGCAGTCCTGAGGACTGGATACTGCGCCATATAAGAACTTACCTTTGATATATAAGAACTTACCTTTGATATATAAGTTACCTTTGATATATAAGAACTTACTCATTGTACTTTATTTTCGCAGTGTCACCGATGTCGCCAACGGACCAGGCGCCGTCCCTAGAGCGCGTGTCGTCTGTCGAGGAATCATCAGAGAAAACTGAGGCTGTGGAGCAGGAAGTAGCTGCACCCAAGGAGCAGCAAGTGGAAGAGGATGTGAAGGACTCATGGGAAGACGTCAAGGAATCGTGGGAAGATGAGGCTGAAGAGGAGAATAAAAAGAAAGACACAGTAGACGTGACAGACGTCACAGGTCAGTGTCTTGCCCTGTTTCTACTTATAATAACTTTGTTGAAGGTATACTGCCCACCAAATTGTGTTTAGTAAGCCCTTAGCATCGTTCGCAATTTGAAGGCACGACCACGGGTGAATGTTCAAATTGTAAACAAAACATTCAATTTCAAAACAAGCTTTATTGACAATGCAGCCGAGTCGGGTTGAGTTAACTGCTGTACCCTTTGGTATTTAACGATGCTCACTTTCCCATGGTTAACACATCAGACTTCCAGTTAGAAATTACTACTCCTGCTAATTCTGGGAAGACGAACAGACTACATCCCTTTAACCAATTCAGTACTACAGCTCTGACCAGCAGTGACCACTGAATACTGCATTCCCAGTGAATATGCAAGACAATGGACTACCTACCTCACTTCAAGTCAAGATTTGAGCAACAAAAATGCATTTTATGAGTAGGAATGTTCTTTACTTTCGGAAAGTATGATAATCAGCGAGTAAAATGAGCCATATCATTTTACAATCCGTCGTGATGGTAACCAGCGATCCAAGATGGGCGCCATGATTTCAACGTTTTTGCAGTTGCTGAACACAGTTGTATACTAAGATCGCCGACATCATTATTGTGTCAATTGTCAACATCTCACAAAGATTCTTCGCTAAAACTAACAAATAATCTGTCCAAAATTTACAGTTATAAATCGCTAGTTGAAGTAATGCCGTCTGCCATTGTGGCCACCGCAGATTTTGATAATCCATCATTAAAAACAACGAAAATCTCCGTAAACTATTATTGAGCGATACTAAATGATGACCACTGCTGAATAGTTAATTTATTCGCCTTGACAACTGTACATAAGTGGCTCCACATAGTGGATAATTATGAGTAAAAACGATTTGAATAGCAGACATTGTCAATGCCGAATAACCAGCCTGTCGTACTGCAGCGTCACAGACAGTGCGGCCAGAAATACGGCCTGTCGTACTGAAATGGTTAAAGCAATTCTTTGATAATTTTAATCTCTTTAATGTACACAGTTATTTATTATTCCAGTTAACATAACTAATTCGTGTAATTTTTTGCATTTGTTTTATTAGAATGATGTTTTATTAATCTCCTTAAGTCAGAGGCTCATAAACAGCTACAGAGATGTTGTAAATCAACAGTAAATGGTTTTCCAAATGGGATAAGTTACGGGAATTTTCATAGAAGTATTGTTGTAGCGATACTGATCTGTTTTGCTTGTGTTACAGATGTATGCATTACAGGGGTCTTCATAAAAAGGGGGGCGTACATGCCATGCCAGCATTATGAAGCATGACAAAGGGGTCTCAGAAGTCTACAAATACTGTGGTGTACTTGGATTAGGATCGGGCATAGGGGTTAGCAAACAATTTTAGGGGGGTGTACATGCCCGCATTACGAAGCTTGACAAGGGGGTCTCAAAAGATTAGGTGTACTTGGATGGCCCCTTATTGTGACTAGATTAGGTGTACTTGGATGGCCCCTTATTGTAACTAGATTAGGTGTACTCGGATGGCCCCTTATTGTAACTAGATTAGGTGTACTCGGATGGCCCCTTATTGTAACTAGATTAGGTGTACTCGGATGGCCCCTTATTGTAACTAGATTAGGTGTACTCGTATGGCCCCTTATTGTAACTAGATTAGGTTTACTCGGATGGCCCCTTATTGTAACTAGATTAGGTGTACTCGGATGGCCCCTTTTTGTAACTAGATTAGGTGTACTTGGATGGCCCCTTATTGTAACTAGATTAGGTTTACTTGGATGGCCCCTTATTGTAACTAGATTAGGTGTATTTGGATGGCCCCTTATTGTAACTAGATTAGGTGTACTTGGATGGCCCCTTATTGTAACTAGATTAGGTGTATTTGGATGGCCCCTTATTGTAACTAGATTAGGTGTACTTGGATGGCCCCTTATTGTAACTAGATTAGGTGTACTTGGATGGCCCCTTATTGTAACTAGATTAGGTGTACTTGGATGGCCCCTTATTGTAACTAGATTAGGTGTACTTGGATGGCCCCTTATTGTAACTAGATTAGGTGTACTTGGATGGCCCCTTATTGTAACTAGATTAGGACAGTGTATTATCTCTGCACATCAGACTCTCCCGTAAAAGACACAGCACCGAAGGACACACCGAGTGACGCCATGGCAACGAAGGAAGACGCCGCTGAGGAGGAGGAGAGCAGCTCAGAGGAGGAGAGCAAGAGCAGTGAGGAGGAGAGCGAGGAGGATGAGTCAAACGCGAGGCAGCGAGCCGAGGCGAGGATCCTCCACCGTCATGAGGAGGCAGAGAAGAAGAGGTCGACGGACGTCTTGCGCGCTCCGGTGGTCGTCGTTCTGGGGCATGTCGACACTGGCAAAACAAAAATCCTCGATAAGGTACGCTCTCACTGGGGACATAAAAAGATAACATGATAAAAAATAAAATATTATTGATGACTAGATATAATAAGATGAATATATATATACTGTTTTAAAATGTAATAAAAACTGACTAGAAAGAGTTAAGCACCAAAGTGGGCCAGGAACAAATATGTTTTTAGCAGCTTCTTGAGAGTGTTCAATGTTTTTGCTTCATGAGTGTGAGCCGGTAGCACATTCCACAACTTGGCTGCTGAACACTGACATTTTCTGTCGCTGTAAGTAACCGTTCTAGCCCTTGGAACTTCTAGTGTCACTGAATCCATGGATCGTAGCGTTCTTCTTGGTTAGTTCACATTCAGCATGTCAATAACTTTTGTTGCTGCGATGCAACTGTTGTACCTGTCAAATCAACGCACAACTCGAGTTTTGTTGAATTGTGGGCCACCATACATTGCATGACTGATCATCATTTAGTCGATCAAACAGATGACTCACAACAAAAGTTTAGCAGTGTACACCCAGCGTTAGACTTATGGGTAATCCATAGACTTTCGGTGATATAACTGGTTTGTGAAACGGTATTTGTTTCTAACGTGGTGAACATTTACGGAAAATGTTGCTATATCTCTTCTTGTTGCTCTCCTCCTTGTTCCCTGCTGTACAGGGGCAAGGGTCAGGTACAGTAAGGCTGAGTCACTCTCTGCTATACAGGTGTGAGGGTCAGGTACAGTAAGGCTGAACCACTCTCTGTGTCTCCTCCTTGTTCCCTGCTGTACAGGGGTGAGGGTCAGGTACAGTAAGGTTGAACCACTCTCTGTGTCTCCTCCTTGTTCCCTGCTGTACAGGGGTGTGGGTCAGGTATAGTAATGCTGAACCACTCTCTGTGTCTCCTCCTTGTTCCCTGCTGTACAGGGACGAGGGTCAGGTACAGTAAAGTTGAACCACTCTGTGTCTCTTCCTTGTTCCCTGCTGTACAGGGGTGAGGGTAAGGTACAGTAAGGCTGAACCACTCTGTGTCTTCTCCTTGTTCCCTGCTGTACAGGGGTGAGGGTCAGGTACAGTAAGGCTGAACCATTCTCTGAGGGTCAGGTACAGTAAGGCTGAACCACTCTCTGTGTCTCCTTCTTGTTCCCTGCTGTACAGGGGTGAGGGTCAGGTACAATAAGGCTGAACCACTCTCTGTGTCTTCTCCTTGTTCCCTACTGTACAGGGGTGAGGGTCAGGTACAGTAAGGCCTAACCACTCTCTGTGTCTCCTTGTTCCCTGCTGTACAGGGTTGAGGGTCAGGTACAGTAAAGCTGAACCACTCTCTGTGTCTCCTCCTTGTTCCCTGCTGTACAGGGGTGAGGGTCAGGTACAGTAAAGCTGAACCACTCTCTGTGTCTCCTCCTTGTTCCCTGCTGTACAAGGGTGAGGGTCAGGTACAGTAAAGCTGAACCACTCTCTGTGTCTCCTCCTTGTTCCCTGCTGTACAGGGGTGAGGGTCAGGTACAGTAAAGCTGAACCACTCTCTGTGTCTCCTCCTTGTTCCCTGCTGTACAGGGGTGAGGGTCAGGTACAGTAAGGCTGAACCACTCTCTGTATCTTCTCCTTTTTCCCTGCTGTACAGGGGTGAGGGTCAGGTACAGTATGGCTGAACCACTCTCTGTGTCTCCTCCTTGTTCCCTGCTGTACAGGGGTGAGGGTCAGGTACAGTAAAGCTGAACCACTCTCTGTGTCTCCTCCTTGTTCCCTGCTGTACAGGGGTGAGGGTCCGGTACAGTAAGGCTGAACCACTCTCTGTATCTTCTCCTTGTTCCCTGCTGTACAGGGGTGAGTGTCAGGTAGAGTAAAGCTGAACCACTCTCTGTGTCTCCTCCTTGTTCCCTGCTGTACAGGGGTGAGGGTCAGGTACAGTAAGGCTGAACTACTCTCTGTATCTTCTCCTTGTTCCCTGCTGTACAGTGGTGAGGGTCAGGTACAGTAAGGCTGAACCACTCTCTGAGGGTCAGGTACAGTAAGGCTGAACCACTCTCTGTATCTTCTCCTTGTTCCCTGCTGTACAGTGGTGAGGGTCAGGTACAGTAAGGCTGAATCACTCTCTGTATCTTCTCCTTGTTCCCTGCTGTATAGTGGTAAGGGTCAGGTAGAGTAAAGCTGAACCACTCCCTGTGTCTCCTCCTTGTTCCCTGCTGTACAGGGGTGAGGGTCAGGTACAGTAAGGCTGAACCACTCTCTGTATCTTCTCCTTGTTCACTGCTGTACAGGGATGAGGGTCAGGTAGAATAAAGCTGAACAACTCTCTGTGTCTCCTCCTTGTTCCCTGCTGTACAGGGGTGGGGGTCAGGTACAGTATGGTTGAACCACCCTCTGTGTCTCCTTGTTCTCTGCTGTTCAGGGGTGAGGGTCAGATACAGTAAGGCTGAACCACTCTCTGTGTCTCCTCCTTGTTCCCTGCTGTTCAGGGGTAAGGGTCAGGTACAGTAAGGCTGAACCACTCTCTGTGTCTCCTTGTTCCCTGCTGTTCAGGGGTGAGGGTCAGGTACAGTATGGCTGAACCACTCTCTGTGTCTCCTCCTTGTTCCATGCTGTTCAGGGGTGAGGGTCAGGTTCAGTAAGGCTGAACCACTCTCTGTGTCTCCTCCTTGTTCCCTGCTGTACAGGGGTGAGGGTCAGATACAGTAAGGCTGAACCACTCTCTGTGTCTCCTCCTTGTTCCCTGCTGTTCAGGGGTGAGGGTCAGGTACAACATTGCTGAACCACATGCTGTTTTTTCTTTCCAAAATTTTCTGTCCATAGCTCCCTCTCCATCTTTTATCCTCCCCTGATCTTCTCATGTCCCTCCTCACGCAGTCCTATCCTCCCGTCTAAGCTGTTGCCTTTTCCTGTGTCCTTTGTGTTGTTCCACCTCTGCTCTCTGCTATTTTTCCGGCATCCACCTTTGCCAAGTGACATGCCCATCTCTTCCAGCTTCGCAATAATCCTCTTGTTAGCATTGCATTCCAACCTCTTTAATGGTTAATAGTGGGGTGCAGTGATGTAGTGGCGAGAGCACTGGACTCTTGTTCGAGAGAACCTGTGTTACTGTGTCGAATCTTGAGCAATTTCGTTCACTGTACGTTGCTCCTGTTCAGTCAGCTGTATGAATGAGTACCTTGTTAGATATTGGTAGATATTTGTGTACGAATAATCTTTGGCAATTAATGGCAGCGTGGCTGAATACTTCCCAGAGATGTCGAGATGGTGTTTGATTGAACATGTCTGCCAGGGAGTAAAATATAAAGCGTTTTGTCCAAATAACTGGATACTGTGCTATATAAGAACTTATCTTTACCTTTTATAGTTTGATACATGGTTGATGGTGTTGTCACCAGGTGGCTCTGCATGTTAATATATCGACCATTCACTGGGGTTGTTTCATCTTGTTGTAACATGTAAGTCAACATTGACATGTACAAACTTCACGTAGCTTTTGACTTATTGTATATAAATACACTAAGTGACAACTCACAGAATTGCAACTTGGCATAAATATTTCATTGCACATCATAAGACTTTGTCAGTTGACAAGTTGCACAATAATAGTGACCAACCTTCTGTTGAAACTTCTGATTGTGTCTGCTCCTCTGTTAGTCTCTATTGTAGCCAGTTATTCATGGATGACGCACAGGTGTGTAACCTGCCACAGTGACCTGGGTATTCAGTTGCACAGGCCAATTTTGCAGAAGCCAAAAATATCTGACCATGAATGTAGTTTATTTTGGTCAATACATTCAAAAACCAAAAGCAAAATAATAAACATCGTAAAGTATGTGTTGAGACAATATATGTACATCAACATGAAGACATTCATGGTATAATTTGTTAACAAATGAAAACTACTAAATAACATAATAGTCAATATTTACATTTATCAAAAAGAAAATTAGTTGATACGATGTTTTGTAGACATCGAATGCACAGTAGGTACCGGGTTTTTTATATGAGACAATCGCCAATACAATTGAAAGTGATTACTAATACATTATGATAGCAAACACAATATATCTTGCATGTATAAGGTGAATCTTACATGTAAAAAGTGAGGGAAACAAATCAGACGTTTTTTTATAAAGAAAAGAAGTACATTTTAAGTGTAATTTTATTTAGCTTGAATGTACACATCAACGCCTAATTCGGCAAGTTGAACTGTACGTTAAAATTAAATAGTTTTTTGTATAGTCACTGAAGCCTTTGAGAGAGTGGGTTTGGATTTTTTCCGTGATTAACAAGATTTAACAAGATTGCCATCCAGAGAATTAACTCTAGATGGCAGGTGGACAAGGAAGCCCTTTGGCTTATCGAGAGTCCAACCCTTTTATCTACATATATCCAGCCCTTCTGAGGTATGTGTCGATTTTATTTTTAAACATTCACACTACTAGCACCCACACAATCATCAGATAATCTGTTCCATTCATTCACAGTCCTTTGTGAAAATGAGAACTTTCTCACGTCTAATCTACACTGCTCCTTTACTAATGTAACTTCATGTCCTCTAGTCTTTCTATCTTTCTTAACTGAAAAAAACATATTTCTATCAATATTTTCATATCCATTCAATATTTTAAACACTTCTATCTGATCTCTCAGTCTCCTGGTCTCTAGTGTTGTTAAACCACATTCTTTAGGTGTTTTTCATAACTAAGATCCCTCAGTTTTGGTATCATTTTAGTCGCTCTCCTCTGTACTCTTTCTAGCATATCTATGTCCTTCTTGCGGTATGGCCTCCACGCTTGTATACAATATTCTAAATGAGGCCTAACTATTGTTTTGTACAGCGGTATTAATAGTTCTTTTTCTTTATATGCTATATTTCGCCTAATCAATCCAAGGATTTGATTTCCCTTTGAAGCTGCAATTCCACACTGCTCTGAAACCTTCATGTCAGCACTAATTGTCAGCCCTAAGACTTTTTCTTTTACAGTAGTACTTAGTATAGTTCCCCCCATTGTATATTCTACATATTCATTCCCATGTCCTGTGTGAAGGCATTTACGTTTCCCAAAATTGAACAACATTTGGCACTTTTCAGACCATTTGATCAACCTGTCAAGATCATCTTGTAAATGCTGTCTATCCCCATCACTTTTAATCCTTCTAAACACTTTTGTATCATCTGCAAATTTCAACACCTTGCTAGCTATATCATCGTCCAAATCGTTTATATATATTAAGAATAATATAGGTCCCAGTACTGATCCCTGTGGAACCCCACTCAAAACTGATTTCCAGTTTGAAGCCTCCCCATCAACAACTACCCGTTGTCTTCTGTCAATCAGCCATTTTTCTATCCAGTTAATTATACCATTTCCTATGCCATGGGCTTTTAGTTTAAGCAGTGGCACTTTGTTGAAAGCTTTTTGAAAATCTAAGTAGATGATATCTACTGGTGATCCATCATCTACCCACTTAGTGATATCTTCCAAAAAACATAACATATTTGTTAAGCATGACCTCGCTTTTAGAAACCCATGTTGAGATGGGTTTATCAAGTTATGTTTAACAAGAAAATCCACCATGTGATCTTTAATTAGTCTTTCTAATAATTTACAAATCACCGATATTAAACTAACTGGTCTATCATTATTTGACTTGTTTCTCGAACCTTTTTTAAATAACGGTATAATGTTAGCTTCTTTCCATTCTAAAGGAACCACTCCCTCTTCTAATGACAAATTGAAAACTGTTGCAAGCGGTATGCTAATTTGTTCTACAATTTCCACTAGTAGTTTGGGTGGAATACCATCCACTCCAGGTGATTTATTTTCCTTCATAGCCCTAATTTTCTTAGCTACCATTTCTGGGGTTAATATTAACTGTCTTAAATAGTCTGAAACTGCCCCCTTGAAATTAGCCTCTGGTACTGGCAGTGAACTAGTGTCTTCTCTGGTAAACACTGAACTAAAATACTCATTTAGGTCTTCTGCCATTAAGAATCCTTCCGATATTATATTTCCAGCACTATCTTCTAGAGGATCGACCTTATCCTGAACTTTCTGTTTGCTTCGAACATACGCATAAAAACTCTTGCTGTCATGTTTTATATTACAAGCTAATTTATGTTCATAGCTTCTCTTTGAATTTCTAATTTCAGCTGTAGCTTGGTTTAGTGCTTCTTTATAAATGTTGTAGTCTTCGTCATTTCCAGTACGTCTATATGACTTCCACATCATTTGTTTATACTTAATTTTTCTAATGGCTTCTTTCGATAAGTATTTCTTTCTGGTCCGTTTTCCTTGTTTTTTGAAGGGAACAAATTTATCTACGATGCACTCTATTTCAGTCTTTAAGATATTCCAGCATTCTGTTGCTGTCTTATTCTTCAGTGTATTATTCCAGTCTATCTTCGCTAAATATTTCCTCATTTCCTTATATCTTCCTTTGTGGAAATTTCTCCTGAACTGCTTTTTATTATTTCTTTCTGATTTTACTTTAATGGTAAAATGTATCTGGTTGTGATCACTACTTCCCAGAGGCTCACATAATTTCACATTGTCAACTAATTCATTCTGTGAGGACAAAACTAAGTCTAACACATTCTCTCCCCTGGTTGGTTCTAGCACATGTTGAGAAAGGAAACTATCTTGTACTAAAACTAAAAACTTGTGGTCCTCGCTACCCATTAAGTTGGAAGTGTTATTATATATACGAGCGACACCACGTCTGATGCTTTTATTTGCAAGGTACTATATGTTATTGTGTGTACATCAGAATTAAGTCTTATGGTGATATTTTTTTAATATTCAGGAAGGTTTCTATTTACATGTTTGTGATAAAATTTTAATTGTTGTAATTTAAAGATGTCTTCAACTTTTAGAAGTTTTAGACTTTTGAACAAGGGGTCAATATGTGCATTATATTTACTGTTTGTCATCTGTCGTATTGCTCTCTTTTGTAGTTTTGTTAGGGTTGGACGCTGTTTTGGTTATACCCCATCAATGTTATGATTTTGCCAGAAATGCATACCTTATAATGATCTGAATGTATTTTTGTATGTGCATTGGGTTTTCTATTTATCCCTTTTTTAAACCTATTTTCTCAAAACATTGCTTTTAAAAATTTTCACTATTTTTGGCAATAAATAAAAAAACTACTGAAAATATTTCAACAAATCAGGCATCAACTTAAAGCTTATAGTATGTGAAATCCAAAAAGGTACAAAAGTATATTTTACAACTTGATACCCACGTTGCTGTGGCAGGGCATTTATTACTAATGTTGTTGCGTAACAGGGTGACACGTGACTGGTCATGTGACAATGACGTGTTTGTTGTAGTTGCGTCGTACAAACGTGCAGGACGGTGAAGCAGGGGGTATTACCCAGCAGATTGGGGCGACAAATGTGCCTTTTGATGCCATTCGCGAACAGACGAAGATGTGTAAGGAGGTAGGTGCTGCCCTCTGTTGGATCATAGAATGCTTTGCTGTGATGATATATATATATTATCATATATATATATATATATATATAAAGAAAAAAAATGCTAAAATAAAACTAAAACCAACAGATTTGAAAACATAAAAAATCCTTATTTGGACTGCATCTCGCAGTCTTCATCGGCAGAATGAAAATGTTAAGGAGGGAAAAGACGATCAAAATCCTACCGGCTGACAAGGGTAGAGCAGCAGTGATAATGAAGACCACAGAATATGACACTAAGATAACAGAATTACTAGCAGATGTCACCACCAGTGAGACATTGAAAATGGACCCTACTAGAGTGTACAAAGGCAAACTAGTTAACACCATGAAAGAGTGGAAAAGGACCAATAAAATTTCGGAGGCCTTATACCACAGGATCTACCTAACATTGGAAACAGTCCCCAAATTCTATGGATTGCCTAAGATCCACAAGGAGAGTGTACCAGTAAGACCTATAGCAGTGTTCGAAATAGCACTTGTCCGTTTGTCCGGGACAAGTGATTTTTGGCCCAGACAAATAAAATGACTACAATGTTATCCGGTGGACAAGTGAAAATTTACAGTAAATAGTGAAGCGTGCAACATTGCAAACTTTTTATTTGAGGAAATTAAAACGTAAATGAAGTTTGCTAGCAATCGTGCGCATTGCAATTTTGTTAGTGTGTCAGCGTCTTATCGTTCCACCGCCAGTGTGTTGTACGTCAGTATTCGATCAAGTTTAGTGCTTGCGTTAACAGGGTCATCCACTGAGCGCACCGAGCTAGCTCTGTCATACGCATAGTACAGACTCCGCTTCAGCCATCGTTGATCGAGGCTGTATTTCACAAAATCGTAAATCATCCAGTTTGGCCGACGTACAACTTGCTTCCACTCACGGATCATATTTGATGAACTTTGGAAATAGTAGACTTTGTATCGTTACCTGTTATTTGATCAATTATATAGTTTTAACCATTATTTTGCCTAACCCACGCGGACTCGGCAGTCTTCCAAGTCATCGAACGTTAGCCGATCCAGATAGGTGACAATTTTCAAAACTTGTTACTGGCTCTCCGGTAAATCTATGATGGTGGTTAATAAACGAAATATTAATGTCATTTCAGAAGTGTTGTTGTATCTATGTAACATTTATTTTAACCGTAAATTGCGAATTTTCGAAATCGAATTATGAAAGACACGGGGACGGGACGCCAACTGCCGTTGACATGTCAGCTTCCGCCAACTGCGGCGGTCTGCGCGCAGCAGCAACGTTACAACGTAACTAAATCTATAAATTATATTCCGCCTGGTAAATGTAATTCGGGCACCGTTAAAACTGTTTTATCATCATTGAAATAGTAATATAACATTTAGGAAAAGTATGCGTTTGTCTGCGGATGATCAATTGAATATTATCTTCATTTGTAAAATACAGAACTTTGTTAATATTGAAGTTCATAGAGGTTGAACAAAATAATATCAGATATATAGTTTATTTAGATTTTTGTGACATTTCCTGGCTTTGAATTGCAACCTGATGGTTGAGCGGCATCTTCAATGACAAACTGGTGCCAACATTTTACAGCAGTGTTATATGTTATATATATATATACACCTGTATATATATATACATATATACACTTAACTGTATATATATATATAATATGTATATATATACAGTATATATATATTTATGCAAGCAACAACACTGAGACAAATATAGATATGAAAAAGGCCAAATGGATGACGTTTGTTTATTATGGGTAACCAGTGTATAAGCCTTTTTGGCACACTGTAATATTTAAATAAAAGAAATGTGGACTCTACAACCCAATGCCAGGCCTGTGACTGAGCCCATACTAGTCTCCTGAACATCAGGCTGTTAGAGCCCACATTTCAACATATAAAGCAGCAGCGGTATTCCTAGAACAATTGAAAGGAATGACATGTAATCACAGCAGAGCTTGTTATGTGTAGAGTTAATTTTAAAGCCAACATGATTAACTAAGCCAACATGATTAACTAAAAAGTGCCTCTCTGAATACCACGCTATCTGCTGCCAAAAACACTAAATCTAAAATTATACTAATACCAAATGTGGGGGTATTTCGCCACAGGTCACCAAACATGTGACCCCCCACATAAACAAACCAGGCCTAACCGAAACCATATTATCCTTTTAAGCTATTTTGATGTACTTCTTAAAAGCATCTGATGTCCATCTGCCTGCCGCTCTTATCTGCACGTCAGATTCACCCCGCAATGCTGCCGCGGTAGCTGCCCCAATGCGGAAGCTGTGGCTCTTAAAGCCACAGAAACCCAGCAGTCGCTTTAAAGACACATCAAATTCACTGCGTAGCATTGGGGAGCCATCCGCATAGGCAAATAAAGATGATTGTATCTTGCCTCTACCTGACTGAAACTCTCTCATAAAGGAAGCAAGGTATATGGGTGAACCAGGGATGCACTCACCTCTCACCTGGAGGGACTGCGGACCCTGCCGCGTGCTATGTTTGAAACGACGGAAGGAAATTGATATTAGATCTCCTGACATTAACACGTCACCCAACTGCAAACATCCCCCTACATGACTCCTTGATCGCGGTACCATTTCTCCCACCCGCAAATAAGCCTTGAAAGCTAGCACCATCATGGCACGGAGCATTAGACATTTATAACGTGATGTAAACACGGTGGGCAATGCAAGCACAAGACGAGTGAGAACAGGCAGAGTGACAGGCAGGCGGACATCAGGGACAGATCCAAGATTACGAGCACCTGCCAAGGCCTTGGCTACAATAAAACACTTAGATGGGTCCTCAAAACCATGAATCTTGTGAAAATAAGCAACGGCTGACACAATTGACACAATGGATGCTGGGGCAGCTCCACTAGAATGCAGATGTGCTATAAAGAGTAACATTGTCGACACTGAAGCCGGCAGCTGCGAAGATAAACCAAGCGAAGCATTAAACAAAACAAACTTGTTCCAAGACCGTTCATAATGATCACGTGATGACGGCGCTATAGAAGCCTGCAGTAGCTGGTTCAAAGAGTCCCTAAGCCGGCCGGGGACACCAGTGGGCGAAGTAAAGCCATGATGTGTGGTTCACGTGACGTCTGGTTATTAATTACCGGAACAAGTGCTTCATTATCCGTAAAAAAGCAGACACTCTTGTTTGCCCAAGCATTACCCCAAACGTGTACGGCTGCCATGATTGGGTATAATTCTAAAACGGCGACATTGAGTGAACGCCACGCCTCTGGCCACAGGCCCCAAAACCATTCTACTCCACACAAAGCCCCATAACCTACTCCCCCCGCAGCATCAGTGTACAGCTGAAGATAGTCACCTGTTATGAAGTCATCATCCATGAAGAAAGATTTGCCATTGAAATGTTGCAAAAATTCTAGCCACACTTCTAGATCAAGTTTTGCCTGCCTCGTCAAGCGGATATGATAATGTGGCTTACGTACGCCGATTGTCAAATCGATTAAACGGCGTAAAAATGGTCTGCCGGGTTTGATTACAGAACATGTGAATCCCAAAAACCCGAGTAGCTGTTGTAACTCCTTCAGTGTCACCTTCTGTCTGTCAAGAAAAGTCACTAGTAATGCCCTGGCCTTATCCAACTTATCCTCTGGAAGCCTAGCCTCTTGGTTGACAGTATCTAGAATAATTCCTAGAAAAGGGATTGAGGTGGACGGGCCAACTGTTTTATCAGGTGCTAGCGGTACCCCAATTTCCTTGCAAAGGTTAACAAATGTCATCAGATCCTGATTACACTTATCTGCTGAATCAGACACAATTAGGAAATCATCGATCACGTGAATCATTGCTGTCACACCCTGTTTGACCTTTGCCACCCACTCTAGAGCCGTACTGAAACACTCAAAAATGGCACATGAACTAGAGCAGCCCATAGGCAAAACAGCATCCATAAAATACTGCCCTCTCCACCTAAATCCCAACATTGGCCTATCTGCTGGCGAGACTGGTATGATACGGAAAGCCGATTCGACATCTACTTTAGCCATGTACACAGGTTTTGACGAATCCTTAATAACATCAATGGCATCCTGAATTGTGGCATAAGTAACAAGATGATATATCCATCGGAATGTAATCATTAACAGATGAACCTTCTGGGTGTGACAAATGGTGAATCATTCTAAATTCACCTGGGTTCTTCTTAGGGACAACACCCAGTGGGGAGATTCTGTAGTTATGACAGGATGGAGGAACGTCATAAGGCCCAAGCACCCTGCCTAATGACAGCTCTTTCGCTATCTTCTTATCTATAACTTGTGAATATTCATCAGCAGATTTTAAATTGCATACATTGACATCAAACTGGGTTGGCAAGTCAAAACAACCTATTTTAAAACCATGTGAAAACCCATGTACAAGATACTTACGTAGGTCGCTGTCATAACCAGTCAACCTTTCATGCAAAACTGCAGGAGAAACCGGGGAGGGCAACTTACTTCCTGACCCAGGGGGGTGAACCACTGGCAGCTGGTTGTCTACCTGGGAAAAGTGTGTTACTTGAGGGCCCTGTTCTACCTGGGGGGCCTGGTCTACGTGGGGGGCCTGGTCTAACTGCGGGGTTTGGTCTAACTGAGGGGTTTGGTCGAGCTGGTGGGCTTGTAACCGGTGGGCTACTGGACTGTGGGCGTTTCCCCATGGTTTGAAAGCAACAACGCACAGCGGGATGGCCACTGCCGCCACACGACTGGCACTTGTGTGCAAAGTAGCAAGAGGCTTTGTCACACCACTCCCCCCGATTGTAGACAAAGCAGGGACCGACATATGCGGACCGGGCCCTACCCTTGCTTGGAAAGGGAGAACTTGCCGAACATCTAACTGTCTGGGACGCTTTCAACCATAACTCCCAGTTGATGGAGTCCCAGGACCACCCCCTGAGATTACGCAGGGACCTAAATGCTTCATCATAGGTCTGCCAGTCACCCCCCTCCTCAGCCAGTCCCCGGATTATCTCTGCGTACTTAAGCATTTTAACTGCGAACGACATGTTGGTTGGGAGCAAGAGGTATACAGACATACAAAGTAAATGCCTGCAGCCACCGCTCATAGGTAATGATTGCATGGCTAGCCCTGTTGGGGGATGCGCTTATAGACACACCAGAAGTTGGGTGTGCAGTACCCCCATACACAGCCTGGCTATACTCCTGGTGCTGGAGGAGTGTTGGCTTCAACATTATTGACAGGTCAATGTATTCGTCTGCCCAAATCTTTGCCCGGAGCCCATCGGGGATCCGGGCATCCAGAGGAAGGGAGGCGGATACACATGACTCTATCATTGCCCAAGCGGGGCCAGGCAACAACTCGAATAACTCTGTACCTGATACGGAGTCAGTGTTTGGCCATGGGGTCGCCCATGCATTGCCCTGGCAAGCCGACAAGGGTGGCACAGTTTCATTCGCAGCCAAGGGACGTGTCACTTCTGGAATAGGATCGTGGCCGGAAGCGGCTACCAGTTGGGCGGCGCTGCCAAAGGCGGCTGACACAGACGCCAATGCCGGATCTGGGCGCAGCACTGTTGGGGCCGGACGCAAAGCCTGCACCATCGAGTGTATCTCATGAAGCATCTTTTCCGATGCCGCCATCCGCCGCTCCATGTCCCGCTCCTATGCAGATTGTGGTCCGACTGGCCCGAGTGTGCCATTTACCAGTGCCTGCAGATCGGCAGCGTCCTCGAAGTTCTCATGGACCGAACACTGCAATGGAGGCGTGCCCAACGCGACAGGTGGTGGCGGGTAGGCGAGCAAGACGGGCGGTGGCGGCGTGCCCCCTGAAACAGGCGGTGGCGGGGTGGCCAACGAGACAGCTGCGGCAGCCGTCCGCGAACGTGTCTGCCGAGTCAGCGATGCCCAACATGCCGGTCGACCACGTCCACGTGGAGCTCGAGGCATTCTACAAATCAAATAACACAGCAGACACAATCTCACAGTAGATAGAACAAGAAACGTTATATATAGTGAATCTGATTAATGTAGACAAACACTGTCCGCAACAACGCTATCCACTCCAAACTGGAGCATTTTCAATATACCACAAAGTTACTTGTGCCACCAACCAATGTAAATTGTCAGACAAACTGCCAGTAGACATACACTGCATAAGTAGATGGGTATACTTGAAAACATTATGCCACAATGGTTCATACACAATATAATAATCACCTGTGGCCCTCCCACATGTATAAACATGACAACTGTCTAGCATAAAGTTTACCGGCATAACTGACAAAACCTCGTCCATGTCTTGTCTGTAAGAGTCTACATAGAAGTTAGAATAGTTGCCTGTGGCCCTCCCACAAAAACGTGCATAAACACGACAACTGTATAGCATAAAGTCTATTGGCATAACCAACAAAACTGTCATGTCTCATCCGTAAAAGTCTAAACACAATGTAGAATAGTTGCTTGTGGCCGTCATAACTAACAAAAATCCGTCCACTCTTTGTATGTAAGTCTACACACAATTTAGAATAGTTGCCTGTGGCCCTTCCACAAAAACGTGCATAAACACGACAACTGTATAGCATAAAGTTGACCGGCTAACAAAAGTCCTGCCATGTAATGTCTGTAAGAGTCAACACACACTTTAGAATAGTTGCCTGTGGCCCTCCCACAAACGTATATAAACACGACAACTGTATAGCATAAAGTTTACCGGCATAAATAACCAATTCCTTCCATGTCATGCCTGTAAGAGTCTACACACAATTTAGAATAGTTGCCTGTGGCCCTCCCACAAAAACGTGCATAAACACGACAACTGTATAGCATAAAATCTACCGGGCATAGCTATAAAATTCCCTCCGTGCCTGTAAGAGGCTACGCAATTTAGAATAGGAGTCTGTGGCCCTCCCACGAAACGTGTGTAAATACGACCACTGTTAAACAACGTAAACCAACATGCGGCTAAACACAGTCAATAATATGACAAAAACGGTGAATCCATCAATACTGCATTCAATGTTGACATATTATTGCTCAAAAACAACAGAATTTATCCCCGCGGTTATACCAGATCTATAAGTACTCATTGCGTAAAAACTCAACCGAAAATGTGCATCCGAATGCCATGACAATGCACCACGCCATCCTCGATGTTGGACATTAAAATATGTACTCGATGACGCGCCCCGTGAAATTAACCAAATATTGCTCCCACTGCGTGAATGATGGCACCCCGCATACTACGGTAAAACCTATAATTCCCAATGTCTGAGAAATGGACTCTGTCCCTGCGGAAAACAGGCCGAATACTGTTCCGCAGGCGTTTATGCCTCCAGAAAGAAATTGCGTTAGTGTCGGAACAAAACACATCAAGGTACCGATCGATCTGGACAACCCGCTCCGCTCCTACCGCGTAACTCAAGTTCCACCATCTTTGCCGACAACAAACCTGACACACAACAACGCGGCGTACGCCCGTACCGAGCAATCTCACAGCGAGACGTTGGATGTCAATCACAACCATGATTGGGTTCGGGTAAGATCTCCCATCGAGATCATTACCACCCAAGTGGATCACGATGACATCCGCCTGACACGAAACTATCCGCGCCATCATGGCCGGCGCCAGGAACATCTCCAGGGTCGCCCCACGATGACCTAGAAACTGGACATCACACGGGCGGCCCTGAACTTCGAATCCGGCAAACAGATCTGCCAATTCTACAAACGTACGCAGCCATGAAACATGACTATGACCGATACACAGAACAGAAATCGGGGAACACGCCGACGACATGATAGGGCCGACGATGAATTCAAACCACGAGATGACAAAATGGCGGAACCCGAATCGTGATAATTAAACGCAAATCAAATATAAAATGAAAATACTCAGCTCAATCCAGCTGAGAGACGTCAAAATCACCTCAATGCAGCGACGAATTGTAGCTGAACCAACGGACGAGAAGAAACAGATGATCGTGCAAAAATAAGAACCAATACAAACTCGTATCAAATTAGATAAACGTCTGCCCCTTTATGCTTTCGCAAACGGAGTGCGGGATCAGCTTAGGATTCTCCTGAGGGACGCGCTCCAGTGCGCGCTGATTGGTTGATTTGATTCTCCCCACGGGAGTAATTAACATGTCCTTGCATAAATTAGCCTCCTAATGGGAGGCCTCCGTGTGCTGCTGTCTTGCACAAAGTCCAGTATGCAAATCGGCTGTGCCAGATGTGCACACCATCATATATGCATAATATATATATATACCATTTTAAACATCAACAGTTTTTGCAACATTATAAAAACAAATAGCAAGGAAAACAATTGTCTCATTCCTATCATCGTAATAATTATTTGTTATTAATAAATATCAGCATCACTAAAATATTGGTATACATCATGTAACGTGTCTAATTTTAATATTCGTGATGAACAATAATGATAATGGCCCGGGAAATAGTTGCAAATATAATTTTGCAATTTCAAAATTTGCAGATTAAATCAAATTGTGTCTTTGATCACAAGTCACTCAGGTGTACATGCAACGAAACAGCAGGAACATTGTGTGTCGTAATATTCTCTTTTATAAAATGTATTTGTATAATGCTCGGGGTATAGCTTGTACAGCTCTTTCACAACGTCTAGTCTATGATTATATGATGTGTCCTGTAAACACAGAGCACTATTGTTTATTAAATTTTCCAATATGATTGATAACAATTATTTCTTAGCGCAATTTGGTGGTCTAGAGAAAAATTCTCTATCACATATTAAAAACGGATGAAATGAATGAAGATGGGGATGTTGAACCATTTCAACATTCACCATACTTCGACGATGATAATTTAATAAACCATTTAACGAACAAACAAAGCAAATTTATCGTGCTAAGCCTAAACTGTCAGAGTTTAAATGCAAAATTGACGAAATTAAAATAAAGCTAGAATCATTCAGAAGTAGTGGCTGTGAGATTAATGCTCTATGTTTACAGGAAACATGGCTCGATGAAGAGGCTGACACTTCTTTATTTCAAATAGATGGATATACATTAATATGCCAAGGCAAAATCTGTAGTGCACATGTTGGCTTGGCAATCTACCTCAGCAACAAATACAATTCAAATCTGTAAATATCCATGCAAATACAGACACTTGGGAAGGTCAATTTGTTGAAATAACATGTGCCATGAAGAAAAAAATAATTCTTGGAAATATATATAGACCACCTAGAGGTATTATCGAAAACTACCGTATATTTACAACAGAATTTGCATCAAATTTAGTTGATTTACAAAAATCTAAAAGTGAAATAATATTTGCAGAAGATTACAATATTGACTTGCTTAAAATTAACGAAAAACTCATAATATGTGACTATTTTGACACAATCGTTTCACATGGTTTCTTCCCTAAAATTACTATGCCAACACAACTTTCAGAATATCATGGAACACTCATTGATAATTTGTTGTGCAATTTGTCAAAAGGATTCTTCAAATCCTCAGCTGGTATTTTAGTGAGCAATATTTCTGATCATTTTCCGTACTTTCTAAGTCTGGATTATGTTGAAACCACTAGTGCAATACCAAGGTTTATACGAATAAAACAACAAAGTCCTGACTCGCTCAATAAATTTAAAATTTAAATAATAAACTCAAATATTTATAATAAACTTAACACAGATATTCATGCGGATCTGAATGAAAACTACAATATCCTCGATGAAATTGTTACTGCAGCTATGGATAAATTTATACCTATTAAAGTAATTAAATTTAACAAGTATAAACATAAGAAAACTCCTTGGATTACCAATGGCATTATTGTGTCGATAAAATTTAGAAACAAATTGTATTCGAGAATGAAAACGACTCAAGTAAATACAGAGCATTATCATGAACTTAAAACTGACTTACATACTTATAATAAAATTAATATTAGTAATATAATAGTAATATTAGATTAGCTAAGCAAATGCATTACCAATCCAGTTTTGAAAAGCATAAGCATAGTGTTAAAAAGATGTGGTGTTTAATTAAAGAAATTATTTAGAAAAGTCAAAAGAAAGAACAATTTCCAGATTTGTTCAAAGTCGATGGGGAAATGATTAGTGACAAATGCATTATTGCAAACAAATTTAACACGTTTTTTACTAATGCTGGTCCTACTCTAGCCTCTAAAACAACTACTAGTGGAGGTAAATCATACAAAGATTACCTGAAAAACCCAATATTGCACACTTTCAGATTTAATCCGATTGACATGGAAACTACTGTTAATACAATTGATCGGTTACCTCCAAAATCAAGTTGTGGAAAAGACGGTATTTCAACACAATTACTAAAATTGATAAAAAATGATATCAGCAAAGCAGTCACTCTAATTATTAACCAATCAATAATAACTGGTATTTTTCCAGACAAATTAAAAATTGCAAAAGTTATACCCCTTTTCAAAAAAGGTGATGTTTCTGATTTTAACAAT
The DNA here is from genome assembly GCA_020002185.1 of Paraescarpia echinospica. Classification (NCBI taxonomy): domain Eukaryota; kingdom Metazoa; phylum Annelida; class Polychaeta; order Sabellida; family Siboglinidae; genus Paraescarpia; species Paraescarpia echinospica. Next base: position 23,102,999 of record CM034535.1, on the reverse strand, counting down.
TATCGTCCTATTTCTATCCTGCCATTGATTTCAAAATTTTTTGAAAGGGTTGTGTTTGATCAAATCCACGATTACTTCCATTCTAAAGCGTTATACTACAATAGCCAATATGGGTTTAGAAAGAAACATTCTACTGAGCTTGCTACACTCGAAATCATAGACAGAATTATAAATCGGTTACTCCAATAAATATATACCTTGATTTATCAAAAGCATTTGACACAATTGATCACAATATATTGGTACAGAAGTTAAATTACTATGGATTAAATGACAATGCTCTGGACCTTTGTAAGAGTTATTTACAAAATCGTAAGCAGTATGTAGAAATTAAAAATGTTATGTCTAAGGAAATAGTCATCAACACGGGTGTCCCTCAAGGTTCAATTTTAGGGCCGCTGTTATTTATTATGTATATAAATTATATAGCACTTTCTAGTGACCTTTTCAAATTCATAACATATGCTGACGACACCACCCTTACTAGTACACTAAAAACGTTTAATGATTCAGAAGGCCAAATGCGAAAATATTAACAAAGAACTAACAAAGATTAGTAATTGGTTAAAAGCTAATAAACTGTCACTAAATGCCAAAAAGACTAAATTCATGATTTTTCATATGCCTCAAAAGAAAATAGAATACCCTGTGTTACAAATAGATGGGGCACACATTGAATGTGTAAATGATTTCAATTTTTTAGGCATCACAATAAATAACCATTTAAACTGGCATAGTCATACAAACAAAATAGCAAATAAAATCTCTAAAACAATAGGCATACTAAATAAACTTTTTTACCACCTGATACATTATATATTATGTACAATGCTCTTATTCTTCCTCATATTAATTATGGCTTACTTTTATGGGGTCATCAGGCACATCAAATTTTCAAATTACAGAAAAAAGCAATACGAATAATATCCTTAAGTAAATATAATGCTCACACAAGTCCTATTTTTAAAAGACTTCAGTTGCTAAAGTTGGATGACATTTATAAAATCCAACAATTAAAATTTTACTATAAATTAATTAACAATCTTTTACCCTACTACTTCAATGTTTTTCCAAACACACACATCTATAATATTCATCAGCACTGCACACGTGAAAGAAATAATCTGTATATGTCCAGATTCAAACATGAATTTGCCAAAAAATGCATTAGACACAACATAGTTGAGACAGTTAACAATACACCAAGTATTATCATTAATAAAATTTACACCCACAGTCTGTATGGTTTTTCAACATACACAGCAAACTTTTTTATTTTAAATTATGAATCCTGTTGTCGTATTCATAATTGCTTTATTTGTAATTCATAATACGTATTGAAATGTATACCTAAGTATCCATATGTACGTCAATTATTTGTACAATAGTTCATTTAATCAGTCCTTGTATTATGTATGTATGTTGATACACTGAGAATTATCAACTGTAAAACAAGGCATATGCTATTCTGATTTGTGACATGTAAATTTTGATGTTGATTATATTTATGGGGTGGCTCCTGTGCTAGTGATATTGTATATCTTAATGGGAGTCTCCCGACCTTATCTAGTACTCATGTTATTCATTGTGTATATATCGTATTTATAGGTCAAATAAACTGATTCTGAGTTGTTGTCATAAAAATAAGACAGACTTTTTAATGTTTTTTCCGAAGCTTCGATTTCCCTTGACAACCACTCAGACAAGTTAAAATTTTGGCGGACAAAGTAGATTTCAAAACTTACTTGTCCGGCGGACAAGTAAATATTCTGGCTTATTTCTATTGCTGCCTATAGTATCGAGTATAGGCAGTATTACATACAAGACGGAAAAGTTTCTTTGGAAAAACCAAACATTTTGTGAAAAAACAGCATAATTTGTAAAGAAGATCAAAGGGTTGGAAGTTCCACCAGGAAGAAAAATTGTGTCATTTGATGTGACAGCCCTGTTCACCAGTATCCCAGTGACAGAGGCAGTATCGGTGATCAGGGACCGATTAAACCAGGACACAACACTGAAAGACAGAAGTGAACGATCAGTGAACCAAATCAGCACACTATTAGAAATCGGTCTGAACACCACATACTTCAGTTACGACAGAGTGTTCTATAAACAGAAGAAGGGAGCAGCCATTAGGTCACTAGTATCCTCAATAGTGGCGAACCTATAGATGGAATATTTTGAAGAAAGAGCCATCAGGGAAGCACCTCACCCTCCAGACATCTGGTTGAGATATGTAGATGATACATTCACAGATTTACAAGAGAGTGAAGTAGAGCGATTCACGAACCATCTGAACTCGGTGGACAAGAACATAAAGTTCACTTTTGAACCGGAACCGGACCGCATGCTAGCCTTTCTAGACACGTGTATATGTCTGAAAGATGATGGATCAACCAGGGTAAAGGTGTACCAAAATGCAACCCACACAGATCAGTATTTGAACTGAGACTCTAATCACCACCTAGAGCACCAACGATCGGAAGAGCAGAGAGCCTGGTAACAAAAGATGAGAACAAGACCAAAGTGGTGGAGCATATCAATAAAGTTTTCAAGTCCTATGACATACCAGTGTACCACAAACCTATCAACACCCTAGGGTCATTACTGCACCCGAAGGACAGGACAGAAAAGGCAGCAAGGTGTGGTGTGGTATATGACATTCAATCCCCAGAATGTGACCAGCACTACATAGGAGAAACAGCTAGAGCACTTGGCACAAGAATGAAAGAACATCTGTCATGTCGCCAACCTCTATCAGCCATAAGTGAACATAAATTGAACACAGGCCATCAACGTTCATTGAAAGACATCACAATTTTGGACCACGAGGGGAACTGGCACCAAAGAAAGATAAAGGAGGCAGTCAACATCCACAGAGGAAAACCTACATTGAATCGCGACGTCGGCCAGGAGCTTCCAGCAGTCCTTCTCCAACTCGTGTCACATGATATTGGTCATGTGAGACACCTGTAACGTCATTCTGTCGATGAAGACTGCAAGATGCAGTCTTCGTCGGCATTGAAAATGTTTCAATGGTGTCGAATCAGTTGATTTTTTTTTTTTTTTGCATTTTTCACTATGTTGCGCCAACATGAGAACAGGAAGAACTATCTCGTGACGGAAACCAAGAGGTCTAGTGAATGCAGTCCAGGTACAAAACAGCCACAGTTACACTTAAATAAGAGTAAACTTGTCTAGTCATTATCATTACTAAAATGTGTATAGTGCTATATATCCAGGAGCATTCCATTCATAGGCATGTGTAATCAAACATAAATAACATCATCAAAAAAGTTTATGAAAATATGTGACTATCATTGGCAATAACTGCAATGGAAAATTAAGAAAGGTTATTTGTTAGAAATAAGTTTTGTTACATCTGTGTAAGTCTGACATGGACATGAATTATACGTAATCATTCTGGTCGTATCTGTGTTTTAGTTTGCGAAGCAAGAACTTAAAATTCCCGGAATGTTGATTATTGACACACCCGGACACGAGTCTTTCAGGTAAGCATCACATGACTTTGTCACATGACTTCTAAAACATGTGTCAGGTAAAACTTCACAGGTTTGACTTAATGCTTGGTGGGTATAGTTGTTTTATTGAATCTAGCAAAATGGCCATCCTTTGGATTGCGCCGTGTACATACAGACATGGAGGTTTCTCAAATTATATGTAAATGATGTCTGTTGCGACATAAATTTGAAAAAGTATTCTGTGTTAAAGCCCCTGAATCCAATATCCCATTGGTTAGTTCATTTGATATGCCCTACAAAAATAGTTAGTTTCGCACAAACATTGCTTCTGAAAAATGGCAACCTTTTTAGTATAAAGTGTTTTGAATAAATTAATTGTCATAATTATGAGTGTTCACGTACAAAATTTTGATAAAATAATTAATAATAAACGGCTAAAAACGAATCTGTGGAAATATGAAACTTTTGCCAAATATAGTTGCCCACACTCAGTTTGGTGGCCGGGAATTCTAACACACTGAGCCGATTTGCGGGAAATTGCCGCAAACAAAACCGGCTTTCTCAGATTATAATCACCAAGGACGGAAAATTCCTTGGAAATTAATTAACCTGCTTTTTTACTTGGTACACTAAAAACTTTAATAGTGACATCGGATAAAAATGTATATAATAATTGCAATAGACTTTGCACATTTGTGACAGTGTGATACTCTTCACTGTTAAGTGTGGTGTGGCACACCAGAGAAAGACTAATGGGATATCGCATTCAGGGGCTTTAAGGCATGTTACATAAAACATCCCTGATTGATTGGCGGTCGTCATATCAGTGGCAGATAGTTTCCACAATATTATAGACAATCTGCATAATATTATAAACAATCGATTTACATACGTCTAACGTGTATGTTGTAAACTCGAAAAGCGGTAAGAATCCCTAAATTGCTGCAAATTTTTGAACAAATAAAAAAGATCACTTCTGAAGGGTCATAGATTATTTCTGGAAAGTTTGGCGTCCGAGATGCATAGTTGTTAAGTTGCCCCCACTCATATGTACACACATACGTGGGCCCCTAGATTTTGGAAAGTAGGGGCCCTGCTGGCCACCACTAATTTTAGGCTAAATTCTAACCCTGGGTATTGATGCTGCTTCACTTGTGATTTCAGTAACCTTCGGAGTCGAGGCTCCTCGCTGTGTGATATTGCCATCCTGGTAGTGGACATCATGCATGGCCTCGAGCCTCAGACCATCGAGTCTATCAACCTGCTCAGAAAACGCAAGACACCCTTCATTGTAGCCCTTAACAAGGTCAGGCAGCAATCTTGGATCTAGAGGCAGTCATCTTGATTATTGTGGCAGCCATCTTGATTTTTAAGGCAACCATCTTGGTTGTAGAGGCAGACGTTTTGATTCTTGTGGCAGCCATCTTGATTTTTGAGGCAACCATCTTGGTTCTAGAGACAGCCACCTTGATTCTTGTGGCAGCCATCTTCATTGATTCTTGCAACATTTATATTTAAACTTTAGCATGTGTGTGAGTGGTTCCTATGACAGCGACAGCATGTCTTAATGGGAGCCACTGACATCCTATTTGTCTTAAAAGGATCTTCTTTTAATTAATTACTATACTGGTTTAAAAAATGGTGTATACACACATTATTATATATGCATATATATTTTATTTGTACACATGCATATACGCGATATGTTTATTGTGTCAATATTTGTTATATTTTGTAGTTCAAAATAAACTTCTTGATCTTTAGCCTGTCACCTTCTAGTGGTATAAATGTTGCGGTGTCATTTGTTCTGCTGACCCATGGTCAGTGTGGCTGATGAGCCCCGTTTTGTTGTAGATTGACCGGCTGTTCCAGTGGCAGAGTTGTCCTCACTCAGACGTTGTCAATGCCATCAAGAAGCAGAAACCCAACACAAAGCTTGAGTTTGATGAGAGACTCACTGCTGTCAAAGTGCAGTTTGCTGAACAGGTGTGTAGGTGTGCGTGCCTACAAGCATGTGTGTGTGTAGTGCGCGTGTTTGTGTGAGTGGGTATAAAAAAGTAAAGGACATTACTTTTCTTCTTTCAAGGGGTTAGATTAATCCCTGAATGTTTGGCACCCAGGGAAAAAATTAATACATCCACATACATAAACACGCACAATATCACAGTTAGATTTTTAACAGTAGTGACTGAATTACTTTAATTTTTTACTTGAGTAGAAGTAAAAGCAATTCACCTCGGAACTACTTGAGTGGAAGTAAAAGTAATTCACCTCAGAACTACTTGAGTGGAAGTAAAAGTAATTCACCTCAGAACTACTTGAGTAGAAGTAAAAGTAATTCACCTCAGAACTACTTGAGTAGAAGTAAAAGTAATTCACCTCAGAACTACTTGAGTAGAAGTAAAAGTAATTCACCTCAGAACTACTTGAGTAGAAGTAAAAGTAATTCACCTCAGAACTACTTGAGTAGAAGTAAAAGTAATTCACCTCAGAACTACTTGAGTAGAAGTAAAAGTAATTCACCTCAGAACTACTTGAGTAGAAGTAAAAGTAATTCACCTCAGAACTACTTGAGTAGAAGTAAAAGTAATTCACCTCAGAACTACTTGAGTAGAAGTAAAAGTAATTCACCTCAGAACTACTTGAGTAGAAGTAAAAGTAATTCACCTCAGAACTACTTGAGTAGAAGTAAAAGTAATTCACCTCAGAACTACTTGAGTAGAAGTAAAAGTAATTCACCTCAGAACTACTTGAGTAGAAGTAAAAGTAATTCACCTCAGAACTACTTGAGTAGAAGTAAAAGTAATTCACCTCAGAACTACTTGAGTAGAAGTAAAAGTAATTCACCTCAGAACTACTTGAGTAGAAGTAAAAGTAATTCACCTCAGAACTACTTGAGTAGAAGTAAAAGTAATTCACCTCAGAACTACTTGAGTGGAAGTAAAAGTAATTCACCTCAGAACTACTTGAGTAGAAGTAAAAGTAATTCACCTCAGAACTACTTGAGTAGAAGTAAAAGTAATTCACCTCAGAACTACTTGAGTGGAAGTAAAAGTAATTCACCTCAGAACTACTTGAGTGGAAGTAAAAGTAATTCACCTCAGAACTACTTGAGTAGAAGTAAAAGTAATTCACCTCAGAACTACTTGAGTAGAAGTAAAAGTAATTCACCTCAGAACTACTTGAGTAGAAGTAAAAGTAATTCACCTCAGAACTACTTGAGTAGAAGTAAAAGTAATTCACCTCAGAACTACTTGAGTGGAAGTAAAAGTAATTCACCTCAGAACTACTTGAGTGGAAGTAAAAGTAATTCACCTCAGAACTACTTGAGTAGAAGTAAAAGTAATTCACCTCAGAACTACTTGCGTAGAAGTAAAAATAATTCACCTCAGAACTACTTGAGTAGAAGTAAAAATAATTCACCTCAGAACTACTTGAGTAGAAGTAAAAGTAATTCACCTCAGAACTACTTGAATAGAAGTAAAAGTACTTTCTAGAAATCCTACTTGAGTAAAAAGTAAAACTACTTTCCAAAAGTATTTAAAGTAGAAGTAAAAGTAGAACAGAAAGATTTGTTTGTCAGGCAAGTAGGCCTAACCAACATACATGATAGCATCAGCGAACAAAAAATGAAGGCAGTGCGAAGATAATTACTGTTATGTCCAACGTATCTAAATAATGTATGTGAATAATGTTCTATAGAAATCGCTATTTTATGTTTTCGCAAATTCGACAACAGGGCACGGAAATGTGTTCCCGTATCTGCAACAAGGGGCGCTATGACGAGACTGCTCCTAGTCTAGAACGCCGTCGAAGCTACAGTCAGTGTGTAGGCCGCACGGTTTATATGCAGTTTCTGAAGCTTAAACATACAGGGACACTGATTTTCCGCGATCGCCAAAAACGGGAAGAATTTGCGGAATCGGCGTTTTGAAACAGAATTTGCCTTTTCAAATGGAAATTCCGTGATCGCAAAAAACGGACAAAATCGCGGAATTGCGTTTTCGAAAGGATCTTACGTGATCGCAGAAAAAGAGCAGAAGCTCCGCCTCTTTCATCGATAATGCCTTAACTGGAGATATTCTGAAACAAACTGTTTAATATGCAACGATATTTATTTATTTTGATGGATTTATGACGCAGATTTTAAAAACATGCAAGACATATCATTGCGAAGTGTCATGGCGACTGTGCTACCTCGTGTCAACTGACGTAAACAGGGACACACTCAGAAGGCCCTAACATAAACCGTTTTGCGATCGTTGTCTGGCTGTCCGCTAAGCGCATGGAAGATATGTTGCTAATTAAATATAGTTGTCACATCATTAGTACATGCATAAATATACATATTCCGGTTTCGAACAGAAAACGTGAGTGAATGAGTAACAATAGCCTAGGTTACACTGGCTCAAAGTGAGATAGTCCACGTTTCGTAGTTCTAACAAATTCCATTGGATGGTGTCATATATCGCGCTAGCTAAAAATTTAATGGTTGAACAAAATTATTAGTGAAACAGCAAACAGTGATTTGAACGTATATCTTAAGTACTGCTGCATTAGAAACAACCAGTCATTTATATGTAATTGTGTGACATAATTATTTTATTATCTAAATTGATTGTGTACGGCTGTTACTGTGTTGCAAATATTGCACAAATTGATGTTAGAAAAGTTAACCACACCGTAAAACTGTATTATTTAGATGTAGAGATCAAAACATTGTGATATTTTGGATATTTCACAAAATGCATTATTTTTCAAAGTTAACTTTGAAATAAATTATTTCTTTTCTGAACAGAAACGGTCGTCTTTAGCTAGTATGCCATTTTTAAATGAAAATACATAATTTCACACACAAAAATGTGTCATTTGAAATGGAATTTGTTTTTTGCTGAAACGGAAAATATATCGTTTGAAACGGAATTTGCCTTTTTCTGAAACGGAAAATACATCGTTTGAAACGGAATTTGCCTTTTTCTGAAACGAAAAATCAGTGTCCCTGAACATGCCAGCCAACATCAATGTGTATAATATTAAAATGTCATGCAGTCGAATGTTGAACTGAATAAAATTAACGAATGTTGTACAGTTCTAAAATAGATTAAGGATCAGCAAACCACGGTGAACTGAACGATAATGTGGTACCACAGACGCAATGAGATCTAACATAATAACATGGCACTCAGCAGACGAACATGCTAAAGTTGACTATAAAACTATAATGAATACGCTGACAATTGGCTTAACTTCGTCTTTCAATCAATATCAAAATACCAATTTAGAATGCACATTTACAGTGCCGAATAACATATGACAAATTCATATTTTGGCGCACCAGTAGTTTTGCATTTATCGCAGCGAAAAGCTAATATTTGCGATGCCATGTTAGCATACTGATCTTCTCTACTAAGCTGCAGTAAAACACATCCGATTCTTAAGCAAGACATATTTGTGAATTTCAATTGCTCTTTACAAACTGCCGAAGGCGCCATTTTGCAGAAGCCAAGACTGGCAGAAGGGAAACCCGATTCGATTGATGTCTGTGCAAAACACGCTTGCTCCACATTTACTGTGTCTAAAGTTAATTAACCATAGTCACACAAAACAAGTGACAGTTGTTACCGAGTTAACATAGATTGCCATAGCGCCATTTTTAGTCCTTTGGGCCGAAGGTCCAAGGGACTATTGCCATCACTCTGTGTCTGCCGTCCGCCGTTAGCTGCTGTATCTCAGAAACTGTTCAGCAACTTTTTTTCTAATTTTGCATAGACGTATCTTAGGGTACTGTCACTATGCACGAGAATTCTGAATTTGATTGAATCATTCTAAGGGCCCAAAAAGCTGGTAATTTGTCACATTTTGCCTATTTTTTCAAAAACTGTTCAACTTTTTTTTTCTAATTTTGCATAGCTGTATCTTAGGGTGCTGCCACTATACACAAGAAATCTGTGTTTTATTGAATCATTCTAAGGGCACCTAAGGGGCCCCCAAAGTGCAACAGTTTTACATTAACTAGTGATGTGGTTTTGAGAAGGGCCCTTGAGACCACCCCCAACAGTAGATTTTGTGTAATGTGCCAGAAACAGCCAGCAGCCTCACTCCACTCTGTAGCCTAGTACTAATGTTCCACTGAGACCTTGACTAATCTTTAATTGGTCACAGGCAGAGCAGACACACTTGACCCCTGTTAGACTCGGTTGCCTGCAGCTTTTAAACTGTATCTTCAAAACTATTGATTTTCTATCTTTGCAAGTTGTGTTTATTTTGATGTTCATTTAATTATTATAAAATGGTGTGACTGTGGTGTCTATTGGTTAAAGATATATTGTCACCTGTTGGTGACAAACATAGAAAATTAATATTCTGGACAACTATAGAGTGAAATATCCTACACTTTATTGATATCAAATGCATTCTACTGTTCTGTTTACACTTGCCATTCCTTGTGTAGACATGGTACTATGTAAATCAATGGTATCAATATAGACTAATAATTACAGATTCACAATATAGTTGACATCTGAAACAACCAAATCTCAACCATTAGAAGAGTTGACATAGTTCCGCTATACACAAGAAATCTGTATTTGACTGAATCATTCTAGTGTCATCAGCATATAATAGAACATACATTTTCAAGAAAATGGCTACATCAGTATCACTAAGGTTGTTGTAAATTTCACCAGCTGCTATGTCAAGTCCCTTATAATTATGACTAACAGTGTTCAAAATTCAGGTAAATAGCAAATAACAAAGGGGACAAGTTTTCGCCTTGCTGTACCTCTACATCACATGAGAAGAAGGCTGACACAGCCTGGCCTTGTTTTTTTAAGTATTCATTTATAACAATATCAATACCACATGCCTTTTTGTCTTTGAGTTTTTTGATTTGCATTAGTACCTCATTTTGTGTGAATGGTCTGTTTATGTGTTCATTTGACTGGGAAATATTATTTGGATCAAAAGGTATCTCACTAGCTGCAGTTTCACTTTCAGGTTTTTCACCGAGTTTTTCAAAGTGGTTCATATATTTATCCAGTGAAAATATTTCCACATTTTTCACTGCTGTTACTTGCTTTATCAAGTATATCCCAGTATTCTTCAGGCTTGCTATATTTTATGTTGCGCAAGTTTTAATGTAACTGTTTATAGTAGCATTTTGATATTTGTTTTATAAAGCATTTTGACCCACTAGCCAATTCTCTTAACTCTGCATTAGCTTCGTCATTTAATAATTTTTTTTTTGTCTACCTTTTGCTCTCAAATAATCTGTCCTCTTAGTTTTATTTAGCAATTTTATACAATTGTATTCGTTCTGCATGCTATAAAGCATCATGAACAGTTTAAAATTGGATCTGGCGCTATATTAAATAAAAGATAGTGTGAATGAATGGTGTGCTTGGTTAGTACGGTACAGTGCCTAAGGTCTACTGTGATTACAGTAGTAATGCTGTTGTTTTATATACCTATAACAATACTGCTAATGTGGGCTCTGTCAACCTGAGGGACAGGAGACTAGTATGGGCTCAGTCACAGGCCTGACCTTGGGATGTAGAGCCCACATTTCTCTCTCTAACTTAATCTCTAATAAACGTCATTCATTTGGCCTTCTTTCATCACTATTCATGACTTGTGTTGGTGCTTGCATAAAAGATATTATTATTATTTTAATTTAAGATGGACCCATTGTATTTGTTGTTCTAGGGTCTGAATGCAACGTTGTTTAATGAGAACAAAGACGTACTAGACTACATATCGCTGGTGCCTACATCAGCTCACTCTGGGGACGGCATCGGCAACCTGATCGCACTCATTTGTACCTACAGTTGGAAGCTTCTGGCGAAACGCATTTCCTACTCCGAGGAACTGCACGCTACAGTGATGGAGGTAAGTTTGCTGGCTGGTGTTCTCTGTGCGACGTTATGTGCGTCACCTCCATCCAGCTTCTCCTTAGCAACTGCGTTTACATATGAAGGTTTTCAGGGGAAAACGCAACAAACGGCATTTCTAGAATTTTGCCCGAACAGAGTTGAAACGTTTTTTAACCACACATTGAACTAGTACAATATCTGGTTTATGCCAAACTATGACATGCATCTATTTTTCTAATCACAACGCGATATCTATCCATTTAAGCGAACAAACACCTTGCTGCTCTTCCCATGTACAAATCTGAAGGAAAAAAAACATTTCAGCCTTTGTTACCATTCTCTTTGATTTTGAATTCTTTATAATCGTCATATTTATTTAAACTGCTACTTAGGATGAAACACAAATGTGAGTTTTTCTCAAAACCAACAAAATGGATGTCGCGTTTTGGCATGAAACCCTTCATGTTTACATTATTAATATTAGTCTCACAACTTAAAAAGACGTAAAGCATTACGTATGGATGAATAGTGCATTATTCATCACCACATATATGCAGGTAAAATAAATTGATATAGTGGCGCTAACCCTCGAGTGAAACGTACATTACTACACGTTGATGTTATTGTGAAACTCAAAACCAGGCAGCTTGCTGGGTAGTGTATTGACGGCCATGTCACATCAGTAAATCCGGCAGCTCTTGTTTATGGTTTTAGATTGCTCAGAACCCTACACCACTTGTTGGTGGGCGACGGCGGCGTTTTGAACCAAAGCAAAATGCACTGTTTTTCTGAAATTTTGGCTGCATCTGAGACCCCCCCGTAAGTACTGGGAACCGTGTTCTCGGCAGAATTATTCAACAAAATATACAACGGAATATCCATCCGACAACATAACATTTTGGCAGCCATTTTAGTAAGCTTGGCAGACCTGTTTGCTAGGCAGTGACAGTGCAGTTTTGTAATAAAATATATCCTTGGGTGTTTTTTATTTTAATGTACAGAAATTCTTGTTTCCAGGCTTAGTTGAGAATACGAACATTTCTACTTTAAACCCGGTGAACCGTGGTATATTTTCTCGGTTCCTCCTATGGTTTCTCATGCGATCCAGGTAAAAGCATTGCCTGGATTGGGTACAACTGTTGATGTGATCCTCGTCAATGGAGCTCTTCACGAAGGAGACACGATTATCCTAGCTGGCACCGAGGGACCAATTGTGACACAGATTCGTGGTTTGCTCATGCCGAAACCAATGAGGGAAATTCGGGTCAAGGTCTGTGGTTTTGTTGTAGGCGTTAGTAATCATAAAATGTTACTAATGAGTAACAATTTAACAAAACATCCTATAGTGCAAATCAGTGCTCAATAGAGCCCTGAGTTGCACTTTGTAGTATGTTTTTGTTAAGAAATCGAGTTATTTTCGAACACTGCGTTGTTGTAAGCGTCAATTACCCAGACACTACAAGGAAGCACTACTTGTTCGTCCCTCCTACAGAATTTGAAGATACTTGCTGTTTTCACTGTGATAAAAAATGGCCTAGAGTCGGTTAACCCATTTCATTCTGACAGCTAGTTAGCTGGCCACATTGCTCAGATCTGGACAAAATTACCAATTTACAGTTGTGATAAATTATTTCAACGGGTGGGTCACATACTAATTTTTTGCCAGGTTTTGGTTGAAGAAAAGTGTATAAACCCTTACATTTGTGGAATCAGAAGAGAATTGCCTACTGATGGTGTTAAAATTGTTTGTATAGAGTGAGCATAGAAGAAGTTATCTCAAGGTGAAGAAGAAGACTGAAAAGCAATAATAATAAAAACAGATTGTACATCGACTTTGGACTTGTTTTACCTGTATACAACCACTCAGGATGGTCATACATCCAATGAGAGAAATCTGCCAAATTCATTTCTTCAAACAGTGGTAAAAATTTCATGTAAATATCTTGTTTCAGTCGGAAGTTACACATTTCTGAATGAATGTTGTCGAGTATGTGAAAAGATATCTTTCCTGACAGGGATTCACCAACGCTTCAATTATAATATTTTTTCAGGGAACTGTTGAAGAAAAGTGTATAAACCCATACATTTCTGGAATCAGAAGAGAATTGCCTACATAATGGTGTTGAAACTGTTTCTGTAGAGTGAACATGGAGGAAGTTATCTCACAGAGAAGAAGAATGAAAGAAATAAAATTAAAGCAAAATGTGTACACAGACATGGGGCTAGTTTTACCTATATATAGCCACTTAGACATATCATATATCCAGTGAGAGAAACCTCCCAAATTAATTTCTTCAAACAGTGGTAAAAATTTGTTGTAAATGTCATATGTCAGTCCAAAGTTATAGTTTTTAGAATGGAAGTCGTCACGTACACAAAATTAGTAATTTCCTTACAGTAATTCACCATTGCCATTGCCTTGGCATTGCAGTTTCCAATGAAAACGAATTACAACACAAGATATAATGTGCATAATAAAATTTAATGAAACAATAACCCTTCACCGAACTAAGGTAATAATGTCCATGACACTGTTCATGACATCGGCGATGTCACAGTTCATATTGTTCACGTCACTGACTGCCAAGTGCCAACTCACAAGTTGAACAGGCTGTGGAATTGCGTACAGACACACTCCAAGCTGTTGGCACTGGACACAACAGATTCGTCTGCGTCGTTTTCAGTCGAAATACTGCTCGTACTACTGCCGATTTCACTGTCTTCCACGTCGATATCGCTTCCATCACTAACTGCACCATCATCCGCCATTTTTAAATGCCAAAAATCTCCAAAATATCGAACTCGAACTTCACTCCAAACTTGCAGATAAACACGCGGTTGAAAATTTGCAAATGGCTTCCAAACCGGTAGTGTGGTCATACTGCATCATGGGAAAAATGGTAAAAGCTTGCTACGATGCACACAGTTTCTATAAATACCCGATAAGACCGTCACGTGCGTTGACTACGCCTGCAGGCGTATCCCGAATGAAAAGGTTAACTACGCCCGTAGGCGTATCCTGAATGAAATGGGTTAAGAAAGACTAGGTTGCTGTCAGTAACAGTGACATATAGCAAAAATTTTGACCTGTTTTCTCAAAACATCACTTTTTAAAAGTTTGCTTCATGTTTAGAAATGAATCTAAAACTACTGAAGATATATCAACATCCAAAATAACTCTGTTTCATAACTTTGCAATTTAATACCGACTTCACTGAGGCAGGTCACATTTTCGTTAAGAAATCGAGTTGGTTTTGAACACTGTTGTTGTGAATAACGAGGACATGTTCGTGGTTGCAGACGAACTTTGACCACCACAAGGAGGTGCTCGCAGCACAGGGGGTAAAAATAATCGCCAAAGACCTTGAGAAATCGCTGGCTGGTCTTCCTGTGTACGTCTCCCACGGTCCTGAGGAGACCGAAATCTGGAAGGTAAGGCACCGTTGAACCATTTCATTAAGATATTGCGCTCATAAGAAAAATACGCTATAATACAAAATATGTTGTTAAATTTACGGACTCTGCGAAAAGCTGTTTCTCTGAGGATACTATTTCTGTGATACAAACAAAAAGTGTCCTGGTGTCGACAGTTTGCAGCAGATCACAGTCGCTGGTAAAGAGCGAAATCAGTTTTAAAGAGCAAAAGCTGGCTTATGAGCTCGTAAAAATATTACTGAATCGGGCCCCTGACTTCTTACGGAAGAGCTATTCTAAGACAATGTTTGTTATGGGAGACCAATGTTAGATAAATGAATGAATGAAAGTTTATTTGGTTACCCGGTTACAGTGATATTACAAGTATGAACATAAATATGGTTTCACCAAGTAACTCGGGAGATTCTCAAGATTGAATGGTATAGTGTGCATTGAAAATACTTATTAACTGAGAATCTGTGATAAAATGGTATGTATGAAGACATACATATTTTACTAAGTTATGATTAAGTATATCTGCTAAAACAAAAAACCCAATGATTTATATATGAACAACTGATGCAAGCAGCAACTTAAAATCACAGCTGAACTTTTTGACACTAAAGCTGATAAAAAATTAATTCATTAAAGGAAATAAAAATAAGGCATTAGCTAAAATCCTTTTTCCATGTGTACACAAAGTTTAACATTGTATGTAACATTTGACAACATTAAACAAATACAGAAAAATACATTTGTAGCATAAATTCGAATTTAAGCTCGTCTGTGAAGCGATTACCGCGGAAAATGAAATTTTAATGAGCTAGGCGATGACACACACTCGCATCAGGCCGACCCTTTCCATGCATTCAGAGCATGTTTACAAGGATAGCTTTTGGGTCGAAACGATTCAATCCTGACAGCATGCAAACCTTTGAAACAAAAAAAGTGTATAGAAAATCAAAGGTTTGCATGCTGTCAGGATTGAACCGGCATCGCCCGATTGTAAAATAAACGACAAGTAACCAATGCGCCTACCCACTGAGCTAGCGGGACCAACGGAAACTATCTGGCTGATTTAAGTTGTTATGAAAAATTGTACAGCTCCTTCATATATCGATATTCTAGTGCTATTATGAGATTATACACGTTACTTTATGTAGCTGGATACAATATATGTTTGCTATGTTTGTTTATTGTTGTAGATTATCTCCCGTTGGTTGCATTCGATATAATTATTCTGAAAACGAGCCCAAGCTCGGCGAAACCTAGTCGACTTGTAGGCCCATTCGCATTCGTTGTTTTGAATAAAATTTGATTCATGTGGAACCGTAAGATAACTGCTTGTTCCTCTATGATGACTAGTGTTTGTATTACGTCGGAATATAGCACAATAACTCGTTCTGACACTCGTTTCGACCCAAAAGCTATACTTGTAAAAATGCTCTGAATGCATGGAAAGGGTCGGCCTGATGCGAGTTTGAGTCATAGGTGACGTCACATCTCGGCATCCTGAAAAGCGCGCCAAAAATATGCATATTTGAAAATGTCCGGATGCACACCATAAAATGTGGAATTTCTAATTCATTGAATTTGTTTGGCTTGGTGGATGTGGCAATAGATAGCAGGATGTAATATAACATGAATTCGAGCAATAGATGTTTTTATTTCCTTTAATAGTTAAACGTAAAATGTTAATATTGATGACACTTGTGGCCACCAGGAGGAGATAGCGAGTGCTTTGAAAGATGTCCTCGCATCTATTCGTCTCCAGGAGAGGGGTGTGTATGTGCAGGCATCCACCCTCGGATCCCTTGAGGCCCTTCTTGAGTTCCTCCGAACCTCCAAGATCCCGGTGAGTCCCATTTCCCTTTACCTGAGTCCCATTTCCCTCTCCCTTTAATAGTAGCGGTCTGTCTGTCTGTCTGTCTGCCTGTCTGCCTGCCTGCCTGTCTGTCTCTCTCTCTCTCTGTCTGTCTCTCTGTGTCTCTGTCTGTCTGTGTATGTCCAAGTTTGTTGAGCATTATATTTTGTGTGTCCTGTTTGTTTCAGTACTGTGGTATCAACATTGGTCCGGTGCACAAGCGGGACATTATGAAGGCATCTGTGATGTTGGAACACAATGACCAGTGAGTTCTTTTAGTCTGTCTGCAGAGGGTGTACCGTATTTCTTCTGTTAAGCATACTTACGCTTAACTAATATCCGAGACGGGGAAAATATGTCAAATTTTGTGTTCCAATAAGCATACAGGGGTCTACAGTACAACCAATGCAAAAGTTGACATTTCCAGTAGATGTGACTGGCAAGCAATTTTTGCAGCCACTTAGGAGCAAAAGGATCCTGAAAACTCTGATAATTTAGATGGACCTTTTGATAACTTTTTCATCACTGATATTTTAATCTAGTGTAACATTGGTAGAAATTAAATTACAATGAGGGATTCAAAAGTTGTTGTTGACATTTGAGATCGCTGTCACTGTGTAACACACTGCTAAACAGAGGTGTATGCTAATTCGGGCATGTATGCTTAATAGAATGAACACGGTCTGTAGTGTATTCTTTTCCGACAGTCATTGATTGCATGGTATAACTACAACACATTAATTAATGATTACTTTCATTATGAAATTGAGCGTTGGTGTTGAGACTGCAAGGTCTAGGTGTCCTATGTCCATGCACTGTGTCTAGAGTCCCACCTAGCTGTCCTGTATGCAGGTATACTGTGACCTAGCTGTGCTGTCCTGTGACATAGCAGTACTGTATGTATGCATGATGTGACCTAGCTGTCCTATGGTGTATCCATCCTGTCCTGTGACTGACCTAACTGTCCAATATGTATGTATGTCATGTCCTGTGACCTAGCTGTCTTGTGTCTATGCATGCTGTGACTTAGCTGTCCTGTTACCTATCTGTTTTGTGTCCTGTCTGTTCTGCCAGGGAGTAAAGTGTAAAGCACTTTGAGCAGTCCTGAGGACCGGATACTGCGCTATATATAAGAACTTACCTTTTATACAGGTATGCTGTGATCCTGGCATTTGATGTGAAAGTGGAGCGAGAGGCGCAGGAGATGGCGGATGGTCTCGGGGTGAAGATCTTCACCGCAGACATCATCTACCACCTGTTTGACAAGTTCATGGCCTACCGCGAGAAACTCAAGAAACAGAAACAGGACGATTTCAAGGTGAGAGAAGGAGAGTGAGAGAGAGAGAGAGGGAGGGAGAGAGAGTGACAGAGAGAGAGAGAGAGAGGAGTGAGAGAGGGTGAGAGAGAGAGTGAAAGAAAGAGTGAGTGAGTGAGTGATATAGAGAGAGGGAGAGGGATTTTATTAATGCTGTTTAACAAAGCACCCAGAGGTTATTATATTAGATATTCTGATGACATTTTGTGATGTTTGCTGTGCCAAAAAATAGTTATGATGGTTTTTGT
The DNA here is from genome assembly GCA_020002185.1 of Paraescarpia echinospica. Taxonomy (NCBI): domain Eukaryota; kingdom Metazoa; phylum Annelida; class Polychaeta; order Sabellida; family Siboglinidae; genus Paraescarpia; species Paraescarpia echinospica. The sequence goes on along the minus strand of CM034535.1, from coordinate 23,084,805 downwards.
AACTGGAACAACAATTTGTATGTATACAAACCCTAATTTTCTGGCAATAGGCTTTGTATGGATCAAATTTATACTGTGCTAAAGTTTCAACTAGATCTGAACATTGAGGATCAGTTTAACTTATTACTACTATTACCTTGTGAGATATGATGACATGTTTGTGTTGCTTGTAGTTTGTCGCTGTTTTCCCGTGCAAAGTGCGCATTCTGCCGCAGTACGTCTTCAATTCACGTGACCCCATCGTAGTTGGGGTCATCATCGAGGCAGGCTTTATTAAGGTCGGCACGCCACTGTGTGTACCGAGCAAAGAGGTGAGAAGCACTGCTCTTGTTTCACTCAGCATATGTAGACAAAACCTACAGGCATCTGTGATTTTCCTAAACATTTATTGTGCTGTTGCAAAATATTGTTGAGTACATTCACCAGGGGGCAGCACCTGTTTTATATAATACTTGTGTTTGCAGAGAGGGGGCACCACATTTGTTCCCCTGTAAAGCCAGTTGCAATGGCCAAGCCATGACCACTTTTTGGCAGTATCCAGATTAATTACCTGACAGTAGTTTTGAGTGTGTTAGGTGTGTTGCACAAACATGGTGCTGTGAAAGTGGAAAAGCACCACTTTATAACACATTGCAATAGAGTAAAGAAAGGGAAATGGATGCTATATAATGCAGAAAAAGATATATATATATGAAATGCTTCCCAGAGAAGTCGAGATGATGTTTGATTGAACAGGTCTGCCAGGGAGTAAAGTGTAAACCACTATGAGCAGTCCTGAGGAATGGATAGTGTGCTATATAAGAACTTACTATTACCTTTTAAAAGGTCTCAACATTATATTTTCAATGTGCACAAAGAATATTGATGTTACTATGTTGCTCTCCTTGTTCCCTGCTGTACAGAGGTGACGGTCAGGTACAGTAAGGCTGAACCACTCTCTGTGTCTCCTTGTTCCCTGCTGTACAGCGGTGAGGGTCAGGTACAGTAAGGCTGAACCACTCTCTGTGTCACCTCCTTGTTCCCTACTGTACAGGGGTGAGGGTCAGGTACAGTATAGCTGAACCACTCTCTGTGTCTCCTCCTTGTTCCCTGCTGTACAGGGGTGAGGTTCAGGTACATTAAGGCTGAACCACTCTCTGTGTCTCCTCCTTGTTCCCTGCTGTACAGGGGTGAGGGTCAGGTACAGTAAAGCTGAGCCATTCGCTGTGTCTTCCTTCCATAGTTTTCTGTCCATCGCTCCCTCTCTCCATCTTTCATCCTCCCCTTATCTTCTCATGTCCCTCCTCACGCAGTCCTCCCATCTCAGTTGTGGCCTTTCCTGTGTCCTTTATGTTGTTCCACTTCTGCTCTCTTTGTTATTTTTCCGGCATCCATCCTTGCCAAGTGGCCTGCCCATCTCATCCGGCTTCTCAATAATAATCCTGTTCCACTGCGTTGCATTCCATCCTCTGTTTCTCAGGTCATTCGTCCTTCTGTCTACCCTCTGCTCTGTGTAGCATCAGTAATAAATGAACTAACGCATTACTGGTCTTAAGATGGTCGTAAACTGTTGTTGTAGTTCCTGTACATTGGCCGGGTGACGAGTCTGGAGTTGAATCACAAGCCTCTGGAGAAGGCCGTCAAAGGCCAGGAGGTGTGTATCAAGATAGAGCCAACATCCGGGGAAACACCAAAGATGTTCGGCCGCCACTTCGAGCACACAGACATGGTGTTCAGCAAGGTAAGTGACCCTCGGTCAACACACCGGTATAGGAATAGTTTCACAAGTTCATGAAGACATGAATGTCATGTGTTTAGCATCGGTTCAAATGTCTCCAACCAGGACGTGGTATGGACTTTTACTGTTTATGAAATTGCTGTTAGCGTCATTTCGTATTGCTCTTGTGTGGCTAATAAACGTCTCGGTACGCTTGTTTATTTGATGAAGATTGCCATCCGATACGCACATATTTTGGCACTATACGATTATTAGATTTAGAGATTTGCACTGGCAGAACATAATTATTTGGGGAGAGTGATCGTTCTCACTCATACTAATCAATCATTCATGCAGCGATTTATTGCTCGCTGCGCGTCATGTGGCTCCCTCTAATAGATAAGTTTTCATCATTTCTATCGACAGTTGGGCTTCCGAGGATCGTCAAACCGGCTGCAACTGGCTGGCAGCGGTTTCCTTCGAAACACCCACTACACTATTATTTGGCACACAAGAGTAACATGTTTCGCTCGCTAGGTGGCGCCACTGGCAGTATTTTCCCCGTTATATATTGTGATGACCAAACCACGCCTGTGTAGTGCTTTGGGAATTTATGAACTCGTGAAACCAACCCTTAGGGTCTTTTAGTCTTTATTTTGAACTATTCTTGTGTGCAGTCGCACCTCAATAATGCAGCCACCTGACAATTATCATCACCCTAGCACAGTGCCAGATCCTGTAAGAGTACAGTGTAGGACATTTGTCCCGCTAATATCGTCACCTTAGTGGGGTTTTGCTGTAGTTCCATGGTGCCGCAGTATCATCAGTGGCACCGTGGTACTGCCCAGCCAATAATATTGTCTCAGTCTAAGGGGTAAGACCACAGTAGATTTTACATAGGCGGCCATTATAATCTATCTTGTGCTGGAAGGAGAATTTAACTAGAGATTTTCTTTAAACTTTCTCAGAAAATTTGTGAAATTCTCCTAACTTGTTTTTCAGAAAAATCCACCCAAACCTGATACTCCTAAATTTTGTCCCAATCTGGTGACGGATTTTGAAATATTGGTGCATTCTGCAAAATAGCCACTGTGTGAATACGCAAGTGACTAGCGCATATTTATTGCTACCTCATGAAAGATCTTATGCAGTAGTACATTCAATATTCACTGAACCAATGTCCCATGTAAAAGTGCTCGAAAAAATTCACACATCACCAAAACGCTATTTTCATGGGCACTCTTTCACTGGGTAATGGTGGACGAATCCTTAATGTGGTCTTTTGCCAGATGCTTAGATGTTCTGTCTGGTATCGGTAGAAACTCCATGCCATGGTGGTGTTCTACTAGAAGATTATTTAATTAAAAACTACATTTCCTGTGTGTCCGCAGATGCATGGCATCTACATGACTAGTGGTTTAAAATAGTTACTAGCTTACACCCACCTATGGACCAATAAGCCCAGGGCATTAGTTATCATCTGCTGTTTCCAAGTTGGCATATTTATATTTTAGATATGATCTGGTAGATGTAGACAACAGAAGATTGCCAACAGTGGAATACAGCTATCTAACTATTATTGAGCTAGTTAAAAAAACCTTCACTTTAGTATGACTATGGACAAAAACCTATCATTTTTATATAAATATAGACAGAATTGTGCCCTCAACTAAATTGGAAGACTTGATATGTAGTCAGTCGTGTTTTGATTGGTTCCAGTAGATTTTGTAGTTTAACAGTTAGTTAAATGTGGTTACGTATGCCATCTTGGGAGAACAACGTTTTCCACGGGGTCGTTTGGTTGATCTTTGCCTGGTAAATGCACGTCAGTATGTTTGCCCACTTAGCAATGCATGCACTGACAATCGGGCCTGCCGCCCATAGGTTTTGAATTCAGGGGTGTTGTCTAGAGAAAATGTTGAATTGAGGGGTTCATCTGAGGGGTTATGTCAATATATCGCATTAATATTAATAATAACCTACTTTGTGAAGTAGCAGTCGTTTGCAGATACAATAGTTGCTTTATTTACCGCTTTTGAAATATTTTCAGCACCAGGTGTTCAGTGCAGAATGTTAATAGCCATAATGACTCCTTCAGACATTAACATATCTTATTAGAAGTTTGAGGACAAGTGATTTAATGATTTAATGAAGGAACTATTTTGGAGCTACCTGCCAGTTTCCATTCACATGTGGTTAAACAAAAATTACAATATGGAACCCACAGTCAAGATAAGACCGATGATTAAATCAATGTGGGTGTACACTGTTTAGGACAGGTATACTTACAGTTGACAACATTTATCTGTTTGTACACAGTGTATGGAATGGTGCAGGGGGTTAAGGCCCATGTACTAATTAAAAAGATGTTGGTTACATATATGAGTTGCTTAACGACAGTGACGTTTGTAAAGATGATAATGTTGCATGTTATTATCATGTTCTTAGCATGTATCATGTCATAATACTGTTACATACCTAAATAATGATATGACTTAATCTGGATAACGATCAACATTTTAAAGTATTAATTCAGGGGGAGTTGGGGGGTTTTGAGAAATAATACGTTATATACAATTGTGAATGCCTTTTAATAGATTGAATACGCCACCAGATATGTCTTGTCTGTGCAGAGATATCTTCAGATGGCATTATTTCAAGCATATATGTTAGTATTACTGTGATTTACTTTTCATAATATAGTTTTTATTAATAAACAATAACGTAGCTGGTGACATTTCTAACATTAGCATGTTCATATTTGACAAAACACTGCCAACCAAGGTAAAAAAGAATCATGTAGTTTTACTAAATTTCTGTGACTTATTTGCTATATAGTTTTTTATTAATACAAAAAAGGCATTATTTACCTAATTTTCTAATATTAGCTTGTCAGGTTTGATGAAGTACTGTGAAACAAGGTAAAAAGGGAACAGATGCATTTTATGATATGTAAGTTGAATAAAATTATAGGTATATTACCGTCTCACACCCACATCTAGTCATCCGTTGACACTACCTGCAGAGTGAACATATCCCCCAGTGACAGATTTAGCAACCACCCTGATGGGGGACATGGCGAAAGCATGTCATTGTTTATGGGGCGTGAACTGAAACACCGAGACGTGATGGACCCCTCCCACGTTTTCCTCTTATCAGACAGGACAAAGCATCCCTTGTTTTCTTGTTGCTCCATTAGGCCACATGAAAACAAAAGTCTACGTTTCTCACCAGCATGCATTTAAAAATAGGTGCCACAAAACGTTTTTTTTAAGTGTAATTATTGCCATACAGTCATTTTTTTTACTATTATTATTATTCTAGATATGTGTTCCAAACCTTGGCTCCATTAGACCATACGAAAATTAAAAATTATTTGTTTCTAGTTAAAAACGGTGTCAGGTATAAACATGAAACAATATATTTAAGACTATTTTTATTTAAATATTTTAAAATATAATTATTCCTCTAAATACTGGTTCCGTTGCAATCAGTGATAACTATGATTTGTATCGGACAAACTGAATTTATCTACGGCTTTGCCACTTGTAAGAAATACAGTCTGAGCACATCTTAAGTTGTTGATTGTTGAGAATATCCACTTTGATTGTCGCTGACACGTACCAGCATAATACAAAAAGTAAAAACAGCATTTACTTTTTGAGAAAGTTCTGATGAAAAACCGGGAATTTTTTCATACGTCCTTAAGGGTTGGGGTCGCGCATGACTAGGAAAAAGCAAAGGCACTATGACCGTTACAGTGCACAGCTATGTTAGGTGGTGGTGTCTGTGTGACGTGACATTGATGTGGGCCCAAAGTTTGCATCTATCTACGTCACAGACATCAGTGAGAGAAGACGTCCCACTTTGTATGGTTTGTTCAGCATCATGCAAAGTGTTTCCTGTGTTAAACATATGTGTGCCACGCACACACACAAACACACCCTCCTGAAAATGTCGGCTTTGTTTCATTTGCAATTAACCCCATCCAGCTGAAATTTATGAGCCATGGATGGAAACATTTGCCAAATGACTGTCTAATGCAAAGTAAGTTGTTTTGAGGGTCTAAAACCTATTATGTGGTGCAGATATAATGTTCTGTTTCTACCTAAATACCTTCATTAAGGCTGCGTCCCCAATTGGTTTAGCCCATCTTGAATCTGGTTTTTTGGTGTCCAGATATGTTATGTGAATGATTTAAGTAATACCCACAGTCGGTTTAATAAAACAGTGCTTACATTTAATTATTTATTTATATGATCAACAAAATTGATTCTGGTTATTATATCTGATAACCTGTCAAAATCAGTTGTCCAGCCAATATTTAGCTTTCAACCCACTGAATTTGTCAGTGAGGTGCTTTTTGAGAGAGCGAGGAAAGACAAGAACACGAACACACCTCTCATCCGCAGTGAGGTTCTTCAACCATTTCAGAAATGCAAATTTCATTTCTGGACACTTTAATAAAACAGAGTTATACAGATGACAATTCTATGTGGATGAGACAATAAAGGATAAATTATAAACAGGTGTATAACTGCACCATTCTGGCCGTACATTGAAGTATGTGTGCGTGCATGTTAGGGTGATGTAATCTGCTATCACCCCCATATCCGACCCGATCAGATAAGGGCGCACATAACATGTAGGCACATTCCCGAGTGGGTAATTACGCGTTGCGACGCGTGTGTCGCTTGCCACGTCTGTAATTTGGCATGCGGCAGACGGGATCAAAACGGCCGATCTGCGTCTGCCGTTCGCCGTTGTTGCCATGTCATTTAGCAATAATGTTGTGGTTTGCGATTCAATCAGTGAACGCGTACTTGACCACGCTGGTGCTCTCGGTGAAAAGAGATATCATCATTGTGACCCACTAGGGTTAAACCACTTGTAATCACTGTGACCTGGAGGGGGTAGGAGAGAGGGTAGGAAAACATGTGGTCGGAGAGGGGTGGCTGGGTTAGGAAAATGCAGGCAGCATTACAGAGAAAGTGGAAAAAGATGGGATGGGGTAAAGAGGAATGGAGCGAATGGGGTGTCAAGGTATGGTATATTGAAAGGGGTTGTTTGTAAGAGGAGGGCAAAGATGGGGATGTAGCAGATAAGACGGAACTGCAAAGGGGTATGTGTTTGGAGTTCGTCACAGATAACAGGGTGACAGTAGGGCAGGGTTTTTTCCGGGGTCGCGAACCCATCTGTGACCTGACACCGGGAGGGGGGGCGCGAAAGTGAGTGCTGATGTCTAGTGTGTCACTCCATAATTGCTATAGTTCAAACGTCAAATTGCGTAGGCCGAGAATAGTGCGTAGACAAAGGGTGGCTTCAGAAATTGCATCTGGAAATGATGGTGGCTTTTTGATGGCTATCGGGGTTGAAACCTTTAGATTTCTTGGTGGATACCACTGCACTTTGGGCCACTTTCATGACATCTTTTGGCGTATCTCGTTTGATGAGGAGACAGTATTTATTCTTAGAGAACTGGCATGTACATTCTGTTGTGTACAGTGATGTGATAGTAATATCCAGATTTATTAATTAATGGATTAAATTAATTTGATGTGTAGTGTTTGAAAAGTTTAGGTAATGTACAGTCTGTTAAAATAACAAACTGCCTAATTGTCTAAAGAAATTATTTTGGTTGTTTCATCTGGTGACTTGTGAAAACAAATTGCCCAGCCACTGTTTAATGCTAATCAATTGAACTTGCTGGTCTCATGATGACAATGAACCATGTGTATCACTTTTGTCCACTGCACCGCAGCCTTTCCCAAATAGATTCTTGTTGTTTGCCTTTTAATTTCACCCAAAATATGCACAACTTAAAAATCCGAAAGACATTTCAATTCCAGTTCATTTTAACACAGTTTTATTTGTACTTGAAAACGTGTGCACAATCTTATCTGATCAGATATGATTACAAAATTCACTGTTGTTCATTCAAAGTCACTCAAATAACTTTACTTCATTGGCTCATGTCTGCTGCTGCACAAAATTAAATTCCAACTAACTTTTAAAACTCAGTTCCAGAAGGGAATTGACCCCATGCATGGTATGAGGCTAATTCCATTTTCGTAAGTTACATTTTCTAACAAATGTAGTAAACAGGCTTGACAAGCACCTTCAACAGATTCTTCCGCGACAGACGGAAGATCGGGGTAGGATTCCTCAAGTGATTGGTGATGCCGGTGCATGGCTTGATTTTAAGTCATTTGATATGCCAAGCGTACAAAATGTTTCTTTCATGTCAAGTGATTGGTTGTTTTTTGCGTTGGTTGCGGAATAAATGAAGACGCTGATAAGATTCAGACGGTCGTTCCTTCATTTCCGCGCGCTTGGAATGTTATTGTCGTAACTTTCTTTGTTAGTTTCGGATGTTCGTATCCAATTTCCCATTTTTTGAGTATCCAACACTGACAGTCTCCCTGAGATAGATAGCGGGTGGGTGGGAGGTGGGTGGGAGGTGGGTGGGAGGTGAGGGGGACCACAGACAACCACAGCATAATGGAGCGTGATGCTGTATCAGCGCCAGAAACACCACACGGTGCAAACACAAGTGGCTGTCACCTAGTCCACACATGGTCACCATGTATTTGCCCTGAACTGGTTTAACATTTTCGGAGTGAACCGTCATCATGCACTGTATACTGAAGCAAAGCCAGGTTATATCACCAGCAGTCAAAGAGCTCCCTAAATATATAGTTACCTCACAAAGCAAGTTGGTTATTTCACTAGCTGTAAAACAGCTCTTTGTATGTATGTATGTATGTATGTATCTCTCAAAGCCTCTGGAGGTAATTTCACCAGCAGTCAAAGAGCTCCTTTAATATATTTACTTCTTAAAGCCAGGTGGTTATTTCACTAGCAGTCAAACAAGGACATTATTAATGTAATAATCTAAGATCTTTGACATAGTTGTGTTCATTTTGTCATTCTTTCCTTTGTTGCGCCTTCTGACATTGACAGGTCATCAGAGTACTACAACCAATGTACAACCATTAGTCGAACCATTAAGCTATATTTATGTGAGTATTGTTTACATCTGTTGTAGATAAGCCGTGAATCTATAGACGCCGTGAAGGAATACTTCCGTGATGAAATGACGAAGGCCGACTGGCAACTTATGGTGGAGTTGAAGAAGACATTTGAAATAATATGATCAGTGAAGCACGTCAAGTTCACTCAAGTGTGACAGTGATAACCGAGGGCCTTGTGATGATCCCGTGATATATAATGTACAGTTTTAAAATCAGACAAGAAAATGTTAAGAATATGACCTTCATGTGATCTGTTGAACAGTGCCAGTACAATACATGTTATAGAATTTTTCATGAAAATTTAGCTACGAATAGCACCATTTTTAAAGAAGTACACAATAATTGAAGGACACTATCTACATTGAAATATTTGTTTTAATGTCTGGAGGCATTCTGTTGTCTAGAGAATGCTTTGATCTTTTTTGAATAGTAAGAGGGCCAGGCATTGCAACTTACAATACATTTGCTTTTCGATGTTGGTGCTTATCATCTGTGGATATCTATGGATTCATGCTTTATCCCAACACATTTAAAGATTGGTTTTCATGGAAATACAACCAGTAACAAGACATTGGTGAGCATGCAGGTCCAATTAACTAAGCTATATGCAGCGAATAATATAACAAAATGGAACAATGGTAAGTTTACGAATTCATATACATAATATGTACAAGAATTACTGCTCACAATAATCATTGGAATATCCAACGGCAGACGTTCGTGTATACCATTATTAGTTGGTTAGTCGCATAATGTGTGGCTCCTGTCGAGAAATAAACAATGTGTATTTAAGTCGGCGTCTGTGTCGGTTAAGTTATTCCTGTTTCGTTACATAAGTGTACACGTAATATTACTGTAATAGCTAGCAGCCGTGCTTTATTGTAGGCGCGGCAATTTTATAGAAACCGGGCCCACATCGATTTCGCGTTTTAACTATATTTTTGCCAAAATGTAATAGATCAGTTCGTTTATCAAATCATACCACATCATTTCAGGCATATGTTATAGAAATTACTGCGTGATGGTGAACGTTTAGGGCCCAAATAGCGCTCCGGTTTGCGCTGCTGCGGCCACGCGTTATACTGCACAGCGCGCTTGAAATGAGCGTTGTAATAGCGCATGTTCATTCAAACTGTAGCGGTATTGATGCTGCGTTCCAACCACCTCGTGTTTAGCGCGAATACGACTTTGTGAACCCGAAAGTTCTGAAGCAGCCCGACTTCACCACTGGTAAATTTATTCAACTTGGGTCACGTAGGGGTCACGAATTTACGCTAAACACGAACCCTTTGTAACACGGCTTTATGACTCATTTCATTTCAATATTTGTGTAACTTAGATACTCCTGGGATGATGTGGAATGTTGGAATTAACGCATTGGTGTATCGAATTTAGGCAAAAATATAGTTACAACGTTGAAATTGAGGTTTTCCAAATTCTGACAACTACTGCAGACATTCCTAATCATACGCATATGACAAATCTACATTGTTGGTGTTTTAACAGCTATTATTTGTGGTTTTACGACCGGTATACCTTTAGAAAACCGAATCCAACAACGGATACGAGATGCATAATTGCACGCACGTGCGACAATGTTTTTTCACAAGTCGCTACTAAATATAGGCCCTTAAACACCTGCCCCGGTAGTTTATCTTCTGTAACACCTTCTGTCACAACCAATCCGAACATCCTGCTTGAAAACATACACTACGCCTATATAAAAACTGAAAACATTTGTTAGATAACGAACAGGAAGTTGGATGACTGAACAAACCTTAATTTACTTGAACGTGTTTGCCTTGCGGCCAAATGATGGTTTTTAAAAGCAACGTTGATTTACTGGGTGATTTTAATTCGACCGAAGTTTAATTCTGTTTCATCGCTAGCAATCTGTCAAGTCTTGTTAGGGCGTCGCCTCGTATCCTGTCTTCGCTGACGCACGTTCGCCGCCTTGTAGATTGTCACTTACAATCCTCCCTACTTCCGGTTCGCAGTGCGTAACTGCCCTCAGTAAACGAATTAAAATGGTGGCGAGACACCGCGCAACATTGGTAAGTGACGCTGGCGACACAGTCATTCAAATCAGGACATGTTTCCTGAACGCAGAATGTTGCATATCCCGAAGGGTGTTGTTCTTTCTGCTATTTTAAGATGCTATCTCGCTTGAGTGTGGAACTAACACGTTCCTCGCCGTGCAGGTGTGAAGGTTATTTGTAACGTGAAAGAAACACATTCCTGGGAAGGCTAGGTGGCAGGTTATGTTTAAATTACCTTCATAGTTGGCCCTGCGCATAAACCATGAGACGTTTTTTTTTCTTGAACAAAAAAAATGGAAACAGGAAATGGATTTTTGCATCCGTACGGTCGGATCTTTTCATCGAACTACGACAACTGTATTTAATTCTGAGTCTCGGAGACTGTTCTGCCCGAGTTTTGCTACGCCACGAATCGAAGTTTAGTTACAAACGGGGGACGGTTCTGGCGAACCCTCTGGTTACGATCCTGGATGTGTTTTTATGAACATCATTCAAAAATGAACCTTCCTCGCTCATATCCATATTCTCACTGAACTAACTACATGATTATTAATTAGAAATATGTATGTATGCGTGCGTGCGTGTGTGTGTAATTAGATATGTATGTATATATAACAGGAGACCAACAAAAGCGTGACAATGTGCAAATAAGATCTACAAAACAACTTGTCCCGGACTTTAAGAATTTGGAGTATTATTGGAATAACAACAAAAATACGCGTAGAAAAAATCACTAGTAAAATGTAGTCACATTGACTGCAGACGTCTGTCTGAATAAAGCGTAAACGCACGTCACCGTGGTATAGGCCCCTACTTATGTACTCCACAGATGTTCCTCGGTCCCCCGGGCACCTCCTCATAAAACAAACTAAAAATTAAATAAATAAAGGCGAACCTCTGATATTAAATGCGTCGAGTGGTCGCATGCCATCATCAACCTCAACGGACGATCGGCCAACCGGAGGTACGCGTTAAAAACGAAAACAAAACCCCCGAAAAACACACACACACAGTTAGCCAGGTTGCGCGGACCACGGAGAAGACGTTGAGCAACAAAGAACTCGTTCGTTAGGAGAAACGCAACGTCGAGATGGAGGCGCTACGATAGGAGGCTGCTTTCATCGCACATCATCGCTGTCTAGTCGAGTCGGCGCATCTACTCCGGATGCTTGACAGACAGGGCGCGCAACAACTCTTGCAGGTGAGCATTCTAAATGACAATCTCACACTTATCTTACCTACCTATGCTTCGTGTTCTTGTTTGAATCCTTACTTATAATTTAGAATTCTGTATAAATCCATATGACGTTTTTCATTGGTTTCATTAGCGTTAGTCCCATTGAGTGTCGCTATATAGGGCCTACGCATCTACTAAATAAGTATACCTATAGACTTCACCAAAGATCTGTAGAAAACTGATATAGAAAAGTACGACTATAAGCACGTACAATCAAACAGAATCCGTTGCGTTTTGTCATAAATCTGGCTTGCATCACCAGTATTTTCTATTCGACCGCTATATGTTTGTTATCCGAATTTATATGTACGAAAGGAATACAAGCAAGAAAATACGTACTATAGTACGGTTTTAAGCTAAAAGCATATCCGTATTAAAAAGGAAATCGGAAATACCAAAACAATGTGGCATGCTTGATTGGCACTCTTATATGTAGGTTACCTCGCCTTTTCAGTCCCTCCTCTAAGGCTTCAGTGCTTCTTCTTCAGTGTGTCCTGTCTCTGGCCACCCGTTCGGCTTGTTTCCACGTTTTCTGCTCCAGTTAGGAATTATCTCAGAACGTCTATGTCCTATATCAGACGAAATTACTTTCATTTGAGGGGAGGGGGGTCAGAGGCAGTTTCGTCTGAGGGGTGGGGTGGGGGGCTGAGGCCAGATGAAAGTAATTTCGTCTGATATTGGACATCGACGTTTTGAGATGAACCCTTACTATACCTCTCTTTCTACTGTTCCTCACTATGTTGTCCTTGTGCAACAAATCATTCGTTGTTTCCCTTGAATGGTGCACACGTTAGTTCTATCCAGTTCCGTCTTCTTTTCTTGACTCTAAATTGTTTTCTGTATCTTAATCATGCATTTTAATTTGATAACACAGCGGCAACCTAATTCTTTGTCATTGTAATCGTGAGAAGTCGGCAATTAACCCTGCACTTATCTATTCTGTTCGGTCACTTTGTTATTGGGTAAAATCGATGTATTTTTACAACACCAATGCTCCTGATATGTTGAGGACCAATTCCACAGACATGGGCAGTCATCAAAGCTCGGAGACTCCTAAATAAACCCACTGTGCACGGCGCGATCCGTTTATTTTGGTTTTTAACGTAATGCGTGCAATGAGGCTATTGATACAATTCTACAGAAACGGAACACAGTCTTCTTATATTATAACGTAGTACGGTTCCCGGTCCTTATTACCGATCAACACGTTTCACACTTTATACCCTGACAGCACTGTTCATAGCAACATCAACTCTTAGGGAAGAATTAAGCCACGCTACAGTTACTGCGCAAAATATATATACTATACGTTCACTGTCAAACCACTTCATTACTCAATACTTTAACTGAATAACACTAAATTATTTAGTAATATCTCATTATATAATACAATATGATAACATATAATAAATAAAACATAAAATAAATGAAAACTGAAGAAAAAAGTATCGGCGGTTCGAGGTGGATTCGAAACGATGATCTTCGGCACATCTACGTGTAATCGCGGTGTTTGGACGTTATATTTACAAATATCGTTTAATATTAAATAGAAAATCGAGATTGAAATAACGATGGAAGAAAACAATGGTGGCCGGGTGCTATCTCCATACCCGGGACATACTACGTGCCCGCCGCGTCAAGCTGCCGTCAAGTCGCCCGAGGATCGAGTCCAGTACGCACCACATGTGCCACCCAGCCACGCGCGTGAATCATGTTTGTTTTACCAATTTATATGTCCAAAGGAAAAAAAAAAGTACTATGACGTCATTAACGCGTTATATGTTTTTCTTCTGAATCTGTTTTCTGTTAAATTATTTATAAAACCATTTATTGTTGGGGCAGAAATTAACATAGAAACTCACTCCATACAAAACACACTTGTATTTAGAAGATTAAAAATAAAATCGCTACTCTTGTGACGACATCATAGCAATACGTAGATGTTAAGGTCACGTTATTAACGTGCGTGTGGCAGACATATATACGTATTACCAAAAATAGAAAAATTTAAGCTTTCTGCTATTCAAACATATAAATGGTTTCCTGATAATCAATCCTAAAATTATCTAAAAACGGACCTACAGCCGGGCCCGTTGCGGTGTCTTAGACACTGCGAACGATGTTGTTTCGTCGACACAGTTAACAAAACTACCGATTGAGGCACCACTATCTGATTTCATGGTATAAGCTCCACCCATTTTCAAATGGCTGCTAAAATGACATACGCGAAGTAGGCGTGACGTCACAATCACGTTTATCAACCAACCAACGCAACGAATTTAGACCCGTTGGATGGCGTACATTATTGTGACGTCACGCCGACGTAGAGATATATCGGTTTCGCTGCGATCAAAGCACATCAATTTCGCCGCGGTTTAAAAGTGGGTGGAGCTTATAACATGAAATCAAGAAATGGTGAAGTGGGCATGTCTGAACCTATGCAAATGAGGAAAACAGCTATAACATAGTGTTTTATATTAACAAATTTTACAGTAAATTCAAGAGAGCACACACCGCCCGCAAAGCGCCTAAACTTCGTTGGACTTCTGACACTCAGAATAAGACCCAGTCCAGTATTTAGAAGAAGAAGAAGAAGATTACTATTGTTTTTATTCGGCTCGTTGGAATTGTGTAACCGGAGATTCGAATCCACGCTCAGCTATATACTCTCTCCAAACGCGACTTGTTTCCGGTCGCGAGCTCCTTCAACACTCGTGGAGGAAATTGACGGCCGGAAGAGAGCCTCTGCTTGGAGATTGGATTTTCTGATGAAAACGCCATTATAGTCATTGGTATAAACACATTATTTTCCAAAGGCCATATAATGTGGCACCTACTCTGTTCAGCATGATGTTCACGGCAATATTGTCCGACGCCTTCAGACGGAATTATGATGGCATCTACATCAACTATTGCACTGATAGAGGGATATTGAACTTGAGTAGACTTCAGTAGGTACTACAGGATGTGATCCGCGATTTTAACTTTGCTGATGACAGCGCTCTCAATAGCGGGTCTGAGCAACAAATGCAGAGTAACATGGACAGATTCTCCATTGCCTGTGACAACTTCGGCCTTACCATTAGCACGAAGAAAACCGAAGTTATGCATCAGCCAGCTCCCAGCAAGCAGTACGTGGAATCAGAATTCACTGTGATGGGACGTAAACTGTAAGTGGTGATCAAGTTCAATTACTTAGGTAGCACCCTCTCCAGAGTTGTCCACATTGGTGACGAGATCCATTGCCGTATTGCAGAAGTGTTTCGTTTGGAAGACTGCAAGCGTCGGTGAGGGGACGAAGAGGAACCAGCCTTACAACCAATCTGAAGGTGTGCCGTGCTGTTGTGCTACCTGCGCTACTCTACGCCTGCGAAGGCTGACTGTCTACCAGAAGCATGCCCACCAACTCAACCACTTCCACATGATTTGTTTCCGTCGCTTGCTGAAAATCCACTGGCAGGATCGAGTCCCATACACAGATGTCCTTGAACAATCCAGTCTGCAAAGCATCCATACACTCCTCAGGAAGGCTGGACATCTTGCTCGCATGCCTGATGAGTGCCTTCCGAAGAGACTCTTCTTCGACGAACTGGGGGAAGGTCGACGGGATCAGTGTGTCGAAGCAGCCAGGACTAAGCGCGAGGGTCGAAAGGCGAGGGCTGCAAATACATCAATAGTGTTCCATTCGTGTGCGAAACATTTCATGCGAACATTGGCCTTATCGGCCACATGCGAACCCACCGCAAAAAGTAATGATCAAACTGTAACTGTTACTATCGTGTGAAATGAGATGTCATGGTCTTCACCGATCTGATGGACAAGAGATTATAAACACGTCCAAAGTGGGCATATTTTTATGTAAGAATCTACTCGTGAAATCGTATGTTTATGATTGGGAAACTCCCTGTGTTTTCTCTTAACGTTGAATATCCTCAAGAAGCTCAGATCATCTTTCTTGTAGCAACTTTGTGTTCCTATAGCTTAGCATTTTTCCCTGTTGCTGTATCCAAAATCTGTAATGAATTCGTCATTCCCTTAAAATCACACAAAATGTTACCATATTAAAAAAACGAGATTTGTTTGAAAATTACATTCCCATCATAAATGTTTGGTCACCCCTCGTTGTTTGCTATAGTGATGACGATAGTGTGTCCCTGTTCATGTTATCTTCTTCTCGCTCCACAAATACACCTAGTCTCAACATACTGGGGAAACAGACGCTTGGTGGGCAAAGCAAGATACACACCCTCACGCACACACGCACATGCGCATGTAAGCACACACGCACACAGACACACACAGACACGCACAGGCACAAACAGACATGTACACATTCACGCACACACACACACGCACGCACTCACACACACACACACATAAATAGTTCACGGCATTTCAAATGTATGCAACATTCAAATAGCATAGCATATTCGACTAGAATTTACGTGTGCATCTGGCACGAGCAAGCGGGACAACAAACGATAGTTCGGATAGTAACTGAGGACTTTTGGCGACCCACTCAAAATTACTAGTTAACACAATTTTGGGTCGCGACCCAGGGGTTAAAAAACGGTGCGGCGTAGGTCATATGTTATAAACAACGCACTCGTTTCCTTCCTCCCCGTCTTACCTGTGTCAAGGATACCCCCGCAGTCCATCTGAGGTGTCTTGTCGGTGTTCTCTCGAATATCCTTTTTCTCTATTCTCTGGACACATGACAAGATACTGACTTCCGGTTACTTGTTGAATCAAAGATAACCTAGTTGGCACCCAAAATCTGGAATGAACTCTCCATTATTTTGAAGTTACCAGAATCTATAACTGCCTTTCGTAATAAACCAATAAAAATAATAAATAAATAAAAATATAATAGTTATTCGAATCTGCATTCTCATCCTAAATCGTCGGAGGGAATCGTTACTCAAATCGAATGTTCCGTCGTAGGGCCTACTAGGTACGAATGCCACGGGAAACCGTCCCCTATCTATGGGAAGACTGGGCAACGGGAACCACTTAAGCGCGGCGAGTTGTAGCCCCCAGAATGTGGAGTAAATCGAACCAGTTTTGGCATAACACAAAATAACAACCATTTGGCTATTAAACCAACCAGAGTCTAGTTTTTTAAATCATAAATGAGGGCGCTTTTAGATATGCAAAAGAGGTGTGCGAAATGTTTCTTTTTCCCGATCCGCCTGGCAACACCACATCACTCTCGGGCTAAAGGAACCATCTAAACGCTTAATAAAACTAAATAAGATTCAACTGTGAATGTTGTTTATAATGGCATAATTGTAAACCCTATTCAAACATCATATGATTTACGTTTCTTCTTCTTCTTCTTCTCTCCCGTAACCATGCTGTCGTTGGGACGCCACTGATGACTTCCTGACAGCTCCCGCCATTTAACAAGATTTAACAAGATTGCCATCCAGAGAATTAACTCTAGATGGCAGGTGGACAAGGAAGCCCTTTGGCTTATCGAGAGTCCAACCCTTTTAACTACATATATCCAGCCCTTCTGAGGTATGTGTCGATTTTATTTTTAAACATATCTCTCGAGATCTCTGCCGCCCTCTGGGAGGTGTCGAAGGTCAACCAGTTCTCCCCCTGGGTGTTGTTTTCCCATCTCTTCCTCTGTTTGCCTCTCTTTCTTCATTCTGGCACAGTGCCTTGCAGGATAATCTTTGCAAGGCCGGATAAAGCGTAAGATAGTGGAGATGACATGCTTCCGCAAGATAGCCGGTTGATTTTCCAACATGACCATACTACTTCTGCTTCCGTTTCTTGACTGCCGTTAGAAGGTCTTCAAAGGGTCCAATGGCTTGCTTGATTATGTTGCGGATTTCTCCGTTGGTGAGGTGGTCCTTGTACGAGATGCACATTATCTTGCGGAAGCATGTCATCTCCAATATCTTAAGTGACGATAATGGAAAAAAATATGCTGTTTCGATAATGTCGGAACAAAAATGGTCATCACGGGCGACACGAAATGTTTTTGCGATGACGATACATCTAATACACTTCACTACTGCAAACTCAAGAAATGTGCCAAATTTCATCATTTAACGACTAAATGCACAATTCGTTGATATCCCTGCACGGATCGTCTGTACTAGATACGCCTAGCAATTCGAGGCGGCCTGCCCTTTCAAGAAGGAAGGTGTCATAATTTTTTAGGATACTATAGTGCTGCTGGTCTCCTATAGTGTAAGCCAAAGTCGGATATACCCTACCGTCGTATTCAGAAATTAGACCATGTTTATTCAACGTAAGGTGGTCTACCTGCAAGCATGAAGAGGAACCACCTGGCTCCTCTTACTCCAGCACGGTGTATCTTGTCCGATTCCTTTTGCTCGACACTCATGGTGCACATGTGACATCTGACGGCACCAAGTTCGACTGTCTGACAATGACTGCTTCTATCACGATCTGGTGGCTAGTTTGACCTCTTAAGACGCAGTATGGGTAACTAATTATTGACTATTGTAAAAAATGTAATGATGCTTTTAATGTATCAATATAATCGTAAGTAATTTATGAATAACGTTCTTTTCATTAACATTTGAAGATGAAACAAAACAATGGTGTGTGTCGAATTAATGTATCTATTGAAGACGTATACTCTTTTTGTATGGTGCGCCACATGTGGCCTGTGTCCGAATAATTCAAGATGGTTGTTTTTTGCCTCCATGTTCCTGTTATCCGGCCTTCCCCTAACTATAATCAAGCCATCTCCATGTGCAGGTATGTTAACGTTTTCCTCACAGTCGGCTTGTACATGAGGCGTAAAACTATCGGGAATTAATATATTCCTCGGATGAAAAGTAATGTTTTTTAATTTCCAGTTGGTTAAAGGTCTGGTAACGGTTTAAGGGTTCGTATCAGATGTCCGATTGTTAACGACGTTACGCGTGGTTCCGAATCACGCGATTAATCTGCATATCAGATCAAGCGTGTGTGCGTGCGTGCGTGCGTGCGTGCGTGCGTGTGTGTCGGTGGAGTGCGGAAGAGAGCTCATGTATTTAACATGTTTACAGTTCCGCGAACGACATGCACTGTCGCATGCCGTTGTTGTAACGGGCTGCGGTATAGGCTGTCCGGCCAACACTTCGCAGATGTGACGTATTTGCGGGGAAAGCACTTAATGCACTAGCGGGAACAAAGTGGTGATGTTGTAGCAGAACAAATAACGTTGTGTCAAAGATACCAGAACATCATTTACTTATTTTTTGGGAACGTGATCGTACAGGTCTACCATAAGCGTGCAGCTTATGTGCTAAACTTGTCCTGCCTACATTTCTGTGTTATTTAGTACGTGTCTACGTGCGCGTGCGTACACGCGTGTGCGTCAGTGTGGGGCCTTGAGTGTGTGCGTGTATTGTTTGAGGCGTTTTGTTTCGGCCGTTGTCATCGTGAACGCCCTGTACTCATGAAATAAGCTGCACTGTGGTTTCCGGCTGTTTGCGTGCATGGACGTCACTATCAAACCGATGTTTTATTTCACCAAGAAATCGCATCGCAATATCTCTTCCGGTTCCGGTTCCGGTGGCAGCATCTGTAATGTGTTGCATCACGTGACTGCTCTGTGGCTCTGTACTGAACTCACGTGTGGAGTAGTTATACTAGACTGAGTGTTGATTATCAAAATTAGGACTTCCGCTAGTTCCGTTCATAAAACATATTAATAAATGTGTGTGTGTGTGTGTGTGTGTGTGTGTGTGTGTGTGTGTGTGTGTGTGTGTGTGTGTGTGTGTGTGTGTGTGTGTGTGTGTGTGTGTGTGTGTGTATATATATGTGTGTGTGTGTGTGTGTGTGTGTGTGTGTGTGTGTGTGTGTGTGTGTGTGTGTGTGTGTGTGTGTGTGTGTGTGTGTGTGTGTGAGTGTGTGTGTGTGTTTGTTTGTGTGCATGTGTATGAGCGTGCGCGTGCGCACTTGTGTATGAAAAACTGTGTGTGTGTGCGTGCGTGCGTGCGAACGTGGGCGTGCATGCATGCGTGTGTGTGTGTGTGTGTGTGTGTGTGTGTGTGTGTGTGTGTGTGTGTGTGTGTGTGTGTGTGTGTGTGTGTGTGTGTGTGTGTGTGTGTGTGTGTGCGAGCGAGCGTATTACATCCATGTGTGTAATTGCGTTTACGCGAGCGTGAGTACGAGCTTTTGGAAACAGATGTTGACTCTGCAGTTGTCGTTGAACATTGTCCGGCTCCTGCTCCCATCAGCAACGGAGACATGCGGGAAGAAAAAACAATTCTTCGGAAACCAACCATGGTAGATTTCGGCTCGTTGTCAGAAAATTCACTACTTAACGATGACGTTAGTTCAGTGCAACGAGCAGCGCTACAAACAGACCAAACGACTAGTCGTACTTCCGTCGTTTTACCGCCGTGTAATAATCGGCTTACGGATATAGTACAAGATAAATTAAACGAGACGCGGTGTTCTTCTCTAAATACAGTCCACGCGCTCTATAGAACCACGCGATATTAGCCTGGTGTGGATGTGCTGGCGATAACAGAGATCAGATAAGTGAGTGAACTGTTGAAACAAGACTGCTTGTGTCGGGGGGCTACTGATAACATTCAACCGTTTACAGCATCCGAATGAGACCAGAGGTCTATGACTATGTATACACCACGTCTCGAATAGCGCCTAGGCCTTCTATAAAAGTTTGTACTCTCTACCTAATATCGCCAGCCGGCGTTGTCGCTAACACACCTGTAAACGACACATATACTTTAGTATTTTTTATCGAAATGAAGTATGGCATAAAAGTAATAGGAGCATAACACAAGAGTAAATGCATGTTTTATCTATGTAATGTTTGGATAATCAAAGAGTTCAGGCCTAATTCCATCATGTATTCGTGATCTGGCCTTCTGTTTATGATGTCATGATAACATAATACTCTCTAATTCCAAATTTATGCGATCGTTCATACTCTCTATACGTGATAGAACCTTCCAATTCACTGCATCATTCCTCCTACGTCAACGACGTCTCCGCTGGTATGGACACCTTCATCGCAGTGGCGCGGAAACGAAATTCATATTGGGGCTGGATGCCGGAGCTTCAGCACCACTGAAAAATTTTCGCCGCCGTACCACCGCATATCTTCACATCTTTGGCTGTCTCGGATGGTTCGACTGTGACATCTCATGACATCCGAACACGGGGGGCAGTATTATTTATTTTAAAAAAAATTTACGTCGCGCCGTTTCTGTCAATAAATTTACCTTCTCTCCGCCGTCTCGGCTGAAATTATGACATCCGAAGACCGGGGGGGGAGTACTTTGGATTTTTTTTTCGCCACCACGCCGCAGAAAACCATGTCTGCCCTCCAAATGCACAAACCTTTCACAGTCGACAAAAATACACATTAATCGTCCCATAAACTTTAGATTTCCACCCGCCATTTACGCTCGCCACAAAAACAAACATTCACACTCACATTTAATGGGGGGGGGGCAGAACCTAATCTGTCTAAGATCTTAATCTAAAAACAGCAGGATGGCGCCGCCCGAGAGGACGGCCCAAGACCCGGTGGTCCGATTCAATCGTCGATGACCTGGCCACTGCTGGCATTGACATTACCACCGCCACCCAGATGTGCTAGAACCGCTCCAGTTGGAGAACGTTCGTCAGAGAACTGCCCACGCTCGAATCCGAGCATGGCGCTTAAGTAAGAAGTTCACAAGGAACAGCCTGGTTTAACCATCAGCAGTTAGGCGCTATTGGGTCGAGTATTTTGCGGAAAATTTTTGGTGTAGCCGTATGGTGGCGACCTCTAGTGAATGCGCAGAACAATCATTTACGTGCATATAAAGTAGTAAACCTAACTAGGACATGTATCACCAGTGTTCAAAACAAAGTGCAATTAGCAAAAATAAACCAGTGCCAGTTGTGTTAACCGTCTAAATTTTTTAATTCCGAGCAGTTTGCCTAAATCTTCTTTAGATTGAAGAAGAAGAAGAATTTGTTTTATTTGACCCAGACATTTCAAATAATTCATACAATACATCCATGTCAAAAAAATTAAATAATACAAATACATAACCTTATAGTAAACATTGCATAATGTATGATAAATAACGAAAAGTAGGGTCAGGAGACTCCTCTAAGACTATGGTAGTCGCTATCGAGGAGCCACCTTTTGTAATAAAACTTTAACTGAGTCAATACATCACCTAATCAAATTATTCCAGAATAAGAAGAAGAAAAAACAAATAAAAATGTATGCATGTGTGTAGTGTGAGCATGTGTGTAGTGTGAGCATGTGTGTAGTGTGAGCATGTGTGTAGTGTGAGCATGTGTGTAGTGTGAGCAATCTTACATGCTTATTGAGTTTGTTGTTTAGGCACTGTTTTGTACTGTATCAAGTTGACAGGTGGTTGTCGGTTCTTAATTTTGCATACATATATAGCAATTTTGCCTGGTGCATGTTCCTTGATAGTTTTGTAAAAGATAAAGTTTAACATACTTGGCAAATCCTTGTGAACTGTGTGTACTAAGCTTTTCTTTGACAATATCAGGAATGATATTTAGTAAAAGTTGTAAATTATGTCTAAGGCATTTCTTAGCAAATTCATGTTTAATTTTATAAATGTATATTTTATTCTTGACTCTTGTATCGTGATTATGTACCTCATAGTTAAACATTATCCTCCAGTTTTGTAAATAAACTGGTAAGTCATTGTGTAAATATTTATAGTAAAATTTTAATTGTTGTAATTTAAGAATGTCATCTACTTTTAACAAGTTGAGTTTTTTGTGAAGTGGTTCTGTGTGGGAAGTATAATTACTTAAGGTAATAATTCTCAGGGCTTTTTTTTGAAATTTTATTATTCTATTTGATTGAAAGCCCCACGCCATGATGCAATAATTAATGTGTGGCACTATTAAAGAATTATATAATATTATTTTAATATGAAGAGGTAACACATGTTTCAATTTATTTAAAATGCCAATTTTTTAGAACAAGCATTTGATATTTTTTCAATGTGCTTTTTCCAGTTTAGATTTGTATCTATAATTAAACCCAAAAAATTAAATTCTTTGACTTGTTCAATATTTACATTGTCTATCTTCAGAGTAAGTGTCTGTATATTTTTCTTTGCTTTTTGAAATTTTGTCATGTATTTCGATTTTGCTATGTTTAGCGATAATTTATTTATTTTGAGCCAATCATTTATTTTTAAAAGTTCTTCATTTATTAAGGATTCTAAATTTTCGTCATGTATGTTATCACTGAAAGTGTTTAGTGTACTTGATAGAGTTGTATCATCAGCATAAATTATGAAATTAAACATTTTACTGGCTTGTGCAAAATCATTGATATATATGATTTTATATTGTCAATTTCCGTATATTGTTTACGATTTGTTAGGTAACTGCTGAATAAGTTCAGATGTGTTCCATGTATACCATAATATTTCAATTTGTCAATTAAAATTAAATGGTCAATGGTATCATAGGCTTTGGAAAGATCTAGGTAAATATCAATGGGTATTTCATCCTTATCCAGTTTGGTTATTATTATATCTATTAATTCTAGTACTGCGTATTCAGTTGAATGTTTAGGTCGGAATCCATACTGATGGTCAAAAAGAAGCTTAGAGTCTTTTAAATAAGATGATAATTGGTCAAAAATAATTTTTTCAAGTACTTTTGAAATAGCTGGTAGAAGAGATATGGGTCTATAATTATTGAATACTGCTGGCTCACCTTTTTTATAAATGGGAATTACCTTAGCAATTTTTAGTTTATCAGGGAATATTCCTGTGGTTAATACTTGATTTGTTAATAAAGTTAAAGATTTGGTTAGTGCAGGTTCAAGCATTTTTAGCAATTTGGTAGAGAGACCATCACATCAAAATTACAGTTTACTATTTTATTTAGATAATATGAATGATCATGAATGCCTTTATATTTAATATCATTAGCCAGGTTACTACATATATTGGTAAATAATGTATTGAATTTATTTGCAATTTCTAATTTGTCTGCCAAAATAGAATCGGATTCTTTAAAATATTTTGGATATGATTTATTAATTTTATATTTAGACAGAATTTCATTTATAGTTTTCCAAGTGTTTTTTACATCAAATTTAAATTGATTAAAACATTTGTCAAAATATGATTGCTTTGCTTTGCGAAAACTTCTTTTCAAAATACTATTGTATGTTTTTAGATTAATCAATAATACGTCATATTCAGAAGATTCAGGGTTTGTGATTTTTAATTGTTTGTAAAGTTTGCCTCTGTATCGTATTGAGGTTAGCAAGCCTTGAGTTATCCATGTAGATTTTTTATGTTTATATTTATTAAATTTCACTAATTTGCTAGTCATATATTTATTTTTAGCTTGATTTATTTCATTGATGATAATGTTATAATTATGGTTTGTATCAGCATTTGAACTTGTATCTAATTTGTTATGTATTTCAGAAGAGATTATATCATTTCTGACTTTTAACATAGCCTCTTTATTTTGTACATTAACTCGTATAAATTTTGTAGTATGTTCCTCTTTTATAGCAGTGTTCATAAGCATAAAATATGGTTGATGATCAGAAATTTTTTTAATTAATATTCTTGCTGTACTTTGCAAAATATGCTTTGTTAAATTACCAAAAAATTATCAATAAGTGTACCAGTACATGTTGTGAACCTTGTAGGAAGAGTAATTTGGGGGAAGAGACTAAATGAAGTTAACATGTCAAAGAATGTGCTACAGTGTTGTTGCTCATTTATTTTTAGCATATTTATATTGTAGTCCCCTGCAAGAATAAGGTTGTTGTTTTGATGATGTTGCACAGATGACAGGACCATTGTAAATTCATTGATAAATTCATTATAGTTTTCAGTTAAAGGCCTTGGTGGTCGGTATATATTTCCTATAGTGACTGTCTGCGATAAGCCTCCTCCATTTACTTGTATTATTTGTCCCTCCCATTGTTCATACATATTTAATTTCATCTTTACTTCATAATCAAAGTGTTTATCTATATATAATAATAATCCCCCTTTGGTGCTGCAACTTTTTCCTTGGGATATACAGTCATATCCATTTAATTGAATTAGTGATAAGTCATCACTATCAGATAACCAGCTCTCTTGGAGACATGTTATGCTAAATTTAAAATTTAAGGAAGACAAGTCATTTACAAATGCCTCGAGCTCACTAAACTTTGCATTAATGGACTGTATATTTGAGCTTAGGATACTGAAATGTTTATTATTGTTTTGAACTAACAAATTAAATTTTTCAAAATCATAATATGACGATCGGTGTATTGTTGGCAATTCATTATTTTCATCAACAGTATTACTGATGTTTAAAATATTATTTAGACAATTATTTGTAATACCACCTGTAAATTGGAGAAAAGTTTCGTCAGTTATCATTTCAGTGTACTTTAAATTTTAATGAGATCAGCATATTTTCAATGTGCAGTAATGTTTCAGTAAGTGTGTGTGCCTTTAGTGTTTGAGTTACTAGATTTTGTTTAATAATATTTGTCTTTTGTTCATGTAAAGCTAAAGCAGTGCATGATAAGTAGCTACTTAAAGTGTCAGAGATAGAAAAAAAAACATTATGTTTAGAAACAAATTCAAGAAAAAAAAGGCGATGTAATAGAAAAAAGTCAGGACCATTTGACAAGATGGCCCGAGAAAAAAAAAAAAAAAAAAAAACCTTAAGAATAAAACTGTATTTCTAGTGGTAGGAGCTAATGCATTCTACTGCATTCTAACCAACACATTTCCAACATATATAAATGCAAAAAATGCAAAAAGGTTATTATATTATAACAAATAAAAAAGTCATGTGTGGAAAATAAAGAAACATTAAACAGAAAACGAATCACAAGTCACGACACAAGTGAGTGACAAATTGCACTAAGAGATTTTTTTTAATGATTTAGAGAATACTGCAAATGGCAAAACAAGATATTGAAAGTAAACGTACGTTAATACAAAAGCAAGGTACCCTTTAACTAACTTTGTTTACATACATATAGTTCCTATAGCTGACATTGCAAATGCAATCTAATGCAATTTACCCAACGCATTTCCAATATATATAAATGCATAGGTTATTTTATTATAACAAATAAAAAGTCGTGTGGAAAATAAAGAAGCATTAAACAGAAAACGGATCACAAGTCACGACACAAGTGAGTAACAAACTGCACTAAGATATATTCAAAAAAAGTTGATATAGGGAACACTGCAAATAGCAAAACAAGATATTAAAGAAAAAAAGAGAAAAAAAAACCTACGTTAATAGAAAAACAGGTACCTTTAACCAACTTATTTACATACGTACAGTTCATATAGCAGACATTGCCAATCGCAGAACTAGATTTCGTGTCAGTCAGAAATGTCACGTGAGCAACAACTAATTGATAAAACTATCAAAACCGTAACATAATTTCCTTCAAACCCAAATAATCTATCTTTTGATACATACTAGACGTCTATATATGCCTATTGTCAATAAAATAATGATGCAGCATTGGGTACGTTGTTTTTTCTTACAGCTTAAAATACGTCCCTCTTGAGTGGTGACAATTGAGAAACTACAGGCACGCCACCTAGTGAGTATACTAAACCCAGCCTATGATACAGCGTACGCATGAAACGTAGTCGTCGCAATCGAGTGTGCCTGGTGCCAGGCACACCACACATTTTGTTGGGGCATCAGAAGAGTTAGTATGCGAAACGAAGGAAGCCTGGAAATAAATAAAACGACCAATGACAGAGGAAATCAACCGGATGCAACGACGATGTACACCTCCAGGAAGAAAACGAAAGCGGCAATGAAAGCTGTTGATAAGGCAGGGAGAGAGACGAGGAAGCAGATAATTATGTACGGCAAGCTAGACGAGGACGGTGGAAAGAAGGTGATACACAAAGTACAGGCAGTGCTGGATGTATGGAAAAGCTACTTCGATGAGCTGCTCAACCAATGAGGGTATAGCAACGATCTGGAATTACCATCGTATGTAGAGGGGAAAGTGAAGGTAGCTGATGCTGATGCTGGAACATGTGCAAACTGGGATTAAAGGTACGAAGAAGGTGAGAATATCTGGTATCGACGAGATGCGTACACAGTGGCGGGTTGCCCGGAAACCCCCCCAAAAGGCCTCACTATTGTATGATCCGTACGGTAACGTACATTACATGTGGATATATATAGTAATGGCAGCGGGGGAGATTGCAGTCAGCTGGACAAAGAGGCTGCTGAATGCACGTATGAGACAAGGTAAAGTACCAGATGAGTGATGGGTAGGGGTAATTGTCCCAATATGGAAGATGAACGGAGATGTGCAAGACGCAGGGAAATATCGAGGCATCACATTTCTAAGTCACATCATGAAGCTGCTAGAGAGGATCCTGGACAATAGGTTTCGAAAGAGAGAAGAGCAAGAATTGGGGACGAACGGCAGAGCTTCGGAAAGGGCATTGGGAAAATGGGATGTCTGCATTAAAACAGCTGGTAGGGAGGAGGCTGGAGATGCAAGGGAGATGGCAAGAGGATGTGTGGACTTGAAGAAGGCCTATGAGATGGCACGGCTGGTGTGATATGGATAGGAGTGCCAGAAGCGGAATCCAGATGGTGGAAGCAGAACATGAGAGAACAAAATATGAGTCCTGGTTGGATCTGGAATGTCGGAAGAGTTTCTAGTTGGTTTGACTCCAGGAAATATCCTTAGCTCTTTACTGTTTATCATGGCGATCAGCAGGAAGATCAGCACGAAGGATGTTCTCAGGAAGATGCTGCATGCAGACGATCTGGCCATAACAGTAGAGAGCAAACAAAAACTTACAAGAAGTGTTGGAGGAATGGAAGGGGGTGTTCAATAAGCATAGATGAGACAGAAGAAGAGAGAAGTTCTGTGGGTTGGGCATCGGAGAGCAAGGTTGAATATCTGGTTTTTGATGGGAAGGAGACCAGAGACCAACCAAATGGATGGCTTTGTGTACCCTGGAGGAATGGTTACAGAGGAGGGGCATTCGGATGTAGAGGTGCGACGTCGGACACAAGCGGGAACGTAAGTTTGGAGAAAGGTAGGGGGAATCATGGTGGACAGAAACCATTCGAAAAAGCTGAGAGGGAAAGTCCTGAGTGCGTGAGTTAACCAGCATGCCGTTATGGTCTACAACAACAACAACAACAACAACAACAACAACAACAACTACAACAACAACAGAAGTGCAAGATTGTGAGAATAATTGGATTCGATGAAGCCGAAGAAGGATGATCGACACGAGGAAATAGGTCGGTATGCAATGCTGCCTAACGGGAAGATTGGTGAGAAGCCGAACGAGATGAGCAGATCACTTTGTAAGGAGTGATGCAGGCAAACTAGCAAAGGGAGCAGAGGCGGAACAAACGTCAAGGACGCAGGGAAAGGGGAAGGCCACAGCTGAGATGGGAGGACTGGTTAAAGAGTGGTATGGAAGATCGGGGAGGTTGAACGATGGAGAGAGGGGCCTGCGGATAGAAAAATATGGAAAGACAGAACGGAGCGGGTGGTTCGACAATGCCGTACCTGACCCTCAACCATGTAGGAGGACGGAACAAAACTACAAAACATGCCCGTATTGGACAAAGCCTATTGCGTGCGTGCACAATAAAATGGTCAAACCATAAATCGTGCAACAGTCCCAGGCACAACAAATCTATTGCAACTGCGTAGTAATAGTGTCTCTTAACCAGGGTCCTTGATTGATGTCGACATGGAGCAGTGACTCGACACGTTTGGCTTACACCGCCCTTCTCCGCCGCTGTGCGCGCGATGCGGGACTTGCGTGCCAATATCGTATTGTTGTAGCGCGGTCTGCGGTTATGGTAAAATAAAATATGATGGATCGTCCGTTCGAAAAAGAGCTTACACGCAACGACCCGTCGGCTCGGTGAATCAGTGCTCGAGACGGGGACAAATGGGTGGCTTGTGGTGTCCTGTTATCTGGCATCTAGCACGGGGGCGGAGTGTTCCTCCCACTCCATAACGTCACCTGCATTGTGGTCGCGTTAAACGATCGTATGATAGCGGAATCTTATTTTGTTGTCGTCAGGAGGCGGAGAACTTGCAATTAAACAAATGTGAGGATCGTTCACGAGGAAAACAGTTGACAATCGGCACTATTGCAGAGACAGGCAGCTAGGCCTTACGCCAAATGACAACTGCACAACGTTCGTTCCTTGTGTTAGACGGTGCAGTAAATTGATGTTGCCAGCTTTTATTGGCGAGCTGTACACGTCTGCTATCGATGCGACGGATGCGTATGCCGAGCACTGCGGACTCTAACCAGATACTGTCGACTCCACTGACGTTGAGAACACGTGACGTTGCTACTGCAAATGGCGTGAACTCCCGATTTAAAGCCATCAGTACCACTTATCGCAATTACATAGCTATGTAGATTAGTTAACTGTACCAGAGCTAAACTCTATACTCGACGAATGAAGTGACATAGTTAGCAGGTACAACAGGAATGTGTGCTGGAGGAAGTGACGTAGTTTGCAAGTATCCTGGGAGAATGTGGCGTGAAACAAACAAATGACGGCTACAAACAAATGACGGCTACTCATCGGTCGTGCAACAACTGGTAAAATCGATGCTGAACGCGAACCTTAGTATGGTACTAACGATTTGTTTTTGTTTAATATACGTTAGTTTGGACATAGATACTTTTTAGTTCACCCAGTGCAGTTGTCGCTGGACTATCAATGCGTTTACGCTGACTGTTTTAGTCTCAGTGAGGACGTTGTATTGGTGTTGTCGTCTTCCTACTGGATACGAAGGCAATGGTGAAACATGTGAAGGGTCTTTAGGCTGCATTAATAAGTGAGTCAGGTCTCCTTTATATGATAATGGTAGTGTGGTGACGCCGATGACTTTGTAGACCAGGCCCGTAGCGAGGTTGATTTTGAGGGTGCATTTTTGGCCTGCAATTGGGATCCAAGGAACCTCTAACAGAACCCATCTTGAGACTTCCAACTGCACAACTGCAACCCCCAGGCCTCCAAGTGCACCCCGGGCTCCCCAAAAAAACTTAAACTGCAAACCCTTTTGACATCTCTAACTACCATCTCGACTTCTCTCCCGATTGAGACCTCGAGCGGAGCTCTTTTGCCTGCGTTCGCACCCACCGCATCCCAAGCCCACCGGCATGTAGACCATGACCTTGATCTCCTACCAAGGTTATACCTCGGTATTCCTGATGTTGAAGGCATGTTCCCAGCCTACGAGAAGAGGTTCCGACCAGTATGAAACCCCTCGGCAGAGTGTGAAAGGATGGCGCGATCGTCGGCGTACGTGAGGTCGACGACGGCCGTCTTCATCACTTTCGGTATGGTATTGAGACGATTCAGGTTGGATAGCCTCCGGACAAGCCAGCATTCAAGCACGTTATGTACTGTGTAGACGGTGAAAAGGCAGGTGAAATAACGCATCTTTGCTTGACCAACTGTTCGAATGGTGGTACGCATGTTGATATATGAGCTAACTTCGTCTACACTCTTCGGGGTGAGCCAAATGGTGTATGAGCCAGCTCTATCACTTTTTCAGCGATACCTAAAGATTTTTTATACAGCGCGGTATCTAGTATTTAGAACTGCTCAAAGCGCTTTACTCTGCACCCCATGACAGAACACCATCTCGAATGTCATCTTGACTTCTCTGGGAAGTATTCAACCACGCTTCAATCATTGTTATATACAGGTCAGTGAACTGAAGCAACGTGCAGTGAACGAAATTGTCCAAGATTCGAAACGGCAACAACGTAATTCGAATCCGGATCCTCTCGATTGCGAGTCGGATAATCAAACACTGCGCCACCGCGTTCTACAACTGGTGCATGTACGAGCGACCTCGGGTTGCACCGCATCTATCGGCGTTGCATCCAGGGTCTCCCCCCCCCCTCTCTCTCTCTCTCTCTCTCTCTCCGCGTTGTTAACGAGCGCGAATTTGTTACGTGTTCGTCGACCCATCTCGCGGTGTCAGCAGCGAGCCGTGGCGGCCCGGACAATGCCTTCCGTCCTGCCCCCGGCCCCGGCCCGTCCGCTGCGGGCACTTCTCACACGTCCGCTTTCACGAGACGTTTTTTCGCCGGTCGTCCCGTCGCGTTGGTTGCGATCTACGTCTGCAGGTAGAAGGCTCGTTGGTCGTACTCACGGTGACATGTTGACATGTTCGTTGTGACGTTACTGCAACGAGATTTACTGGGCATAGCTGTGACAGCTGTGAGGCATCTTCTCACGCTACAAGCGAGTACTTTGTTGTCAGCTGTTCGATAAAGCACCGTTGGTACTTTCAGTTTTCAAAAAAATGTCAGTATACTGTTCGCTGCAACCAATGTTTTATTTACTTCTAGCGGGAGAGTCCAGTTCATCGTAATTATACAAAGTGACACTTCCAGTGTGTATCCTTCCTCGGTGT